>CM042015.1:111151648-111266800 GCA_023525715.1 Cichorium intybus
GCGATTCGTTGCTGGTGAACGGCGATGGCCATATGGTGGTGATCTATGGCGGTGGTTGCTTGGTGATCTATGGCGGTGGTTGCTTGGTGGACTAGGGGCTGGTGGTGGGTTGCCGTGATGATGAGGCTGCCTTAATTCTAGTGGAATCGGTGGTGGTGCAGGCGGTTCCAGGAGGTTCCAGGTGGTGCTGCAGGCGTATCTAGGAGATCGGTCGGTGGTGTTTACGGAGGCGTGAGATGAATTTGGCGGATGTTCCAGGAGCGTGTATATGGCAACTAGGGTATTCAATTAGATTCATGCATTTTATTTACTCTTTGGGAGCACAGTCACTTTCATGGTTTTTGGTTGTTTTTCAAGTAATTCGGACGAGGGAGTTTGGAGGGATGGAGCTTAGGAAGCATAGGTAAAAAGATTGAGGCATTCCGAGAGGAACAAATGAGCTATAAGGACTCAAATATCATATTGGTAGGCGAAACTCTTTTTGAGCACTCAATTATTGAATCTCTTGTGATTTCACATTCTGGGAACAAAAAAAGTTCAATATTATATTTCTAAGAATATGCATAGAATCCTTTGTCTTCTATTTTCTTTTTGTGGTGATACTTTAGTTTCATTGAACTCCTATGAATAATGATATCGTTATCTTAAATCTCCATTTTCGAATTCAAGTCAATCTCTTTCAAAGATCAAATTGAGAATTATACAAGAATATCACCGCAAATTCCGAAGAAAACTCCTCAATCATTTGATCCTCACAACAATTCACCACAAACTCATAATGTTCGTAAAGGATAGGAAAGATTCCTTTTCATCAACATGATTTCCAATATTATTTTCTTGTTCTTTCGCACTCTGAAACTACTTCCTACATAGAAGCATTTTCTATGCAAGAAGAACCACATGCTTTAAGGAATGCTCATACTTGGGATATTGTTTTACTTCCACCATTGAAGTCCCTTATTGGATCCAAATTGGTATACATAGTAAAAGTTGTATGATGGCACGATTGACAAATACAAAACAAATCTTATGACCAAGGGTTTTAATTAGGTGTATGAAATTGATTACAAGGACAAATTTTCTCCAGTTGCCCACATTACAAAGCTTAGTTGAAATTTATGCAACTTCATGTTGGTATGTATATATCAATTGGCTGTAAAAGCTACTTTCTTCAATGATGATATTTTTGAGAAAGCATACATTGTCCCCCAATGGTGTCTATCACCCTCAAGGCTATGTTTATCGTCTTTGAGGAGAACTTGAAGGCCTAAAAAAGGTATGTGTGCTTTTGAAAAATTAAGCACTGCCATTATCTCTCTAGGGTTAACATCTAGTCCATACGAAATTATGACTCATGTCTCTTCACTTATACCATAGATGTTGACATTTTTTCTTTTACTATATGATAACGATATGATCATTATCACAACTAACAGTGAAAGTGTCACAAACCAAAATTAGTCCTTCGACTTCTGTTTTAAAGTGAACGACTATTTGAATATTCATTATTTTTTGGCATTGACTTCTATTTAACGCTTTTGGAATCAATCTATGCTAAGCAAAATACATTTTCGATCTATTGTCTTCATTGCGCCTTATAGAAGCCCAAAATGGATTCCTTGCCACTTGTGTCAAATCTTCACATAAATCTTGAGAGTAGTATCCATATTCGTGGTCCTATTACTTGAAGCAAGTAGGTTTATTGGTTTACCTCATGGTTATGTGACCTAATCTTGCTTATGCGGTTAACATAATTAATTTATTTATAGAACTCTTTGTTATGATTATTATATAGTCCTTCTCCACATCCTACACCATCTCCATGTTACAATGTTCCACGTGCTTCATTTTTCTTCTTGATGATTTTTAGTTTATAGGAACCTTCTTGTAGACTAAGATGATGATATCGCTGACAGATTGTCTACTAGTGGTTACCTATTCTTTCTTAGCGATTCCCTCATATTATTAGGCAAAGTAAGAAATGGCCACTTATAATTCAATCATGTACATACCCCTCAAACCCTTCCTATAGTGGTATGGCACCATAAGTCCATAACAACATTGATATATTAAGATTACTGACAATGATAGTTTTCTTAAACGTGCAAAGCATATTAATATTGACTGTCATTCTGTCCGTCAACACTTTGTTGGTAAACGTAAAACCATTCATCTTCTCTACATCACCGATCAACTTGTGGATATCTTCATTAATACACTCTTGTCTTGTCTTTTTCTTTTTTTAGTATCCAAACTCATTTTTTATCATACCGTCCCCATATGATATGGTATCTCTTATATTACATAGTAACATTTTATAATTATCCCTATATAGTATCTCGTATATTACATGGTAACCTTAATTTTATAATTATCCACAATTAGGGGTCCTTTCTCTATTTAATAAATATTAGCTTGGTTATAGGAAATTGTATTGTTTTGGGATGCTTGATGAAGGTTGAATACATACGAGGGCTCAAGAGCCAAGGGGCACGCGATTTCAGCTTCTTCTTTCAAGTGATCAATCGGTTTTACAGAACTCGTAACATATATACGATATAACTTGCATGAAGATGGCCAGGTTATAGAAAAGCGACTCTTTTCCACTAATATTGGGTAAAGGAATGTTTTAGAATATTTCAAAAATATTAATTTTCTTTTTTATTGATTAAAGTCAAAGTTGTAATAGGAAGTAACATATATAAGATATAACTTGCATGAAGATGGCCAGGTTATAGAAAAGCGACTCTTTTCCACTAATATTGGGTAAAGGAATGTTTTAGAATATTTCAAAAATATTAATTTTCTTTTTTATTGATTAAAGTCAAAGTTGTAATAGGAAGGGAGACAGAAGGTGGCAGGAATACAAGAGCTTGTCGAATTGTTTTGTTTTCAAACGAGGTAGGGTGTGTGTATATATTTGCTTGTCTTTGCATATGGTTGTGGCAACACATGGGTTTATGGCTCCTTGATTTTAGCTACCCACCTTCTTTGTTTCCTTTAAAACACTGCTCATTTATTATACAAATATAATTTGCCACCATAAAGTAAATACCCTTTTTACGTTTGTGTGTGTGATGTATACACAAATCCACACACACTGATGTGTGTGTATGTATGGTAATTCGTGTAGCATGATGATTTTTTGAACATAGTGTCACTATGTCACATGTATTAATATCTCACAGATCGACAAATGTTTATATATATATATATATATATATACAGTATATATATATATATATATATATATATATATATATATATATATATATATATATATATATATATATATATATATATATATATATATATATATATATATATATATATATATATATATATATATATATATAGGTTCAATATAGATTCACGTGAAAATTGATCATGTTCATAGATGAACATGTTCATAAATGTACATATATTCGTAAGTGAACATAATCAATTTTTATGTGGTTCTATGGTTAGCTGATATAATTTAATTATACATTGAACATGTCACTATATATATATATATATATATATATATATATATATATATATATATATATATATATATATATATATATATATATATATATATATATATATATATATATATATATATATATATATATATATATTGGCGGACCTAGGGGGTTCTCGGGGTAGCACGTGCTACCCCGAGAATTTTCCGGTGTAGTGTAAAATTTTTGAAAAAAATTTCATCGTAGTGTAAATTTTTCGGTATGCTACCCCTAAAATGTTGTGTGCTACCCCTAAGATTTTGTTCTGGGTCCGCCACTATATATATATATATATATATATATATATATATATATATATATATATATATATATATATATATATATATATAGTGCGGATCCGGCGAGGACTCAAAAAATGGCAAGAACTGCAAGGACAATTTTCCACCATCCACTTCATCAAGGGGACAAACGTCAAATCAAATACTTGGACGTAGGCGTTCGTATGCGACGCACGTCCGTGGATAGTAATACGAACTCGAGGATTTAATTACGTGCGACGAACATCCATAGAACGTCATTTAAGTGGCTTTTTCTCCTTATTTTTCGTTTTTTTAATAATCTTATTATTATTATTGATTTCATTTTTTAATAAATTTATTTTTAATTTTTTTTTAAATGCCTATATAATCGTTTTTCATTTATTTTATTTTATTTTTAATTTTTTTGATTTTTTCATTTTTTTAACTTTTTGTATTTTAATTTTTATTTTTTTCGATTTTGTATTTTCAAATGTTTTCACAACATGTTTGAAGTTACTTGTGTTATTTTGTTTTTGTTTTTCTTTTTTTGATTCTTTTTTTTACTTTTTTATTTCTTTAAACTAAATATAGGTTCGAGTTTTTAAGGGTTAACAATTATAAAAGTTTTGAATCGTAAAAAAATCAAGCATCATAATATTTTGAGGTCATGCTATTTTGGATCATATCATTTTTGGATCATAAGATTTTGGATCAAAACTTTTTGAATTATAGTATTTTGGATCATATCATTTTTAATCACATGATTTTCAATCAATAATATATTAATTAAATAAAATTTTAGTTCATAACAAATTTTTGATCATTGAATATTTTGAATCGTAAAAGATATATAAGTAAGGATCACAAAATATTTGAATCGAAATATTTTTAGATCATCACAAATTAATGATCATAAAAATTCAATCATAACTTTTTTAAATCATAAATATTTTGAATCATCTTATTTGCTTTTTTGAATTTGGATAAAAAATTTCTTATGTTATATAAAAAATATTTGTTAAAAATTAAAATATGAACACTTCAAAAACTTATTTATAAAAAATTATATTTATAAAGTTACTAGTATAGTGAGTAGAAGTATCCTTGAACTTTTCATGATTGCGCTCATTTTGTAGAGAGTTAAATTTGAAGAACTTTGGTTTTTAGAACTTTTTTTGTAAAGAAAAAAAATTATACCCGAAAAACAAAACTGATGGAATAAAAATAAAAGTCCGGTCAATGACTAGGGGACACGTAGGGGAGAGAAAGGAGGGGATGAGGCGCATGAGAATAGAAAATAAAATGAGAACGTGAGAATAGAAAATACAATAGATATTCATATTTGAATATTCAAAGGTATATTTATAATAAATTCTAATATGAATATTAACGTATGATTAGTCAGATATGTATTGTTGAATAATGACATAAAGTTGTATATACAAAATTGATTGTTGAATAGTATTCTCACGTTCTCATTTTATTTGATGGTTTATTTGAACCTATTATAATATCGTATACTAATAAATAAGTAACTTAAAGCCACATGTCATCTCCTCATTGAATTACCACATGTCATTTTCTCATAATTTTGAATTTCTTAAAAAAATTGTTTGAATTGAATGTATTTAATGTATTTAATTCCAATAATTCATAAATGAAGCAAGAAATTAGGAACCTATTTATTTAAAATACATTATCTTTGATTCATTTATGTCATTTAATATATTCTCAACAGCTTCAATTTGCATATCTCTTGACAATTTCTAGAACCCTAACCGTGTGTAGACCCAAATGACTCGAGCAGCACGTCCACAATTTGATGTATAACAAAATATAAAAAAAACATATAATTTAGGCGCATTAGTATTCTATTCACAATCACTTAATTAGTTTTCTTTAGTGTGTGATCAGAACTAACAAATAGCGGTTATCTTTTTTCAACAAAAAACCAAACACAATAACTTGCAAAGTCAAATAAATTGAAATGACAGTAATTTTTTGACTTGTAAAAATTGTTTTCCATTTTGTTTTTTTAACTTTTACAACGACTATGGGAATATAATTTTTAAGGTCACGTTGTATATAGGTTGGTGATTTTAGGAACTCGTTACTTTCAAGTTATAAATATGTTGTAATTTGGCCAGTAACTTAGGAACATGCTAATTTATAAAAAGTACGAGAGAGAGAATTTATAATATAAAGATACTTTCAGTTCTTAATGATTATAAAAACTTATTATTTAAACATTGTTGTAATAAGAAATTTTTGGTAGTCTTTGAAAAATATGTAACATAAGCCAGATTAGAATTTTTAAAACTAAAAGTTCGAATAAATTTGTTACATCTAATTGTTAAGTACTGAGTTAATTATATTGCATATTAATAATCAAATTAGAAATTACATATCTTCTAATAGTGGTTGCTAATAACCAACAAAGTTATGAAATTTAATCAACTTCTAATGACAATTAATTTTTTTGTCAACGACAAATATATCCCACTCATACTTCTATAATGTATGTTAGTTGTATATTTTCTCAAACTGTTGTTACTGAATAGCAACAAACATGTCATTATTCAAATTGTCGGAAATTATTACCATAACCAACATATTGAAAAGCATTATGATTTTGAAAATGAGTATTTGGCCGAAATTTAACTATTTGCTAATACATTGTATGGTTTTGGAATATGACATGTTCTCGGAAATAGATAACTTATCAAAACGAAACTATTTTCTGTATGTCATATTACACGAGTATTATTTAAGGATACCACCCATTTCATCACGTAAACCATAAACCTTAAACCCAAATCGTCAAAATAGAATTGTTCACTGAAAAGAAACTATTATCATCCCCCACATTCAATGACCGTTGCAGTACGTAAATTTAAATCAGATTAATTGAAAATTATGTAAAAATTTTATTTGAAAAAATAATATTCATTTATTAGTTTTTAGATTGATCCGGTTCTATTAACAAAAACACAAAGTTAAACAATTAAATAGGTTTTTTATTTATATTCATCTAATAATTCAATCAAACTAGAGAGCTTATTCGGCTAACTACACATACACAAAAAGAATATATTGTTTTTCGTAAAATGATATATGTAGATATTTCTTAAAATAATTAACAAGTCTCCTAATGATTTATGTGTGTATCTTGACTAATCAATTCACGTAACATATCTATTCCCTCCTCCGGTTCCTCCATCAATCAACACTTTCTTATGAAATCACGTATGTTTAATCAATCTTTCTTAAATCGATTCTAGTAATACGTTTGAATGTGGATAAAAGATTTGTTTTAATATAACGGATTCCCTCAATTTCTTCCTCAAATTCACGAACATAAAAAGAATATATTTTGTGTTTTTTTATCACATTAATTCAAACACTTTATCGATCTGATTGAGTGTAATTTTTATTGAAATTGTGATTTATAAAACGATATTGATGTCTACTCTATTAATAGTTTTATGTTAAAGTAGTAATTTTTGAATTGAAAAACGATGTTGATTAAATGAATTAGATTAATGTTTACATTTTTTTGTTCAACTTCAATAAAAAATTCATTAAATTTTTTACTAGGACAATTGATTAAACAAATCAATTTAACTTAGGCCTTGTTTTTGTAATTTTACCCTAAATAACAGATATTGAAATTGCAAACCATTATTAATGTGAAAATCAATTTTTTATATGGGTTATATATGTATATAAGCAAATTTAATGTGAAAATCAAATGATAAAAGGGTTATCAACTTATATATAATGATGTATTATAGGTGGTCGATAAAATGCCTAAGAGAGTTCACAATTAGTCTAACTATGTTCATCTTTCCCAGTTTAAATTTTCATTTAGTGGGTGTCTTTTGGATGTGTTTTATTTTAATGGTGTGTATATTTAGAGGTCTCATGGTGTTGTTTGTGATCTTGTGGATGACATAATGGTTCAAATTACTCTATAGTTGATGCTTTTGTGTTTAAACTTTTTTGTCGTGCTTGATAATTGTATGTATAAGTTCTAATTCTAGTTGCCTCCTTCAGGTGGTCTGATATCAGAGATCATGATTGAGAGTATATATATATATATATATATATATATATATATATATATATATATATATATATATATATATATATATATATATATATATATATATATATATATATATATGCTAGACCTTGAGGTTTATATTAGGGTTAAGGTCGAATTTGGTCACTTTACTTTTTGGTTTTTGCACATTTGGTCACTTAACTTTGTTTAAGTTGTAAATGGTCACCTAACTTTCTTAGTTTGTCCCGAAATGGTCACTATAACCTGTTATAGCCAGTCACAATGACCATTTCAGAAATAAATAAATAGTTAAGTGACCTATTATAACTTAAATTGAGTTAAGTGACCCAATGAGCACAAACCAGAAAGTTAAGTGACCAAATGAGAACATTAACCCCAAAACAAATTGATTTTTTGAATTGTTGGATTTTTGAGACTTGTTTTAGTTGTATATGTTACTCTGATAATACAATTATTTATAAATGTAAAAATGTGTTTGAGTAGTGTTAAGTTAGAATCATGGAAATCCTCCATACGTTCATTTTACTTCGATAATTCATTTTTATAAACGACCAAAAAAGAATTATGTAGATAAAGAAGAAGGAACGGTTGATCGTTTCTGGTTTGTTGATTTTTTTAATTGGTTGGTTTAACCTTCTAGTAAAATGTTATAATTGTCTAAAAAAGGAAAAAGGCCATGGGTTACAACTCGATGAAAAATTGTTTACATATTATACCAAACAATGTTATGCATATGATTTAGAATAACGACGCTTATTTATAATAAGGATGAACCAATAATTTTGAGGATATATAGAACCAATAATTTCAAGGACATCCGATGTTTGAAAAAATCAATTTGTTGTGGGGTTAATATTCTCATTTGGTCACTTAACTTTATGGTTTGTGCTTATTTAGTCACTTAACTCTATTTAAGTTATAATAAGTCACTTAATTTTTTATTTATTCTTGAAATGGTCATTATGGCCGGCTATAACAAGTCACAGTGACCATTTTGGGACAAAACAAAAAAGTTAGGTGACCTGTCACAACTTAAACAAAGTTAAGTGACCAAATGTGCACAAACCAAAAAGTTAAGTGACCAAATTCGACCTTCACCCTTTATCTTATTAGCATTAACTGCCATATTTGGTTGGTTTGGTTTTTTAAATTGGAGCATTTTATGCTAATCACATGTTTTGATCATAAATATGTTGGTATCATTTTCTTTCATTGACATATTTTATGGTTTATCACAAGTTTAAATCATAAAATTATTGGAATTGAAGCATTGTAAAGTTATGGATCATAACAGAGTTTTGGATCATAATATATTCGAATCATACTATAGATTTGTTACACTCTTTGGGATTAGATAAAATCATTTATCTTTTTATTACCTCATTTGTATCAATAGATAATGACAGGTTTGTATCATAGAGAAAGCACAAGGTCTATGTTCCAAAAATATAAGATTTACCATAAAAGTTTAGATAATGACTATTAATAAAAAGAACATTAATATAATAAAATTCAAGATATACTTTTCTATCATTTAAAAGGTAGATGATCTAAAAATACAAGATGAAAAATTATATGATCAAAAAAAATTATGATGCACAAGGTATATGAACCAAAACAGAATAGTGCGCTAGGATGCTACAATTTTAATCTAGAGGTTATGATGCAAAAGGTTTTTTGTGATCCAAAAGTACAACATATAAAAGTTTGTATCTTTATCATTTTTGAAATATCGAATTACAATACTTTCATAATAAGAAAAGGTTAATTATCCAACTATTTATAAATCAAGATCAAAAAGTAATTAAAATTTTTTAGAATCCAAATTTGTATTATGCTAAGCGTTTTTATCTAAATTCACATGATGTAACAGTTTACAATGTATAATTGTAAAGATTCAAACCTTTTTGAGACAATAAAACATGATCCAAAAGCTTATGATTCAAAAATAGTATATATTGCTACATCAAAAAGTTCTATGATCCAACTTTTATGATAAAATATTAACTACGAGACTTAACAAATTTCTAATACAACATAAAACAAATATCATGAATAACATTGTATATCAACACACAATTAAGAAAATTTCATTATAAATGTAAAAGTACTAAATTTCATACCCATGGGATGTAGTTACTAAAATCTAACAATGTGTCTAAACAAACTTTTTAACAACTAAATAAACATATCCAAGTAAAACTATTTTCAAACCATACTACACCAACATGCATAAATAGATGAAGCGTAAGGTCTATATTCCAAAAATATAATATGCACCATAAAAGTGTAGATAATTAATGTTAATAACTAAACACTAAGATCCTAAAACTTAACATTTTTATAATTCAAAAGGTATATGGTCCAAATACACAAAATGTAAAATTTATGAGTAAAAAATTATAATCAACAAGATTTATGATTCAAAATAAGAATTATGATTCAAAATATAAGATGGATCGTAAAACTTTGGATCATAACTATTAATGAATGAAAATTATGATCCAAATTTTATAATCCAAAAAATTGTGATGGAACAGGTTATTTATGATCCAAATATACAAGTTATAGAAGTTTGGATCTTTATTTGTTGTGAAATATATAATTGAAGAACTATTATAATAAAAAAGTTTTATGTTCAGGATACTTATAAATTATGATCCAAAATAACATGATCATAATTTTTATAATCCATATTTGTATGATGCTAAATTCAAAGTAAATGATGCAAAGTTTTACGATTTATAATTGTAAGACTCAATACATTCTTTGATACACAAGAACTTGATCCAAAGTTTATAATTCAACCTTTTTTATGAATGTGTATATTACACAAACATTTTTGATGAATGTGATTCATAAAATTTACATCATCAATCACTATTGATTATATATTTTTACTGCATAAAGTTTGCAGACCCAACTTTTATAGTAGTGGAGTAAAGAAGTTCCAAAAAAAAAAAACATCCAACAAAATAGTTCAAACTAAATAAAATCTAGAAAATCGATCATACACCCACAACCATTATCTTTAATATCCAAACCATATAATTATTAAAAACTAACCGTGTTAAAATTATTCTTAACAAGCAACCAAACATATCCAAGCAACACTTTTTTCTTAACCACATCACACATCAACCATGAAAAATAAAAAACTAACAAGAATACACACATATCCAAGTAACATTGCTAGTTAACCGCAACACACACACATCGCATAAGAATCTGCAACTAACCAAAAGTCTTCAACAACACCTATACCACCTACCATATAAATCCATATCCTCAAACCGTTACTTCAAAATCATGGAAATGCCCTCCAGGATAAAGCTTTTTCTTCATGTAAGTTGCCAACTGATCAAAGTCCTCCAAAAATTAAAGTAAGATGCTATAATAAACAATTAAATGAAAGTAATTTTCATTTCTCACACTTCTCCCCTTTCTTTTAGTGGCCTAAAATTTGTATCAAAGGGATTCCATATTATTAAAATCAAGATGAAATATGACTTATATTGTTATCAGAAGGCAAAGTGATCCTCATACCACTAATATAACATTTATAGTAATCCCACCAATTATCTTTATACCATGATGTTCTCTATTCCTATTTTTACATTTGCATCAACATGTAAAGTCAAGTTAGTACACACTTAATTCACAATTATAAATTTTCTCTTTAAAAGGAATAGTTCCTGGTAATGTATTTAGTGGTCGATAGGTTCAACTTCTCCTATTTGAGTTTGAAACTACCAACGTTAATAACTGAATAAACTTTTCTGTCTCATAAACCATCTAAATTGGCACTATTATTAGGATAGAATTATTTAGCAGTTATTTTTGGGCGGATAATGGTTGAGGTTGGATTGCTCTATGATTAAAATGTTTAATAAGTCGAGTCAAATCATCGTGTTTAACTAAACGTGTTGGAATTAACAACTCAACCGGATCCATAAGATAAACATGTGGATCATGTGGACCCATTAATTTATTCTTGCCTAACATGTTATGTAAATGGGTTTGAACCATGGTAACCCATTTAAATATCAAAGTTTACATTTATTAGAAAAATGAATTTGCGAAAATGGCCGAATTTCTTAATTACATTTAATAAATTGATCACCATTTCGAAAAACTGACAACTTTGTCAGTTGTGAAATAGTTTATTATTATTATTATTATTATTATTATTATTATTATTGACGAAAGTTGTTTCCCAACTTTGAACATTGCAAACTATCCCTACAATTTGGAAATACTTTAATTTGAACTCTCTACTAACAATAAGGTTTATCAATTTTTAAAAACTACCAAGTTCAAAATGTTGTTTGTTTCGAACCTTTGACGTTCATGTTATCTTATTAATTTTTTTTGTAAGAATGTGTTTATCTTTTTATCACTATATTTAATATATTGATATGCATTTTTACAAATTCATCAACATTTTTTAGAAAAAAAAAATACATTCATTGTGCAGGATATTTGAAGTACTTCTTACATTGAATAGAAATGGAAGAAAATTAATGGAGTTATGAAGTACATAACATCAAAATAGACGGATCATGTAATATATCTTTTTCCTCAGATATAAACTATCTTGGGTTTGTTTACTTGGTAGCTAGCTATATGTGTTTAACAGATAGTCATATGTGTTTATATTTCTAACCTCCTAGAACACATAATGTGATTGGGATAGTTCATGATAGTGATGTGACACACCACATAGGTTTTGCTCGTGCTTTGTACCCAATGATAGGATGTTGATGGTGTTTTCAAAATAGACTTGTTAGAAACATATCGGATGATGGATATCAACATTATAGAAATCGTCCAGGTGGAAATCATCTAATTAGGTGGGAATCAGTTATTTGGAAATGGGTCAAGTGATGGAAGAAATCAAATGGAAAATACGCTGACTTTAGATGTCATGCACGACACACAACCTCTTTGGTGAATCATACTGTTGTCTACAAAACACAAGGGAATGGTAGTTAGTATGTTCCTCCAATGTATTTAACACAATCTATTATCGTGAATCCATGTGTAGGTAACAAGGCTATATGTTAGGATGATGAATGAGGAAATGCTTACCAATATTTTTTAGAGATGCTTAATAATTTGAATCTACAACTACATAAAGAGCCATTGGAACAATATGTGCGTATATTCAACTTATATAAAGGTAATTCTAAGTAATAACATTTTGAGGATGAAGAAGGTGGTTATGAAGGAAATACTTGTTTAAGGTATGTTTACTCTAATACTAATATTATACCATCTTTTACACATCAACATCTTACGTCTTCCACAAACCAACACCACATGTTGGGAAACTTATTAGTGTTCAAGACAAAGGGAACCTAAACCTATCCCTCAAATTGAAATATGTTTAGGATGGGCTTCATATTAAAATCACAAAGTTCTAGAAGACAGTTTTGTGGCTGAAGGTTGTAATAAAGAATATAAATGAGAAATTAAGTATATGTTAGCTCAAAAAGCGAGTTTGTTCCATGTTCAAAAATTTGTGGAATAACACAGCAGTTTAAAACCTCCATTTTATCCTAATCATCACCAAGCCAAGAAAAAAGTGTTGGGTCATTTATTTAAGGAAGATAATGGTTGATTGATACAACATGGAATATTACGCGAAGTAAATTGTCTGATATTATAATTCTTGATACATAGTAGACATTTTCTATCCCCAAGCTTGACATACAAAGTTCTATGTACTGTAATATTTGAAGGGGACCCTGTAACAAACATTTGGAAATCCACCAATGCCTTGTCACAACATGGGAAAACAAATATGGACATTGCGATACAAATTAAGATGCGTAAGCATGACCGACTTGAGTTTTTATTTACATGCATTCATTGCATGGTACGATTCAACTTCATCGTAAAATATAGAGAGATACTTGTTTCATATTAATAATTTTTAACACTTTTCAATTTCAAATTCAAACATTTTGTAGACGCTTTCAATGAATAATAGTCATAGACGCTGCCTATAGTAAAAGGAAATACTTAGGGACCATGTCCTAGCGGTTGCCATGAATAGATAGAGCCAAATATTTCCCCTCTTCTATAGAATGAGAAGTAAAACGAGTGAGGAAACATGTTTTATCGAAGCTCCACACATGTATACTTGATTTGGAAGACCAAACTTTCAAAATCGAGCCACCTAAACTAATCTTGAAATAAATTTGAAGTTCTTAAATGGTCTAGGTGAAAATTGGGTTGTGGTAAAAATTATTCTAAAAGGGAGTGGAAAACTTAAGAAACTATACATTGTAGAAGTTTCAAACACTAAAATATCTGAAGCCATATCAATTTCAAACTCATGCTCTATAGTTTGAAACTCCTACTCCCTAGTTCTAGCCAAAATTAAAATGTACTCCCATATAAAGGCTTATGTAGACACCAAAGAGACAGATGGTACTCAAAAAGTATGCCACAGTTGCAGACATCCCAACTACTATGCAATAGATTGCAATTCAAATAAATTGAAAAATGATGCATACTATATGTAGAAAGCATGACTTTCAGAAGAGATGGAAAAATCTTTTATTTTTACTACTAAGTGCAATGTTGAGGTTTGGTCCTCAGGGATGAGGATGGGGAAGATGATTCAAGAGTTAGTGAGAAACATTGTGTTCAAGCAAGGCATGAGCAAATTCATGTAGAGACATCATCAAACTTGTGTAATTGGGTTCACATTTTAAAAATAACTTTTCTAAGGGTTCACATTTAAATTTAAAGAAATATTAGTTTTTATAAAATATAAAGGATTTTTTTGTTTGTCTCCAAATTAAAAAAAAAGACAAGTGAAGTGATTACTTATCTTACTATTTTTATGAGTGCCAAAAAATGAAAAAAAATTTCGTTAAGTAGTCTCATTTTTTAAATCCAAGTTTTACAAAAATTTAGAGATGAAAATATTTTTTCTCCAAATCACAAATCCTTTCAAAAGTTATATATATATATATATATCATATTTTATTTTACAAGATTGTAATTATAAAAAATAATATTGGAAATGATATGATCTGGACATATTATGCTTTAACCTATTTATGATCATTAACGAGTTATAAATTCAAAATTATTATGATTCAAATATGTTAGGATTTTTAATTGTATTTTTTATGATTCAACATTATATGATTAAAAAAATATTATAATAAAAAACTCGGTTTGGTTAGATAATGTATGATATAAAATGCTATGATCTTAAATTATATGATCCGAAATGTTATGATTTTAAATCACATGATTTAAATTACATGATTTAAAATACTATAATCCAAAATGTTTTATTCAAAATGGTATGAATCAAAATACGAACGGAACTCTTTATGAAAAATCATTTTTCTTTGAAAATGATTTAAACCAAAAATGTTATTATTAAACATGTTCAATGATAGTCTTATGATTTAAATATATTATTATTATTATTCAAAATATTATAGTTCAAAGTTTCTATGATCCTTAATCTCTTATTATTTGAAAATTTTATGATCCTTAAATTTCAAACCTCGATCTCCTACATTTCAAAAAAAAAAAAAAAAACTAAACAAATAAAAAAACAAAATAGAAAAACAAAAAGAAACTCAAAATGTATTTAAACATCAAAACGTTAAAAAATAATAGAAATATATTTAGAAAATAAAAAACAAAACAATTAAGAAAAAGCTAAAATCGAGTTTAGGTATATTAAAAAGTGAATTTATAAAAATATTAAATTAATAAAAATAATAAAATAATAAAAAATGAAAAATAGAAAAAAAAATACCCCCTACATAATTATATATGAATGTGCATAACATGTGATCCTCTCAACGGACTCTGTGTCATTGACGAAATAGATGTCAATAATTGTTCTTACGATTTTACAATTTTTTGGGTTCCCACGATATTACATAAATAGATCTAATACCATGTATTTATAATTTGTCTTATTATCTTATATATGCTTACATAATTGGTGCTAATTTCTTTTTTAAAACAGATACACTATGTTTTTCTCAACATGCAATGATGCAACATTAATATATGCTTTTGTATTAGCAATGGCCATGAAAGGGTTAATAACATAAAAGTCTATGTAGTTTCAAAAAAATTCATATTGATCATTATTCATTTTATTTTATAACTTTTAATGATTTTTTTCATCGAAAGGTTATGTGAAAGTTTTATATCGAAATTTTAAGCAAATATTGGAACTCCATTGCAGTGAAAATGATACATAAAGTTGTCTACATGTAATTTTGGTTTTCGTAATTGCAGCTCTTCGACCACGTTGTGAATGCATAGAGTGTCCAAATGAATCCACTAAATTTTGAATGCGACGGGGGTAAGAAGTGGCCCGAGTTGGTACATACAATCATGACTTTAATTTGTTATAGTGGTTGCAATGTATCTTTTGAAAATATGAGTGGTTTTTACGAATTTTTTGAAAGTATGAGTGGTTCTTTTAGAACAAAAAAAATATAATTGTTAAACTGAATTTTAACCAAACTACAGTGGTTGTTATGTTATTAGCCCGCCATGAATTACTCTAATTACACTTTAAAAGTTTAGTCCATTTATTGATTATCAATTAAAAGTCTTATATAAAATCTCTATCCAATCAAATATTATTTATTAATTATCAAGTAAAACTTGATGGGGGATGAATTGCAAAATATGGAAGATGGCGGTTAGATGGAGGTCCCAAGGAGAGGGGATCCCACTGCTTTGTCACGTTAAAGGCCAACATTCTTGATCCTCTCAACGGACTCCGTTGCCACTACGACACCCCATCGCCACATTTTTCATTCGGGCACTTTTGTGGGTATGTTTTTTCTTGTTTCTATTTCCTTGTTACGCCCATCGTGAATTGATATTCATATTATAATGGGTAAATTCTTCTAGTCTTTTCAGAATGGTCATCTTGTAGAACTCTTGTGGCTAGCGAAGATGCAAGGTGTAAATGTCCTGTTACAAGAATGGTAATTTATAATGAAATTGCAACAAAATTTTAGTTTCTAAACGATTCTCTTGTAACTAGGATATAGCAAGTTATTAAAATCATCCAACCTTGGAAGACCGTCGTAGAAATTATTCATCTCTAAAAAAATCATAAAAGTTGTTATACTTTCATTATAAATTCTAATGAACATGCCATGGTAATATTTTATAGGCTCCCAGATAAGAAGTACAACAGTAATCAATTTGCAAAAATTGTGTCGGCAACAACATTATAGTTTCTGTTATTAAATTATAAATGAGATGATATAATTCCACTATTAATTACAAGGGTTAATTTTATAAAATTCATAAGTTTTAGGCCTCAGTTTAGCAAAAAGTCCTAACTTTTTCTAGTTCTTCATCTGCAATTAATCATTATCTTACATTTCATTTTTCCCTTTCATCCGGTTGCCACCAATTACCTCTATTAGCACTATCCGTAGGTCATTTGATGATACGACTAATATATGTGGCATGACGTTCTGACATGGCAGTTCTAATAATCGTGACTAATTTTAATACCAATTTGGAGGAAAATGGTATTTTATTTATTATTACAGGTTGTAGAACAAAACTATCCAACATAAATGGCGTAGGAGACTTGATTGCAATAAAACATTTAAAGGGGAAAAATGACACAATGGTCGATTTTGATTGCTTGAAACGATTTCAAGCAATCAAATTTTGAGTACCTCAAAGCTAGATAACATAGATAAGATGCAACCGAGTTATTATTGGAGCATCATAAAACGAATATAATTTGTAAAGTGTTGGAAAAGAAGAAATCTTTTTCAAAAATATAAGATAGTTATACCTAGCTAAATTAGATGTTATGGTCATCCCACATCTCTTACTTTTTTACTATCACCTCACCGCCTAATTAATCACTTCCCACATTTCCCTTGCACCTATGAATAGTCACTCTTCACTTTATTTCATTTTTTGTCTTTAAATAATAGAAGAAACTGCATAAATGGTCTAATGTGGTTTGCATTTTTCTTGGATTGAAGTCCAAACTTTTGAGAAGTTGTAGAAAACGTCATTTTCAGCAAGTTTGTATGTGGAATTGGTCCTCTTAGTTGATAAACATTATTTAGCTGGTGTTAAATCCCTCACGTGCCCCCTCCCCCATATAATTAATATTGCACAATACATTGCACATAACAAGCTAATTGAAGTATACAAAAAACACAGGGTAATGAATTTAGTGACTTACTTCATGTCTCTTAAGCCACAACGAAAAGTCATAATTGAGGAACTATATGAAGATGATGTCCATGAGGAAAAAAACCATTGAAGTTCATAATGAAACTTCTTTGGGAGATGAAAGTAACAACATTAATGTTCAACAACAAATTGGAGAATACATGTCTTTGATTCATTATGATAGTGATCGTTAACAAGTGTCACCAAAATATAAAAGAAGTAGATTAGGGAAGTCAACAACTTGGTGAAGGGTTTAATAACCTTGGGGATGTAAATGAAGATAAATAATATTTATATGTTGATGGTCGTCAGAATGCTGCATTGGTATTTAAGCATGGGGATGCTAAGATGACTGGGAATGAAATTGAAAGTCAGCATATGGCTGAAACCTGCATCAAGCTTGTGAAGACTTTGAATAGTTCATTGGTGAAGGGTTTAATAATCTTGGGGATGTAAATGAAGGTTAAGGCAATATGGTAGACTTTTATTCATAGGATGACGATAACTTTATAGTAGATAAGGAGAACAATATCCCTAGTATAGAGGCCAACATGACAGACTTCAGGCTCAACATTGAGAGTGATGTGTAATTTGTAATAGGAGATGATGTGTATACTGGGGTTTCTAAATGTGATGAAAAAGAATATATGAAAGTCATAAAAATGATGAATGAGGCTCTTTAGATGATGGATTAGAGGAAGATATGAAAAAAGAGTTAGTATTAGACAGTTGGGTAAAGAGAAAAGATGCAACCTTGATCAAGCGTGTCATGTTAGTTTCTATATTGGTTTAGAAATTTAAAACAAAGAAATAGTTGAGAGATGAAATTGATGTTCATGCACTTGAAACTAGAAGGAACTTATATTATAAAAATGACAACATTACACTTGGGACACTATGTAGAGGACTGGTCCCTATCATGAGTAAATGTAAAGTTATTAGTTTAACAATCACTTCTAAAAGAAAGGGCATGGAAGTAAAGTCACAAAAGGTTGATTGTACTTGGTCACTCCTTGCTTTAGGATCAACTTTTGATTCTAACTGGTTTATAAGGACTTCAAAACACACATACACATGCTTGCAAACAGGAAACTTAAGGCTTGTACCGCTATGTTCATATCCAAGTAGAGGCAAATCCAGTTATTCCTCTATGACCTCTACATGATCAGTTTCTAAATATGTGCGAGGTGGTGTTCAATGGACAAAGTGTTTAAGGAAAAATATAAGGCAAGAAAACTTGTTATCATTGACCACACAAAACAATATGAGGTTTTAGGGATTACGTTCTAAAACTTTAGTCAACCAATGACGATTCCACAATGAAGATATATATATATATATATATATATATATATATATATATATATATATATATATATATATACACACACACACACACACACATATATATATATATATATATATATATATATATATATATATATATATATATATATATATATATGTGTGTGTGTGTGTGTGTGTGTGTATTCTTATCTTAACCCTACTTCCTTACTAGGCAATTTAGAAGAATCCACATATGTTTAGGCCCTTTTAAAATTGGTTTATAGTTGGACTTATAGATCTACTAGGTTTGGATGGTGCCTTCATGAAAGGCCCATTCCTTAATTAGGTTCTTTCAATATTAGGGTTGGATTTAAATAATGATATTTCCCCTTAGCTTATGTCATTATTGAGACAGAGAACACAACCAGCTGGAAGTGGTTTTTGGAAAACCTTGGGGATGACTTAGATCTTGCATCAAACTCAAAATTTACCTATATCACTGATAGGAAAGAAGTAGTTTAAGTTTATTTGTTTATTTCCGTTGCATGTATTTACATTTTCTAACTACTTTTAGGTTGCTTGTTGGGTATAATGTCTACAATTGCCTAACTATTTGCATGTGCTATGCACAGGTATTATATCAGGCATATTCATGACAACATGAGAAGGAAGTAGAAACTAAATGAGTATAAATACTATTTATAGAAGTGTGGGACAGCAACCACCATACCTAAATTTGAACACTTCATGAGGGAGTTTAGCTATTATAATATTGGGGCATGTGAGTGGCTTAGACAGATTCCTCCATCATATTGAGCAAGAAGCCATTTTTATGGTACATATTATAAGAAAAGTGCATTATGTGACATTACATTTTGTCCTAAAAATATTTTATTTCCATTAATAAAAGGAAGAGCAATATATGATGTATTGATCAAAAATATATGTGAAGTTTTTATTGGTAATATATATATATATATATATATATATATATATATATATATATATATATATATATATATATATATATATATATTGGGAGAGACAATCATATATAGGTTCTTTGGAGTACATAAGCGAATACTTGATGAAGTGGATACGCAATGTCATGAACGAAATGAAAGGCAAAAGGTCCTTTAACACCAACAACAACCAGCACCCTTGAGGGATAACAAAACTCAAGCTTCATAATATTATGCTAGGTGAAATGAGGGATACAAGTATCACGTTTGGCAGGATCAACATATGGTTGATGTTAAGAACAGTACTTGCATAGCAGAAAATGGGAGTTAATCGGTGTTTCTTGCAAACATGTCATTGCCACTCTTAATGAAATGAAAAAAATTAGAGGGTTAACTTGATATTTACAAGTGGATGGACAAGGTTTTTAGTTGGAGACATGGAAAAATGAATACTTACTTAAGGTGGGTCCAATAAAAGGGAGAACCATGTGGGCGAAAAGTATGTGTCCAAGAAAAATTATTCCTCCTTTACATCATAAGCAGGCATGAAGGCCTTAGAAAAAAAGGAGACAAAGTGAGGGAGAAAGATTGAGCAATAGTCAAATGGTAAGTGAAAGTAGTCATGTGGTGTTGGTGGAGTCTAAAAACTAACAATGAGGCATGTCAGTGTTACATATGCAAAATGCAAAATAAGGGATATAACTCGAGGACACACAAAGGGCAAAGTGGGAGTCAAGCCAATAATTAATTTTCTAAGAAGGTGTATTGTCTTTTTTATGCATGTGTTATTTTGTGTTCCTGGAAACATATGTTGGTTTGGAAATATTGGTTTTATTAGGTTTAATAGTTCGTGTTTGGTTAGATAGTATGTTAAACTTGTGTTGAATGTCTTGTATGGTTATAATTTTGGTTGATCTTAGTTGATCTTTGTTGTTTTTGTCAATTTGGTATTATATCACAAATGTAGCGAATACTACTAACATAAACATGTAGTCTTCAATACCAACAAATTTTCATTACATATACCTTCTAATTGAAAATACAAGAAAATCAATTCAAATTGCCATACTAATAAAGTCACCAAGTGACCAATAAAAGACATCATACTAATCCCGAAAGAAAAACTAATAAAGGTATCATTACCAATACCCTTAGTCACCCAACCCGCATTTTAACCTCGATCGCTAAACAGACCATATAAACACAATCACGAATATCACCCAACTACATAATAGATACATCTTCATATTAAGAGCTTCTTCCTTAAAAGCATTACACAATGCCTCCAACCTATTCATATTTCTTAATAGTCCATGTATGATGGCTTTTAACCTAACATACATGGGCGGGTTAACCCATCCAATAAACCCACAAACAGAATCCTTAAAAATGAAAACATTTAAGTTTGTTAGGTTTATGTAAATTACTAAAAAAGGATGGGAATGTACTTTTACCTCATTAGGGAAAACATAAACTTGTATTTTTGGATTGATTTCAGTCCACGATATTTTCACAACTATAAATTTTCCATAAAAACACAGTACCATGTCGTAATCGAGAGCTTAAGAAGAAGGAAAGTGGGAAGAGTGATGTTGGGGAAAGAATGTATACTTTTTAAAAGGTAAATCTTCTTTAAAACTGAAAAAATGGTCCCCATACAAGAAGACAGATGTAGCCTTCATATGGCGGACAAATGAGGGATTTGACACCAACTAATTAATGACTGTCAACTAGGAGGACCAATTCCACATACAAAACTTGTTGAAAGGAATGTTTTCTACAACTTTTCAAAAGTTTGGACTTAAGTCCAAGAAAAATGACCATTTTTGCAGTTTATTCTAAATAATATTTTTGATATATATTAAAACCAACAACTAAAATGAAAATTTCTAGAAACATCTATAAATTTCTATCCTAGTCTTTTTCTCGACTTATTTTTTGAAGACATACACGTTAATAATAAAAAATAGTGTTGGCTATTATCTATAAAAAGGCGGAAACTATAACAAAAATCAAACAATAACACATTGAACATAGTGCACAGAACCAAAATAAATATACACAACCTGACTAAGTTGATCCACATAAGTATATTACCTTTAGTTGAGAAATATATATATATATATATATATATATATATATATATATATATATATATATATATATATATATATATATATATATATATATATATATATGGGGCTAAGTTATATCGCGTACAACAGTTATTGTGAGACCGTGCGGACAATGCTATTCTGTGAGAAATAACGAGTAGAATATGTTTTTTTTTGTAATGTGAAATTGTGAATACGAAACAAACATATTCTCATATAATTATTGTCATTAAATCTAATATACGGGTTATATGGAGTTTTTATTATTCTCATTCTGTCAGAATGAGAATGAGTGAATCAGAATGTGTGGAACACAAAAACGAATAACAATTGTTGAAAATATGATATAATAACAATAATTCTATGAGCATATGTTTTTTTCGTATTCACATTACCCAAAAAAACATATTCTTATCGTTATTTCTCACAGAATAACACTGTCCGCACGGTCTACAATAACTGTTGTCCACAAGAGAACCTAGCTATATATATATATATATATATATATATATATATATATATATATATATATATATATATATATATATATATATATATATATATATATATATATATATATATATAATAGAAAGAGAGAGAGATAGAGAGACCATGCTTCTTCCCCATGCCATGAAAATGCATAGGTGAGGGGAGGTTCTATTCGGTGATGTAGTGCACAAGTCGTTCTTCACCGCACTTCCTGCTATGACACATCACCCCTGCAGTGGTGCAAACCAAACATATCGAATAACCTAAGTAATATGTTTAATGGTTGATAATATGGATATTTTTGTAGGGTTCGTGATTGCATTTGTCTAGGGGTGCAAGAGGAAATAATGCCCCATAGAGAATGAGCTACATAAAATTGGCATAATAATGTATTATTGGTTACCAGAAGCAACAATACCATAAAATTATCTGTCATAAATAACTAAACCTTAGTATTAACACATAATTATCATATTGAGATATGGTTAAGGAAGACCAAATGATGGTAACCTAGGTAACATGAATCTTGAAAGTATGTAGTAGCTTTCAAGGCCAAGGTAATGTTGCATAGTAATTTAGTCATTGAAACGAGATAATGATACAAGTAGGTTTCAAATCGAGTGTTAAAGGATAAGCTTCATGTTCTCATATGAAATGAGTTGGGACTTCAGCTAAAAGAGATTCGTTGCATGAGTTTGGGTATGGGCGGAACCCTTTGGAGGCTAAGGGGGGCCATGGCCTCCCCTCTTTTTCATCTGATAATGTATGTAATATGTGTTTATATCTAACTTATCTCTAATCTACGAAAAAGATTGATGTGTAGAATTTTGAAAAGAACTGATGACCACGAAATTAGAAACTTCAAATTATTTAGGAGTACCTAAAATCCTAATTTTAAGGAAACCATATCCAGCAAACATCAAATTTAAATTATAAACCAAATAAAAACAAAAGTTGTCCAAATAAAATTGAAAATCATAACCCCTTAATCATCTTCGCCGACGTCGTTGTTCTTGGCCTCTTCGTACTATTGGTTTCTTTTACGGTCTCAGCCTCATCCTGAGTATTGGATGCTGTTAATACACATTGTCTGCTTCGGTAGAATGTTTACCTCTACAACCTTTGGCAAATTGTGAGTCCACAAACTTGTTTTTTAACAAAATTAATAAACAAAAAGTATAAGAATTTGTCTATGTCATAGTTTTGAACAAAATTAAACCTTTAATTATAATTGTGTTTTTAAGTATCAGTTTCGGCCCCTCCAACTTTGATGTTTGTATTCCGCCCCTAATTTGAGAAAGTTGCAGGGCTGACAATTCGAAGAAGTGATAAACACATCTGACTAATGTGAGATGAATTAAATAGTAGGTAACTAGTGCCTAAGGTAGCCAAAGAAATTGTAGTATGAAGGACAAACTACTCATTATTGTAATGTGAGAATTCGGAGGAGGGAATATTGTTTAAGAGGAAAATTTGTAATAACCATAACCAAAAATCTCAAAAAGATTTAACTAGAAAGTAAGAATAGGTTGGTCAAGGTGTACTTTTGGCAAATTCGATCGTATGAAGGATTGGCGATATTTGAAGTTTGGCTATTTATTAAGGGAGTTGGAAAGACTTGTAACGACCGCAATAATGGTCAATAAATCATGGTTAGCTGAGTGCCAAAACCCATTGGTGGTTTGCTTTTAAGAAAAGAACCAATGAATCATATGGGAGAAAAAGCATGGAAGCCTATATATTTTAAAGGTTTGATAACATAGAAACCACCGTAATTTGAGTAAAATTTTAGTTTAATCACTATATTTATTTTTGTTCCATAAAAACCACTTATACATTCAAAAAAATTCATATTGACCACTGTTTATTTTATTTTATAACTTTTAACGATTTTTTTCATCGAAATGTTATGTGAAAAATTTCATATCGACATTTTAAACAAATATTGGAATTTCATTGCATTGAAAATGATACATAATGTTGTCTACATATAATTTTAGTTTTCGTATTACAACTCTTCGGCCACGTTGTGAATGCATAGAGTGTCCAATTGAATCCACTAAATTTTGAATGCGACGGGGGTAAGAAGTGTTCCGATTTGGCAACATACAATCATGACTTGTATTTGTTATAGTGGTCGCAATGTATCTTTTTGAAAATATGAGTGGTTTTTACGAATTTTTTTGAAAGTATGAGTGGTTTTTTTAGAACAAAAAAAATATATAGTGCTTAAACCGGATTTTGACTAAACTATAGTGGTTTTTATGTTATTAGCCCTATTTTAAAAAAGTCAGTTGAGGAACGAGGCAAAGAAAGCATGAGAAACTCGATTGAGTTTATCGGTTCTTCATGGTGGTTTCCAGGTAAATCCACACACCAAACTTAGTTTTAGATTATTGATTTAAGTTTTTGTATGCATGGATGGTTGTTTGGTTGAACCTTGTATTTTTCTAATATTTTGACCGACGGATTTTTTTTTATGGAATTATGTTTCTACAAACATGCGCTTTGTATATTGTATTAAGCGCGTTTTGCAAATAGTAGTATGGATTATGGAATGGAGACACAGTGTGTAAGTAAATTTTCTAATATTTTGCCCGTTTATTTACGGAATGGGTAAAGAAAATAAACAAAAACAAAAACAGGTTCTAGGCTTAATTCTTTTTTGCTTTCGGCTTAGTTGAAAATGATGGGTTGAATGTATTTAAAGCGATGGTGGGCCTGAACCCACGAGATGCGCAACTAGATTGGGCGGGTACGGAGCAAACCGGTTGTGATTAATTGTACTTTTGGGAAAAAAAAAATACAGATTTGGTTCCCTAGTTAAATAGTTAACATGTATGATTTTCCATGTAATCATTTTCTCAAATATAGTGTTATATCCTTCAATGAAATTGCATTTTTTCCAATTTTAAAAGATTTAAAAGTTAAGATATTACAATATCACCCTATCACCATGGAGCTTGTAATTGAGTTTTATTTCCCGCAAAATCAATTTAATTATTGTATGAATTTTTATTTACAAAGATGTCGATACGTCGCTAAATATTAGTTTTAGCTCAAACAAAATGCAATAGTTGCGAATTGGACCATTATTTTGACACAGCCAAATTAGACGGTATATGACGCAGTTTACTTTAAAAATCCAAATTTTTCGAAACTTAGTAAACTTACATGTTTGAGCTTTTTTTATTGATGAATGACCCCAAGTATTTGAGACGAAAAAAGATGATTGAAAAAGGTTGATAACCACTGACTGGCATTCAAATAAATAATCACTATATATTGTTGAAGACGAGTTATAAGTCTTGGTTGGTTAAACGGAGTAAGTGTGGAACTCAATCAAACATATGTAAAATTAAAAGGTGTGAGGTGTCTTGTTGCCGATGGCATCCTACGTGGGGGGTCATGCCGGCGGCATATACCGCCGCTTATTGTAGGCATGACAAATGTATGAGTTTTTATCGACACATTGATGTTGTTTCTCTTGCAACTATTTCTTTCTTGTCTCTCTCTTCTCCTTACCATCAAAATCATCCCACATCTCTACATCAAAAGGACATGAGTGTTAGTTGTTTATGTGGAGTGGATGTCAATGGCATCCACACATTCCGACCTAACATTCCATGATACAAATTCTTAAGATAATATTATATTTAGATATATTTTTCTTAATTTTGTAGGATTTTTATGTAACAGACACAAGTTTACATTAGGACTGAGTTACTATAGGTTTCACGTGAATTTTGTGGTTGTGTGCATAAGGAGTTTTTATTCATATCATATGTAGTTATTTTCTTTATGTTATAGTTGTAAAGTTTTTATGCTGCTAAATGTTGAGTATTGTAACTGTATTGCTATTCTTTGGAAAATGTAGAAGTCTAATGGTGTCACATGTACCGAAGTCATGTGTGGTGGCTTACTACACAATCTTGAATATCAGTCCTTAGTCATTGTACAAGGTGTGAGTACATGTCGGAGAGTCTTAGACAACATCTATACTCTGATTGATTTAATCGTAAATATGTTTGTTGGGCCCGACGGAGAGAATCGGGGTTCATGACCCTTTCATCGGACAAGAATTTTTAGTTCTCAAACGTATGCCACTTCGTGGTGAAATTTTTGAAAGAGTATTACACTTAATAAAATGTTGGATACATTGTTGTATTGTTTTAACTTACTAGGCCCAATGTTTATAACTTTAAATATGTGCAACTCATGGAATTATATAGCAAATGGCAGTCATAACACACTAAATTAAGCACATAATTCTGTTGAAAATTGAGGTGTTACACCGGTCAGTCAAGTGTTTTAGCGGTCATGTTAGTGTCTTGAAAGTACCGTTAACGGTGAACTAAGGCGCTCTTTGTTATTATATTTCCTATTAGATTTCAATCTTTCAATGCATTTGGTTGGTAGGGGATTAATCTGCCTCTAGCTTATGTAAAACTTCTCAATCAAATTTCACAAATCTGTAGGATAGTTTTCCGTGCTGCTTTTTAAAAAGTTGTGCAAAAATCCCAATCAAAATGTAACAAATATCTTGTTTTCGCCGCAATATCCCCAAAGTCATATCGGTTGCAGGATAAATTGAAGAAAAAAATCCCAAGGAAATGATTTACATTCCATCCTCGATTAATAAATTGTCTTCGAATGCTTCGCGGAACCCTTCGTGATCATTATGAAAACGTTCTATAAAACGAGCATAAAAGTCCTTCAACTTTTGTGGTGGCCGTGTTATTTTTAATTGATCCGATAACCAATCCATATAATCCATCTATTAAACCATCATTAAGATAAAAGGGGTCAATATTACCATTAAAGAGAATCAAATTATAGCATTTGAAATTATATGAAATGGGAAAATTTACTTTATGATTAAGAGAATGAGTGCATGTCTTGGGGATTCCCCTCTCTTCCATTTGTTTATAAACTTGTTCTACATCATGCATCATTTCTTTTTCAGATGGCAATAAAACATTCCCGGATAATGCTTGAGATATCCACTTTGACTGCAATTCTGCTGGAAGGAATGTCATACCCTGATTAAGTTTTACCGTCATAGTCTAATGTTAGTCGATCATCCATAATCAAATTAGATAGTATTTTATTTAAAATGAATATTAACATTCTAAGAATGAACTCACCATGTTAAAGAGTCCAACAAAAGATAATCTAGGGGCAAGTTGTGGAAGGAAAACATGCCCATAAGTAGGTACAACACGATTTTCTTCAACAACTACAAGGCCCTTCGTTTTAAGAAATGGAATATGATACTGGTACCTATATAAATGGTGAACACAAAACGAATTAATCTTTTAGAAATTCCGAAAAGAAGATGGAAGTTCTTGTGGTTCATACCCTGTACAATGGATAATAACATCCACTTTAATAGATGCTTCGCCTTGAAACTTAACTGTACCATCTTCGAAAACATGTTCAATCTAGTAAAATTATGGAAAAACAAATAGAATTTCAGTCTCCTCAATTTGCTTCCTATCAATTATAAAAGAAATGATCTTTCTAGATTGAAGGATCCATGAAGAAAGGTCCATATCACGCATGTAATATTTTTAAAAGAGGCTAGAAAATGCTTAATCTCATAGACAATCGTTTGGTTAGAGTATTTAGACCAATTTATCTACAAAAAGCCTACAAGTGGTTATGATATTTTCCCCAAGTTCATATATAGTTTACTTGAAACTTATTACGACCTATTTGCACTGAACTTTTGTAAGAATTGTAACATAGATTAATAGATTAGAAGTTTCAAGTCAATGAAAAATTGGTGTACATAATTTCATGATTAGAAGAAAATGTTAAATTTTACCATCGAATGCTGCCATATATTATCGAATTTGTCCATTTTCGAGACCTTCACATTTGGCGATCTTGACGACAAGTGAACTTCTTTGGCGACAGTTGCTATTTCTCTTGATATTGTTAAAAGAAATAATTTTTTATTATAGTGTCACTTTAATTATTCCCCATTAGGCCATGTTTTCAGGCTTTGTATAATGGATGTTCCCCACTATGTTTATTGGGGTATTTTTCTATTTCATTGTAAATGCTATATAAGCATCTTTCCCTTTGATAAGAAATATAACAGAAATGAGTTCTTTTATCTACAAATTCTCCCTTTACATTTAACATGGTATCAGAGCAAGAGATCCTCTAGCTCATCATCTACCTCATATCCCAAACACAAACCAATTAGCCATGTCAGAAACTGATACATCCAATTCTGAATTAGCTTTACAACTAGCTAATTTTTTCAAAAATTCTCAACCACAAAAACCCAAATTATCCGACACTTTACAAATCAATCTCAAACTCAATAGCCAAAATTACGCTCTATGGACCCGAATGATTCGAGTCGCTATAGGCGGAAAATCAAAGTCCTTGTTATCTCACTTAACCTCAAATCCTCTTGATCAAAATGATGAAAGTTTTGAGCAGTGGGAACAAGAAGACTTAGTTGTTTTTTCATGGCTGATACAAAACATAGAGCCGGTACTTGCAAGCAACCTGACTGAGTATCCCACAGCAAAATCACTCTGGGATGCCTTAGTGGTTACCTACAGTAGCGGAAAAGATAAGCTACAAACGTTTAATCTTCATATCAAGGCAAATGAAATTAAACAAAATACTACCTCCCTTGAAGACTTCTGGATCACACTGCAAGGAATATGGGGAGAAATAGAAAGAATGGATCCAAATCCAATGAAGTGCCCAAGAGATATCCAAGAATATACCAGAATCAGATCTGAACAAAAGCTTTTTCAATTTTTAAATGCTCTTGATCGAAAATATGATCCTGTTAAACGGGAAATTCTCAGATGGGATCCTCTTCCAACTCCCGAGGCAGCATATGCTGCTGTCCGAAAGGAGGCTGCTCACCAAAATATTTTGGGAACGGTCTCAAATGAATCACAGGGACTTACTACAACCGAATCCACCGGAGGAGTTTTTATCGCCAAACAAAACCACAGATCAGATTTTTCAAGAAAAAAAAATGAATCATTTAACAAAGAAGATAAAACTCACCTGAAATGTGAACATTGTGGGATGACAAAACACACCAAAGAACAGTGCTTTAAACTAGTCGGGTATCCCGAGTGGTGGTCCGATGGAAAGAAGAAAGGAACCAAGAGTAACGGAGAATCAGGAAGAGCCGCCATCGCCACCGGTAACAACAGCAACAGCGGTATAACCGCCGGCCTCGAACCTTCATCGCGAAAACAGCAGCAACATCCGGCGGCGGGGAGAGACTTCCTGAACGATGGTAGCACCGGAAGCGGAACCATAGGCGGCGGTAACCCCGGCGGCTCCTGCGGAAGCTCTGGCTGTAACACCGGCGGCGGCAGATCGAGCGGCTTCGGCGGGATAGCATCAGCGGGGAGCGACTCTCTGGGCGACGGACACATCGGAAGACAAAGCCTTACCTGCGATATACCGGGCGGCGCCTGCGGAGACCCTCGCTGCAACACCGGCGGCGGCGGATTTGGTGAATCCGGCGGTATAACATCAATGAGAGAAAGGGATGAAGACAAGGGTTTTTTAGGTAACGGGAATAATCCGTTCCCTGCATTTAACTCAATTGCAAGTGGCAAGGTTTTCAAATTTGACCCTGGAAAAAAAGAAGTGTCAAAAAATGACACAAATGTTTACTCTATAACTTCTTACTTGGAAACAAGCTTTAAAAATTGCAGAAAAAGTCCACAAATTGGCGGAAATGCGAACGTGGTTTTTTCTTGTGATAATAAACAAGATAAAACGTGGATACTTGACAGCGGAGCTACAGACACCATGACTCATGAACTATCTGATCTTATTTCATTGTCCGAACCTCGAAGAACATATATACAAACAGCAGATGGTGGAAAAATGGAAGTTAAAAAAGGAGGAATGATCGAAATTTCTCCTACATTAAAGCTGTCTAATTGTCTTTATGTCCCTTCTTTGTCACAAAACCTATTATCAATAAGCCACGTCACAAAAGAATTAAATTGCTCAGTTCTAATGCAACCCACCTTTTGTATCTTACAGGATATCAGGACGAGGGCGATCATTGGGCGTGGCACTGAGAGGCAAGGATTGTACTATGTGGATGAGGTGACCCAAAATGGAACTGCAATGTTAGCTCATGGAACAACAGAAAGAGAAGCATGGATATGGCATAGAAGATTGGGTCATCCTTCTACGGGTTATTTACACACTCTATTTCCTAAGTTGTTTTCCTCAAAAAATACTTCGCTTTGTGAAACATGCGTGTTAGCTAAAAGCCATAGACAAACCTTTAAACCAAATAACACCAGGGTTGATGTTCCTTTCTTGCTAATTCATTCTGATGTATGGGGTCCATCTCCAATATCTGGAGGACAAAATCTTCGTTATTTTGTGTCATTTGTGGATGATTGCACTCGTATGACCTGGATTTATTTCTTGAAAAATAAGTCAGAAGTGTTTGACAAATTCACTATGTTTCATACCATGATCGAAACCCAATTTCAAAAAACTATCCAAATTCTTCGGTCAGACAATGGAGGGGAATTTGTTAACACTGCCATGAAAAACTTTTGTGAGTCAAAAGGAATAATTCATCAATCTACATGTCCACATACTCCTGAACAAAATGGTGTGGCTGAACGAAAAAATCGTTTTTTATTAGAAATAACGAGAGCTCTTTTAATCGAATCAAAAGTTCCAAAAATTTTTTGGCCTGATGCTATTGCCACAGCAGCATATCTCATAAACAGGCTACCAACCAAAACTCTCAAATTCAAAACACCCATACAAACCTTGTCCGAATTTGTTAACATTCCCTCCTTTCTTTCACTTGAACCAAGGATTTTTGGATGTACCGTGTTTGTCCATATACCCAAGTCTCAACGAAATAAACTTGATCCATGTGCTGAGAAATGTGTATTTGTTGGTTATGGAGTAAACCAAAAGGGATACCGATGTTATAACCCAAAAACCCGCCATACATTCACTACTATGAACTGTGACTTTCTTGAAACGGAATACTATTATACCTCCCAACATAGTGGTCAGGGGGAGAAAGAATATACAGACGCACTAAGTTGGTTAGAGTATGTTCAGATAACACCAGAAATAAATCATAACACTCAAGAAGAATCCACTCAAGAAGAATCACATGACACCACCACACGTTCAAGCAATCCTAACTCTAGTGCCATCCCAGATCAATCTCCAAACCTGACATCCAAGGTAAGTAATACTCAATCTCCCTATATTCCTGAACCTCCGGATATTCTTGTTGATCATGAAACTGACACAGAACAAGAAGAAACAGTACAGGAACAATCAAAAGGGAGATATGAATTACCACCAAGAAGCAACAGAGGAATTCCTCCAAAAAGATACTCTCCAGAAAGAGAATCTAAAAGCTCTAGATATCCTATGGCTAGTATAGCAAAAGGATACTTAACTCAAGAAGCAAGGGTCTTTGTTGCCTCATTATACTCTGAAGAAACTCCAAGAAACGTAGATCAAGCCTTGAAGATGGAGAACTGGAAAGACGCAATGGAAAGTGAAATGAAAGCACTAATGAAAAATGACACATGGGAAAAATGTGTCATTCCAGTTGGAAAAAGACCTGTAGGATGTCGATGGGTCTTTACAACAAAACATAAGCCTGATGGTACTATTGAGAGATATAAAGCAAGATTGGTAGCCAAAGGTTACACTCAAACCTATGGTATTGACTATGCTGAAACTTTCTCTCCAGTTGCAAAAATTGATACAATTAGGGTCCTTTTTTCCATTGCTGCAAATGAAGGATGGCCATTACACCAGTTTGATGTAAAAAATGCTTTTTTACATGGAGAACTGAAAGAAGAAGTTTATATGGAGCCTCCCCCTGGTTTCACGAAGAACTTTAAACCAGGAGAAGTTTGTCGCCTTAAAAAATCTCTCTACGGATTAAAACAATCCCCCAGAGCTTGGTTTGGGAGATTCACTCTAGCCATGAGAAAATATGGTTTCAAACAAAGTAACTCTGATCATACTTTGTTTCTTAAACGAAGAAATAACCTTACAACCTGTTTAATTATATATGTTGATGATATGATAATTACAGGGAATGATGAGGAGGAGATAACAAAACTAAGGAAGAATTTGTTTCAAGAGTTCGAAATGAAAGACCTAGGGAGACTAAAATACTTCCTTGGAATTGAAGTTTTAAGATCAAAACAAGGGATTTTTATCTGTCAGAAAAAATATGTTTTAGACCTATTAGCAGAAACTGGAATGATTGATTGCAAACCAGCAGAGACTCCCATGATGATGAATCAAAAGCTATGTATAGAAGACAGGGCGAAATCAGCAGACAAGGAACGATATCAACGAATTGTGGGAAAGTTGATATATCTCTCACATACTCGTCCTGATATATCATATGCTGTAGGGGTGGTTAGCCAATTCATGCATCAACCCCAGATTCCTCATATGGAGGCAGTCTGGAGAATTCTTAGATATCTCAAAGGAACAGCCAACCATGGAGTTTTGTTTAAAACAAACGGGCATCTAAAAACCCAACTCTATACTGATGCTGACTGGGCAGGAGACAAAGGAAATCGAAGGTCAACCTCTGGATACTTTACCTTAGTTGGAGGAAATCTGGTTACATGGAAAAGTAAAAAACAAAAGGTTGTTTCTCTATCTAGTGCCGAAGCAGAGTTCAGAGGAATTGCACGAGGAATTGCCGAAGTTTTATGGATACGGAAATTATTAACCGAAATCGGCTTTGTCCAGAAAGATACAAGTAAAATTCTATGTGATAATAAAGCTGCCATTCAAATTTCAGAAAATCCCGTACAACATGACCGAACGAAACACGTAGAAGTTGACAGACATTTCATCAAGGAAAAATTGGAAAACGGAATCATTGAATTACCTTTTGTTCGATCAGAAGACCAGGTAGCCGACATTCTAACAAAAGCTGTCAACGGGAAAATCCTAAAAAATTGTTTAATCAAGTTGAATTTCGGAAATCCTATTATTCAACGTGAGGGGGAGTGTTAAAAGAAATAATTTTTTATTATAGTGTCACTTTAATTATTCCCCATTAGGCCATGTTTTCAGGCTTTGTATAATGGATGTTCCCCACTATGTTTATTGGGGTATTTTTCTATTTCATTGTAAATGCTATATAAGCATCTTTCCCTTTGATAAGAAATATAACAGAAATGAGTTCTTTTATCTACAAATTCTCCCTTTACATTTAACAGATATGTCATATGCACTCGACCCACTCCCTATCAAAACCACAACCTATAAACTTGGGTACATTAATAGTCAAACACCTATAATAACTTTAAAAATAAAAAACCTATATAAAAATACATAAACTTCTAATCTTAAGTCTTAAACATATTTGTAATATTATACCTGATCTTGATAAGGTTCGGGAACTCGATAATTATGAGCATGCACTTGCTTCTTAGTCCATTCATGTATTCCTGCTTATGTGTTAAAAAGTAGAACATTTAGCAAAAATAAGTCTTTTAAAAGTGAGTATCATATCAGAGTTACTCGTGTCTAGGATAATTTTCTTTGGTTCGAACTACTATTTTTGCATTGATTTTCTTTAACAACAATATATAAGTTTTTCTTGGAATTAATACTTCATTGACTGGTTCGAACCACCACGAATAGATGGACTGTCTTTTCATATCAATAATATAATATATGACTTTAAATAAAACTGAATAAATATTTATTTTAGTAATAGTAAATTACAGCTTGGTCTGTGTGGTTTGCACAATTTTTCGGGTTGGTCATAATTTTAGAAATCTGACATGTTTGTCCTCGTGATATGCATTTTCTTATACGTTTTGTCCCTTCCTCCATTAGCACCTAATTTTTTTTTTGTTAAATAGGAGTAAAATGACTATTTTTACACCTAATTTTAATTTTTAATTAATTTTGTTTTTAGAAAATAAATCTCTCTCTCTCTCTCTTTGCACACTAAACTGGAAATTCTCGCCCGTTTTTCCTTTAAATATTGCGACTTTGACTATAGATTATGCCGGAATGTTCTGTGACAGTTTCCACTCTCAGTCCTAATTCCCTAAGTAAGAGCTGCTAATCAATACCCTTTGTACGTTAAAGCCGATAAGGGAACGAGACCAATCAAGAGAGGATGTCAGAGGTTCCACCTCACAAATCAACCCTTATTTGGAGAAAAACCGACTCGTCTATCAACAAGAATCCTGAATAGAGGGAGGTAGAAGTCGATCTTCTCAATACGAGAGATGAAGCTACCGGTTCGAGCTTACTCCTACAAAACGGAACTCGAGAAATAGTTGCATCAAGTATTACACTTTCTAATTTGGTTGATAATCTATATTTGAATGGATTGATTATGAGTGATGTGGTATCTATAAATGGAAAATGTGATAATATCAAGATTGTTGTTCAGAATTCTTTTGCTATGTATATGGATTCTAAAGTATTCGTGTTACCTTATTTGATGATAAAAATAGTTTTTTTGTACAATGGCCAAAAAGGGAGGAAAAGAGAGGTTGGAAGGAAAAAATAGTGGGAATTCATCATGGATGTTGTAGTCATTTTATTTTGAAAAAGTCATGAAATTGTGACTTTTAAAAAAACTCATTTTTAAGGCTTATAAAAAGCACCCCTAGATCGAGAAGTTTTAGAAATTGAATAATTTTGTTGAAAAGCATAAGGAGAAGGTGCAAAATTTGAATTTTGAAACACATAAAGAGGGCAAGGAATATTATATGGAGGATGTTTCAGAACGGGGCATTGTAGTTTCGAGATTCAGAACGGAGCTCGGAGAATCAAAGATGAAACCCTGGTTCTTGGTGTCGAGATTCAGAACGATTGATTTGGTGAGATAAAAGCACGAAATATGTATGATTTGGTGAGATAAAAGCATGAAATATATAACAAAGTTGTACACAATATGGAACGAAAAAAATAAACCATTAAATCTTAAAAAGTGAAAAATAAATTTATTACCTAAGAATTGTCACGGAATTTCCTACACATTTCCAAGAAATTAGTGGTGGATATTGAGTTGTGTAGGAAATCCCTAGAAAATTTCCTACACATTTCCAAGGGATTTCCTGGGATCTTAGTTCGTTTTTTGTTTTCGAGGTTCTAACATTTTTTTTCGTTCCGTACTTTTTGCAACTTCAATATATGTTGGATACTTTTATTTTACTAACTTATATACGCAATATATGCATTCGTACGTACGTGTGAATCATATCGTTACTTAAAACATTACAATTGATACTTTGATTAATGGGATCTGTAACATACACGTACGTATATATGAGTATAATACAGATGTTTTGGTGAGACAAGAGCATAAAATATGTAACAAAGTTGTACACAATATGAAATGAAAAAACAATCGTTAAACCTTAAAAAATGAAAAACAAATTTATTTTCCTAGAAATTTCCTACACAATTCCAAGGAGTTAGTGATAGTCACTTAGTTGTGTAGGAAATCCCTAGAAAAATTGCTACACATTTCCAAAAGAGTTCTTGGGATTTTACTTCGATTTTTGTTCTCTGGTGCTCAAACTTTGTTTTTTCGTTCCGTACCTTTTACAACTTCAATATATATTAGATATTTTTATTTTACTAACTTAGATACGTAATATACGTATTCGTACATACGTATATATAAACACTTTTATTTCAACAACTTATACGTATGATAAGTAATTGTATATGTATGTGCACTATCGAATGCCATTACTGAAACATTAGAAACGATATTTTGATTAATGGGTTCCGATGAATTACACACATGTACATGATATTTATGTGTATAATTAATACATATAATTTAATGAGATAAAGTATATAATATATAAGAAAGTTGCACAAAATATGGAGAAAAAGTATTGTTTGAACCACGAAAAATAAAAAATAAAAAACAAATTTTGTTTCAATAATAATTAAATTGTGTTTAAATAACAAAATATAACATTTTCTAGGAAATCTCTCGGTAGTTCCAAGAAATTTTCAAGCAAACTTAATAATATTGGTTTCCCTCGGAAATTCTCAGAATTCCCAAGAAATTTATCTTCGTAAGTTTACTCAGAAATCCGTCGAAGTAATTGTTCCTAGAAAGTTTTGATAAGAATGTATCATGTTCGCCCTTAAAATGATACAAAAACGTTTTAGCGAATAGAAAAAGCGTTTTCATGTTATCTAGATACGTATTCTTAAGTAATTATCATATCGTTCTTACGTCTTAGTTAAAATCGTAAAAAATTAACTTCTGTTTTTTATAGGAATATACATTTTTCTTTAATTATTTCTAGATGTTTTATAACTAATATAATATAATAAAAGGGTTTTTGACCTATATGGGTAACTATGTTTTCAAAGTGTACAAATTTAGTCACTTAAGTTTTTTATTTTTTTATTATTTTTTTTTTGTAAAATACATCACTTATGTTTTAAAAACCTGCTGATCTCATCCTTATGACCGGCTAACGTGGGTAACGTGTGGTTTTTGACCTATATGGGTAACTATGTTTCTAAAGTGTACAAATTTAGTCACTTAAGTTTTTTTTACATTTTAATTTCTATTTTTTCCTAATTGCCTTTTCATCTTTTCCTTTTATTTCCTTTTTTAAATAAACTATTTAAAGATTTTTTTTTATTTTTATACCATTTTTATATATTTTATATTTTTTTAGTCTTTTCCTTTATTTTTCGTTTTCATTTTCCTTTAAGTTTTTTTCCTTCTTTTAATACATTATTTGAAGATTTTTATTTTTATACAATGTATTAAAAGAAGGAAAAAAACTTAAAGAAAAATGAAAACGAAAAAAAAGGAAAAGACTAAAAAAATGTAAAATATATAAAAATGGTATAAAAATAAAATAAAAATCTTTAAATAGTTTATTTAAAAAAGGAAATAAAAGGAAAAGATGAAAAGGCAATTAGGAAAAAATAGAAATTAAAATGCAAAAAAAAACTTAAGTGACTAAATTTGTACATTTTGGAAACATAGTTACCCATATAGGTCAAAAACCCCACGTTACCCACGTTAGCCGGTCATAAGGATGAGATCAGCAGGTTTTTAAAACATAAGTGATGTATTTTACAAAAAAAAAAAATTAAATGACTAAATTTGTACACTTTGAAAACATAGTTACCCATATAGGTCAAAAACTCTGTAATAAAATTTTCAATAGGAAATTAAATGGAATATATGCATTTTGGTGGAACTTAAATTGAAAATGCAAATTAATTAAAGTACAGCCAATTAGAATTTGTTAAATAAGTCACAACGTACAAGTTAGATCTCGTGCATAATAAGCTGTTCATTTCATACCTGGAATGTCGAGAGCCAACCTTGGTTGACTGTTGTGACCATTGCAAACAACCACTGCATCAAACACCTCAGTCGAACTCGAAGATGAACTCACCCCACTCCTCTTCCACTCGACTAGAAACTCGTTTCCAGAACGAATTAAATCAACTCGGGTAACCTCTGAGTTGAATCTAATGAGTTTCGTCACTGCAAATTTCTCCGCAAAATCTTCCAAATACCTTAAAACCTCTTCATGTCCAGGAAACATCCGTGGGTCGCCGTATTCTTTCCCTTGAAACGTATAATCAGAGAACCCCATTATTTGACGTGGACTATTTGTACGTAAAGATTTGTATATTGTTGCATGAAGAATTTCTCTCTGTGGATCGACTCCCAGTAAATCTGATTCTGTTCTTGGATCATAGACCCAGACTCCACCTAATCTGTGTGATTTTTCAAAAACCACGACTTCATGGGATTCTCTTTCAAGCTCTCGAGCTGCGATTAGCCCGCAGAGTCCAGCCCCAATGACTGCCACCTTCATTGAAATCCGCATAGATGTTTGAGTCTTGTTTTTTTTTCTATAGATCAAAATAAGCGAATCATTATATATATTAATAGAAACAAGGAGTATCTTCCAAGTTACAAATCTGAAACTACCTAAATAAAAGATATAGTTCATTTGTTATTATTTTTTTCTGTTTTAGTCTCTTATTTAATAGTTTTTTTTTTTTTTCTTAAACAACTCCTCCATGTTTTTCACATTCATGTTAATAGATCTAAACTTCAATTGGTGGCCCCCAAAAAAATACTTTTACAGGCAAGCAATTAGTTTATTGATATATAGAGTGGTACTGGTAAGGAGGTTGGAAGCTATTGAGAAAAAGTGTTTGGGTTGTAAGCATTTGTATGTTCATTATTGGGCCGATCGATGATATGTATATAGGTTGCCTACGATTCGTGTAATTTACTCTAGATTTAGTGAGATCATATATTCAAACACCGCTGAACTTGCTTCTATACATAACATCGATTCACCAACAACTTATTATGATCTTTTATTTTGACAACAAATAATTCGATTTAATTTTGTTGTTTTTAAAACTTATAGGTCAGCGATTTTGCATAGTCATGATCACACAACACTACTAGAAAAAGGGCATTCAATGACAGACAAAATGTTTGTCATAAAATTCTGTCGTCTTTCGTAATATACGACATACATAACTGTCTATCATAAAATATTGTCATAAAATATAAAAATTTATGACGTTCAAAATTGTCCGTCGTGATTAATCTCAAAAATGAAAAAAAAAAAACAAAACAGGCGCGATAATTTCACTCTTATCTTCCCCTCAAAAATTTAAAAGGTCCTAAAAATTATCCTACATGGTGCGATATCGTGCCTTCTATCTTCATTTTCAAAACACTATCACATACAAACCCAATCTGGTCGATCGGCGAAAAACATCGACCCTCCCCCGCTCCCCCGCTCCGCTCCGCCCCTGCTTCATTTGGAACCGGAAAATCCTCAAGCGGGAAACGAAGAATATCTAGATAGAAATCCGGCTTCAAATTCGAGATTTTGGATCGAGTTTCTCCCTGGTTCCGGCACCGTCGCTCCGCTGCTCTACCCGTCCCCCGCTCCTCTATGCCCCTGTTTTGCCGTTCAATCAACCGGTTGCCATAGATCTTCACCCTCCTCCTTCGAATCATGAGGAAATTGCCCAAGATCTTCACCTTCCTCCTTCGTTAACAACATGGAGTTTGATAATCTGTACTTGGACAAGAACGGAATTATTCACCCGTGTTTTCACCCGGAAGGAAAGGTACTTCACTATTGATTTTTAAAATTTCATATGCCTAATGCCTCTGTTCTAAAAACAAAAGTATGTCTATCTAGCTCAACTACTACTTTCAAATGCAAAAATTGATGGATTTTGTTGAGTTTAACACTACTATCTCTATTGAATATACAAAGCTTTGTGTAAACTTTAACCTCCTATCATCTAACAATGGCAACTAAATCAATTTGATCTCCTGGTATTGCAGCCTGCTCCAGCTACATATGATGATGTATCCAAGTCGATATTTGACTACATTGATCATCTCTTCTCATTGGTGCGACCAAGAAAGATTTTGTACATGGCAATAGGTAAACCACTAAACCTATCGAGGTACAATCTCTTAGCATTTATTCCAATTTGATCTTAGCTATCACCTCTATCCACTTCCATTTTAACAGATGGTGTGGCCCCCAGAGCCAATATGAATCAACAAATGTCTCGTCGATTTAGGGCTAGTGCGTATTGGTGCTGGTGCGTACTCTTTTTGTTCATTATTTGGTACTCAAAACTGCTTAATTAATTTGTTCTCTTAACAATTTTTCAGGATCTTTTGGGACGGTGCATCGTGCAGAGTAGCATGGACCGATTGGTCTTTTCTCCAACCATATAATGATTTCTGTTTGTTTAAATGCTGAACTCAAAAAGAGAGCAATTTTTCTTTTTTGTAGGATGTGGCAGTTAAGGTATTAACAGTCCGGGACTTCCAAGATGATCAGTTGAAGGAGTTTCTGACGGAGGTATGACAATATTTCTATATCTGGAATGCTTTTATGGTCGGTTATATTCTAAATCTGGCATTGAATCTTTTTTTGTAATGTTTCAATCATGAAACGTGTGCGCCATCCGAATGTGGTTCTGTTCATGGGTGCAGTCACCGTTCGTCCACATTTTTCAATTGTCACCGAGTATTTACCTAGGCAAGTTACTTTTTTTTTTTCCAAAGCACAAAAGAAAGTAAATCATATATAGACATTTGATTGCAATTTGTCCACGATCACTCAGTGATGTACATTTTTGTACAAATGATGAGCTTCTTGTTATTGATACTTGTATGTTGACACATCATGAAACAGGGGTAGTCTTTTTCGCCTTATACATCGTCCTGCAGCTGGGAAATTATTGATAAAAGGCAACATATACGCATGGCTTTGGATGTTGTTCGTTACTTTTATGAATTTTGAATTTGAACTCATTCTCTTAATTTAATTTAATTTGTTACACGCAAAAGGCATCAATTATCTTTATTGTCTTAGTCCTCCAATTGTTCACTGGCATCTGAAATCTCCAAACTTATTGGTCGACAAAAACTGGACTGTCAAGGTACATAATTATTACATTCCAAACAAAACCAACTGTCTTTTTCCAAGCTTGACATTTTACAAATGTAGGTTTGTGATTTTGGGTTATCAGGGTTCAAAGCTAATACTTTCATATCATCAAAATATGTTGCTGGAACTTTAAGCTTCTTTGGTTCAATTGTCGCTCAGTCATGCATACCGAGATTTGTGAGATTAATTAGTATGTTGTTTATTTTGATGTCAGCCTGAATGGATGGCCCCTGGATTCCTGCGTGGTGAGCCCTCAAACGAGAAATCTGATGTTTACAGTTTTGGCGTTATTTTATAGGAGCTGGTGACCATGCAGCAGCCGTGGAACGGACTTGCAACAGACTTTTGTCCCCCTTCAGGTCCGTTCCATTTTAATTACATTTTTGCCTCTAAGTTTGTTCAAGAATTTCAGTTTTGGTCCTAAATAGTTTCTCTTGTAATTTTGGTGCCTATTTGGAATGTGGTAATAATATAGGAACCAGAATTGCAAGAGGGAAGTATTGAAACAAAGTATGGGACCAAATTTGCAAGAGGAAACTATTTGAGACTAAAAGTGCAAATTTTAGAACAAACTCAGGGACCAAAAATGTAATTTATGGTTTAATTTATTATTAGTTGGGTTTTATTGCAGGAGGGTCTGAAGCGGACTATTGAGTCATACTCGGATCTTAGAGCTCTTCTCTATTTAATATTGGGTATTTTACTTATAACTAACCAATTTAAAAAAAAATAAGGATATAACTTTCGGATCCAAGTGAGAGCCAAACACCGTGTCTCCCTAACCCCCAACAGTATAATGGCAAATATAGAAAGATACTTACATTCCTTTACCTATTGTAACAATGTACTTACATTATTTATGGATAATAGGAATTTGTAAGATATAATAGCAATGCATTTAAATTTATTTACCATTGAAATCATTCTTTGTATTTGATATATTATATTTTGTGTCATGGATTGTATTTTTGTGTATGATATTTTATTTGGTATTATGAGACATTAAATGTGTGATTTAATTTGAATATTAGTAAATGTCTGTCATAAATTTATGACAGACAAATGTATGTCATCTTAGATTTATGACAGTGGCTTCAATGACAGACCTTGTCTGTCATCTTTACATAATTACGACAGGCATTGTGCGTCGTAAATGTATGTCATAAATGCCCGTCGTAAATTTATGACAGACAAATGCATGTCATCTTTGATTTATGACATGACTTTCAATGACAGACATTTGTCTATCATCTATGGTCATTTACGACAGGCATTGTCTATCATGAAAAACATTTTTTCTAGTAGTGCAAGACGAACAATAGACGATTTATGCGATTAACTATCATTCTATATAATATATATTATGAATTATTTTTGTAATTAAGCATATGTAGTTTTGTGACAAGTTAAATGAATATACTTGATGGAAATATAATGGAAAAGAGACAAATACAACAGATTGACTTCTTCAAGCCTTTAATTTGTCTTCTATTAAATTATGAACTTGAAATTCAAAAAACAAAAATGTTATTAGAACTTTGTAGTTTCCGCAACGTTGAAAAGATACTATGTTAATTGACCAATAACACCTTTACATACTTCAGGTGACAGTCTAAGTGCTATCTGCCATGGCAACTTCCTTAAAGGTGGCTGTCATTGGTGCCGGACTTGCCGGACTAACAGCTGCCCGTGAGCTTCAAAGAGAATCCCACCAAGTCGTGGTGTTTGAAAAGTTCCACCGACTCGGGGGAACTTGGGCCTATGATCCACGAGTGGAGTCTGATTTATTGGGAGTAGACCCAAATAGAGATATAGTTCATGGATCTCTCTACTACTCTATGCGAACCAATCTTCCTCGTGAGCTCATGAGTTTCACTGATTTCAAATTCAGCGAAAAGGTATACTGTGATCCACGGAAGTTTCCATGCCACGACGAAGTTCTAAAGTTCTTGGAAGATTTTGCAAGTACTTTTGAACTCACCAAGTTAATTCGGTTCAATACTGTGGTGACCGAAGTGGAGGTTGTAGACTCGGAGATTCTCACCAAGTTTGTGGTTGAGTCGAAAACAAATGGGGTGCATTCAGTGGAGGTGTTCGATGCAGTCGTGGTTTGTAATGGTCACAACACCGAACCTCAATTGCCAACAGATATTCCAGGTATTATCTATATTCGAGTTGATAGTAAAATATCTAATACCATTTGATTTTAGATTATAAAGAATTGGTACGTTCTTAACTTCTTTGATCCCTCACTTTAAACACGGGAACTCAAAATATAGGTTACTCTTAATTACTCCTAATTTAAGAGTAAGCTATATCTTGAGTTCCAGTGTTTAATGTGAGGGATCAAAGAAGTTAAGAAACAGTGTAATTTTGATTGTATGGTGAACCAAATTAAAAGATCATCAACACGAATGCCAATATGTAGTTTTCTCTTAGATTAATTATGCTTCCTAAGATTTTCAAAATTTTTTATTAATCAATGGTTATTTATGATGTTCCCTAGTTAGTAACGAAATATTGTTTACCCATATCTAGAATTACCCATGTCTACCGATGAAAATGAAAAGAAGTCTTGGTTTGGTTTCTCATTTGGTCTGAGATTGAACTAGATCGTGTCTTTTGTTTATTTATTGTGTATTTATAAATTTAAGAGTAATGCCATCTTATATTTACAATTTTAATTAAAAGCTTGATATTATATATTACCATTAAATTTGAAAATTAATCAGAATCTATTATTGTTCAAATGAAATTAGTGAATATATCATATTAACTCGACATTTTGTAATATCGGAGCAGGTATTGAGACATGGTCTAAAAACCAAATGCACAGTCACAACTATCGTGTTCCCGCACCATTTTTAGACCAGGTTAGTGACAAAAATCCAAATTAATCATTTGTGTATTTGACATTGCATTAAACTATTAGCATTTGTAATGGTGTTTACCAAGTTATGTTCAGTCATGGCATACCACACGCTCGAGTGACGTATACGATATGCATTCTAACATGTAATTTGAAAAATAAAAAGATTGTAGTTATAATTGGGAGTGGACCAAGTGCAACTGACTTATCAAGAGAAATAGCGACCGTTGCAAAAGAAGTTCATATGTCATCAAGATCTGCACTTGTTAACACGCCAAAATTGGTGAAATGTAACAATCTATGGCAGCACTCCAAGGTAATATATGTCTAAACTTACCTAGTTTAAATATCAAAATGCATATCTTGAAGTTTAATACATCTCTACCATGTTAAAGAAATTATGTGAACAAGATGGACGGGAATGATAAATATTTTATTGAGGGTTATATATCTCCTTGATGTAGCATGATGTGTGTGATTCCTTTGAGTTCATCGATCAAGAATCCACCACACGAAGTTTATGAATGCTTCAAGTATTGTTTTCAGACATGACAAACAAACAATCCAATGATTAACATTGTAAACTAATATCGAATTGTTAGTTAAATCTACTGCTAACACATCGATAAATAATATAGAGGATTAAGTGTCAATCTATCACAAATAATAAATCAAGTTATTATTATTTAATTATAAAATTTCATTCAGAAATCAGATTGATCATTTGCAACTAGATTTAATTATAAGAAAGGTGGAAGGAGTCTGACCTATTGTCAAACGAATTAATAGGACGAGACGGATCATAAAATCAACTAGAAGATCGTTGATTCTTGACCGATGAAACAACGCGGAATAATGTTTTTTAGACGCTCATCGACTGTATGGTGACATCATACCCCAAAATATATTGCAAAATATCGTCAGATTCAATAGTTATTGGAAGAATCACTAGACGAAAATCGAATACTTGGAAACCTGGAGAATGTTGGATCGTAGAGGGAGAGGGGAGAAAAGACTGTTTTTTAGGTTTGGAATAAATGAGACACCTGAGGTCCTATTTATACTAAACTGAAAACCCTACAATCCCAAAAAATTTGATATCATGATGATGTTCGGCCTCTTACATGTTGCCACATGTTTAAATGTTAGATAAATTCAGCGAGCTGGCGTGGTTATTTGAAATCTCATCCGATTACAAATCTGGTGGTTATCTAATTTCTAGAGCCTTCTAGAACCTTCCTGGACCAGGTTAGTCCACCCGACCTGAGTCGAACCTTGCTAAAAATAAAAGCTCATCATCTCCCAGCGATTGATGCGGCGTGCGAAGTGCAACATGCGTCTAAATCGAGCCATTTTCCGAAACTCGTGTCTCGCGTCCATGTCGACTTGTATGCGGGCTTGGCCTATTCCTTAACTTCCATTAAGACCTTTGAAGGCTTAAGGAAAGAAAATCCTTTTAAACTCTCCCAATATTCTTCGCCCCACCTATGTAGGACACGGAAACTAGCCCACTTGATAGTTCCCTTAGTATTTCCAACAATTTGCCATAAAGTTGGAAAGGTTCATTTCACTCATGCAAATGATGTCACTTGGGTGTTAGGAAGGTTAAACCCAGTTTAATGAGAAAAAAAAAAAGAAGAGCCTGATTCAATGGCATATGGATTTAGACCAAGAACCTTGTGGCCTTTCCAATTTACCCCTGCATATTAGCTTCCATATTTATGAGCGCCAATATGACCATGTGTTATAAACCCTTTTCATGATCCTCTAGAAGGTAAACCATTAATATCCATTTGAGGAAACACCACCTCTAGATCACATAGGAACGCTTTTACAACATCTTCATTACAGATGTCTCCAAAATTTTGTTAAGAGATTTAACTCAACCTAGTTCTCACCAATATATACTACTCTGCCTCAGATTGATCTATTATTTGTACCTTATATAGTTAGTGACCTCATTAGTACCCTTTAAACCTGAGAATCATGAGCACTAATTTCAAGTTGGGTTTCCATCACTAAATGATTCTCCCATGACTCTCGTGGTAGTTTCAACCACATCTGTAGTCAGAGGTTTGGTAAGTAGATCTGGAAAGTTTATACTTTTCTTGACATATACAACTTTGATGGTACCACTTTCAGTTAGTTGTCTCACCTAGTTGTGTTGAAGACCGACATGTCTTGACTTCCCATTATACACAACATTGTATACTTTAGACTGTGTGGCATTACTGTCACAATACATATGAGTTTATGGCATTAGAATATCTTATGTCACATATGCAAGTTAGATATATAATTCATGCTGCCTTTTTCCTAGTGCTACTTAGGCAATAAGCTCAGTTTTCATTGTCGAGTGAGCTATACATGTTTGGTTCTTACTTGCCTAAGAAATAGCTCATTCAAGTAGAGTATAAACCCACCCAATTTCTAGTGTGATCAATCGATTTGACATTAAAATACCTTATGGTATGCCAAAAGATGGTATGTATTTCACTTCAATGACACTTGTCCTTTTCAAGTACCCTAGTATTCTTCCTACCACCTTCTTGTGTGGCATCCTTGGGTTGACAGTATATTGACTCTGCTTAAGATGAAAGTAATGTCAGGTCAAGTGCAATGCATAACATATATCATGATACAAATAGCACCAATTGAGTTACTGCTCGACCAAATTTCATATTGAGTTCACACTTAAACCAAAAGGCTTGTCAAAGTCTTTAAATTTTAAATGTTGAATCTTTGTCATAAATTTCTCTATGTAATGTGATTAAACTAGAGAAATTGAATACCTGTTATTTCACCTTAATACCAAGAATTATATCCACTTCTCCTAGATCTTTCATCTTAAACTTGGAGGATAGTTACTTCTTCGTCACAAGAATACCTTCTAGGTGAGAGCGAATGACCAACATATTGTCAACATAAATACAGATAATTACTGTGTATTCGGGTGTGCTTTTAGAATAAATACACATGCCAGCACTATTATACTGAAAATTAAAAGAAGTCACACTTATAGTAAATCTCTCATACCACTTTTAGGAGCTTCTTTTAACCCTTGCAATAAGTGGGGGTGAGGGTAGAATAAGGTAGGTATAGGATATGGTAAGTGAAGGTAATGGTATGGGTAGGGAGGAGGGGTGGGTGGGGTAAGGATGGATTGGTGGGGGTAGGTTTAATTAAGGTGGATAAGGGTAAGGGTGGGGTAAGGGGTAAGTGGATTCGGTTCGATAGAGGGTGGATATATGGGATTGGGGTGGAGAAAATGTTAAAATGATAATATTTTCTTTGTATAAATCAAAATATCTTAAAGCAAACATTAAAATCTCATTTAATTACAAGTTTACTATATTAAATCAAAACAAAATTAATGGTTAATATTCATTATTGCATTCTCAACCTTTTTTTCATTCTTGTTTGACTCTTCACGTATGTATATATATATATATATATATATATATATATATATATATATATATATATATATATATATATATATATATATATATATATATATATATATATATATATATATATATATATATATATATATATATATATATATATATATATATGACAATGTGTTTTAATAGTTGGTAAAGTCACATATAAGCCTTCTCGTTTTCGTGGAAAGGGAGTGGGTGTAAAGGCAGTAACTTAAATCGAGTGACATTGCGTTTTAATCACTTAGAGGGTTGCTCATGTTAAGTGTAGCTATAGCATTTTCCTAGCTTTATATTTAATCAATATAATGTACTACGCCATGCCATTATGCCAATGCAGTATAATAATTCTCCATTTATTTAACAATATTTCTACTTCTTTTCTTGGGAGTATAATAAATGATATAATATGTCATTACAGTGTTTTGTATTATATGCTTGCTCTATTTACAGTCGTTGGAGACCATCTTAAAAATGGTAAACTACACAATTTGATTGGCTCATTTTAAATACGCCCCCTCCTATGGCTCATCATGTAGGGATAATCGTGGATCGCTTATAATATTTTAGACATTCCACATTTGAACAATGGATCAAATATGAGAAATTCTGTATTTCAACTGCTACATACCCATTATAGGGATATCAAAACCTATCATGGTCGTTTAGTGTAGTTGTGCAACTGAATAGTATCCTAAAATTTTAACGTATGATTGAATAGCCCTACTAAACCATAATTTCTATAAAAATATTGAAATTGGTCTATTTCATTTGTCTAATATATAGGATGAATGGAAATGATTCATTTTTGTATTAATTTTTAGCATCATGGTGAAAAATATATCCAAAAGAGCATGCCTCATTTCTAACTTTAGAAAAATTTCACAGATAAATTATATCAGCGCTGATGGTACAATGACATTTCAAGACGGAGTCTCTGTGGAAGCAGATATAATACTTTATTGCACTGGGTACGAAGAATATAATATTCTTTATAAAATTGAAAAACATATAATATATTTTCACATACATACATACATACATACATACATACATACATACATACATACATACATACATACATACATACATACATACATACATATATATATATATATATATATATATATATATATATATATATATAAAAGAATCAGTTGACATGAGATAAGAGGATATTGTGACACATGGGTATCCATTTTTAGTCAATCATACCGTGTGTCAACAAAAAAATTGATTAAAAAACTACTTTTTATTAATTCTGTCAACTTTTTCATCTAAAAATACAAAAATAAAATAAATCATATTTTTAAAATTTTCTGTAATATTATAATAGAATATTATTAATTTGAGTAGTATTCTAAATAAAATATTAGTTACATATGTATTATTTTATTAGTATATAACATTATGAATGTTTTAAAATAATTCATAATATTCAAAGAGGATAATGCACGTCTAATAGTATCTATATCATGAACAATATTTTGGTTGGATTAATATACTATGTCACTGATTTTTTTTAAATTGTTTTGATAAAAATTGACAACAAAATATTATACAACATTTTTTCTATTTTTTTATTCTATTTTTATTTAGGATTACGTCCTATATCATAAAATCTCATTGATCTCAAGTGGATATATATATATATATATATATATATATATATATATATATATATATATATATATATATATATATATATATATATATATATATATATATATATATATATTAAGAAAGACTAAAAGGTTAAGAACCGTGAGAACCGATATTCACACATTAAGAAACAAGTTTTTTTTGTTTTTTCACACTTTTTTATTATGTGAAAATACATTAAACTTAATAAAATTTATTATATTTTAATAGATTTTACATTATTCACAATATAAAAACATTTCTAGTTATTAAACTCTGAATATTAAAACGTACTTTTTTTCTTTAAAACATATTAATATTGATATCTTATAGCAAATGAAGGATAATTATATATATTTATGTGTTAGGTAATTTTATTTTGATAAAAAAACAAGTATTAAAAATAAAAAGTAGAATGTTATTAAACTGTGAATTAGTAGTTCTCACGGTTCTCAACTTTTTATAGTTCTCATTTGAACCCTTCCCTATATATATATATATATATATATATATATATATATATATATATATATATATATATATATATAATATAAAAGAAAGACCTAAAATGAGAACTAGTTATATGTAGTTTAATAATATCGTATTATTAAGTTTTAACAATTATTTTTTATTAAAAAAATTACCAAATATATAAAATTGATAATTATCCTTCATTTGTTATTAAAATTCGATATTTGTGTGTTTAAAAAATTACATTATAGCATTTCCGGTTTAATAACTTGAAATTTTTATTGAATTTAACATTGTAAAACGTGTTATAAAATAAGAAAAGTTATTAAGTTTAATATATTTTAAGATAATAAACAAGTATAAAAAAACAAAAGAAAATAAAAAAACATGATTATTAAGGTATAAATATTCGTTCTCACGGTTCTTAATATTTTTGTGGTTCATTGTTGTTCGTATATTTGATCATGACTTTCAGTTTGTTCATATACACAATAAAGAAAAAGAATACATATTCGATCAATTTAGGAAGGTATGTGAATTTAGAAAGTGTGGTAATGAGTTTCAAAAATATTTTGGATATAGATTTTACATCGAATGACTAAACGTTTTAAGTTATATTGTTAAATATATATTGTGTTTAATAAATTTTCCTTGAAACTTTGATGGATTTTTTCAATACAAAAAATTAAACATAATTGTTTGTTTTCATCAATAGTTTGTCTCAAAAATGAAATTGGATTCTCTGTACTTAAAACTACAACATTTTTATAAGGTTATATACCTAAACTTAGGTATCTAACAGCCATATATTCACTTATATATATATATATATATATATATATATATATATATATATATATATATATATATATATATATATATATATATATATATATATATATATATATATATATATATATATATATATATATATAGAGAGAGAGAGAGAGAGAGAGAGAGAGAGACACACATACTTTAATGAGATACACAATTGATATACTACGTCAAGAGATTTAAGCATATACATATTACATTTTAGGTATAAATATCATGTTCCATTTCTTAAAACGAATGGCATGGTATGTGTCCGAGACAAGCGTATTGGACCTCTATACAAACACGTTTTTCCCCCACGACTTGCGCCGAGACTCTCTTTTGTCGGAATACCAGAAAAAGTAACATTTTTTCATCATTTTATTTTCATTATTGTTTATTTTATATTTTCTTCATCCGTTTTAATTTGTATACTAACTAGATAAACAAATTCTAGGGTTTTACATTTCTAACAATGGAGTTACAATCAAGATGGATAGCAAACGCTTTGTCACGGAAAGTTTTGTTGCCATCGGAAGATGAAATGTTGAGTGATGTCGATGAATATTATCAAGAAATGGAAGAAAAAGGGCTCCAAGAGAATCACACTCACTCACTTGTAAAAAAGGTATGTGTTTGAGGCTTTTAGTTATTTTTTTAATAGTATTTTAAAGCAAATAATTTTGGCATAATCATAATTCTTTCTCCTAACAGCCACAGTATTTAGAATTTTTGTATGCTCAATCTGGAATGGTCATGGAGAAGCAAATAAAAGACGTAATCGAATATTTCACCCATTGTTATGTGATGGCCGGTTTTGATGGGTATATGGATGCATTCTTGGAAAAATATGGGATATGAATAGTTTTTTCTTATATGATGCTCATTTAATTCTGGTTAACAGTTGAGGAGAAAATATACATAACAAAAAGAAGTTGATCATAAGTGTTACTCCAGTTTTACTGATCAATTTTCTTCGACAGGCTAGTGTTGTTGATTTAGTTCTAAATTTCATTGCCATGTTTGTGTATCATGGTTTGATCATCTTAATGTTTGATTGTAATTTCGGTGTTGCTATTCTTTCTCTTACTGTATTGCCATCTTCCCACTGGTTTCTGCTTTCTTTTAATAAACTTATCGTCCTAAAGAACATACTAAAATGTTATTCTTTCATCCGACCCTAGTGATTGGTATGGGTCAAACACTTTGTAACCATCCTAGAGTCGTCAAACCGCCAATTTAATCTCGATCTTTGATTCGTTTACCGAATTTTCGTTGTTCTTTACCAATTTTATACTTCATATTTATTTTGAATTATATATATATATATATATATATATATATATATATATATATATATATATATATATATATATATATATATATATATATATATATATATGTGTGTGTGTGTGTGTGTGTGTGTGTGTGTGTGTCTGTGTGTATGTTTGTGTGTGTGTGTCCATTGTAACAAAGTGATTTTGTAATCAGTCAAACTATGAGAGATTCTGACTTAATGAATGTAAATATTTAAGCATTCATATTAAGTGCTTAATAAAAGGGTAAAATGGTCAAAATGTATGAATTGTAAAAACATATACGTTAAGACATTCCATTAAGTTTCTTATGGTAACTATGCATTATAGGAGTGGGCTAAAAAATAAGAATGAGAAGTGCAATATTATTGTTGCTAGAAATAATGTTTTGGCGCACTTTTCATGAACGATTATCTCAAAATAGGAAAGGAATTGGCAAATTTTATCATCGTCAAGAGTGTAGTCCTTGAGAAAAGGTAAACACAGGAAAAAGAATGGGAGCAATTTGAGTCAAGATGAAAAAGTTATGAGGTTTTTAAAATATGGTGAAAACTGACAAAATCAAGTTATGACCATGTTTATGAGCAAATAATGGGAAATGCAAAAAGACTCAACCGAACTTCACTTAAGATAATTTATAGTTTACATTCCCACATTTCTTTTCATATAAAGTTTGTGGAACATGGATTTTGTATGATAAAGTTATGAGTGATACAAGTTGAGTAAAAATCGTGTCAAACTGGATGGACTCCATATGGGCGGGCCACATGAGAAAACACAAAGGGGCTATGCGGGCCAGTGAGACGAGAAAATTGGATCATATCTCCTAGCCGGAAACCCTAATTGGAACCCTTCACCGTGCCACTGGAATGAATGTTCTGAAGAAACCTCAATCAAGTTGTGTTATAGAAAAAGAGAGTTTTTGCATTTTTACCCTCCTGTTGAGAAAGCTCAGGGGACATGGTCTAATCATTAGGTTGGTATTTTATCTTGAACTAAGAAATAGACCCTTGAAGCTAAAAAAATGTATCTAGAGCAGCCGGCTGATCACTTGGCAGTGCTTGGCCTTTGATGGCTTTGAGAGTCATAGTACTATAACAATCGATACTGAACCCCCTGTAATTATACATGATCCCATAGCAATAACATATTTTGGTTCATGCATTTGCTCGTATAATCTCACTATGAAGGTATAGCCTTCAGCTGTGTGATCGCAGTCGTTGATGCAATAAAAAATAACCTTAAAAGCACTAATAGCTAGGGCAAGTAATGGTCGAATCCACGAGGAGCTTATGGTTAACAATCTAGTTCTAACAGATTTAAAAGCAAACAAATTCAGACAAACAAATATTGCAAAGGGTTTAATACAATCAGAGAAAGGGGTGGTCACTCCCGGTTTCAGTTTTGATTCCTAAACAATGTATTATATCAGATTTTACTAATTTTGCGTTCATTCAGATTACATAGACATAAACGTACTGTTACTGACTAAATCTGGGATCAAACTACGTAAAATCCGCACCCTCCGTCCTACACACCACTGTGGATGATTTGGCACGGTGGGGAAGATCATAATAGAATTGTCTTACACTCAATCAAGCAACAATTTAAGAACAAGTATTGGAAATCTAGTCATATGATTGAAAAACAAGCAAACCAAATACTGTGTTCATGAATCTAAAAGGTTCAAATCTAATACAATACTGGAAAAGAAATCAAAACCTACTCCCGGATGTGATCACGTGATGATTTAGCTGCTCATGACTGGAAAAGATGCACACATTGTGTTGGAGATGATGAACATGTCTGGATCTTCAAAACTTCATATATTCTGGCTTGATCTTGATGCAAAAGAGGTTGATTTTGAGATTGGGAATTGCTTGGAGATGATTTGGGCGTCCTAGGCCAGCGTCCCAGACGCCACCTAGGACGCTGACGGGCTTCCTCGCGAACCTGGCTTGCTTTTTCCCTTCAAAATAGGCCAGAGTTCCAGGTCAGCGTCTGGGACGCTGCTGGGACGCTGGGCTTTTTCTCCCGCTTCCGGTGTCCGTTTGATGCGTGGTTTTCGCCCAAAATTCCCGTTTTTCAATCCCTGCATGTAATTCACCCAATTCCATCAAAAGTAGGGCCATTCTTAGTTAAACAAGGCTTAATTTATCAAGTTAATAACATTTTACTTCAAACCAAAATGGCCGGATCAAACCTCCCCAACTTATCTCTTTCTCGTCCCGAGAAAGACTCAACGAAATCAGAATTCAGGTCCAGTCCATAAAATAACAAGCAATCAAACAAAAGTAGACATTACAGTATTGCATACGCCTGTGTCCATTGCCAGCCCGGATGTTCGTTTAATTGAAGTGCAAAGCACTATTTAGTGATCTTAAAATTTCTTCACCATGCAAACGGCTAAGTCAAAAATTCATTTTTTCAAAAGTCTCTCCAAAGATACCAAGTTTACCTCCCCCCTGCGGTTTCTCCAGTGACATGGTACGGTTAGTCCTTTTTGGTCACTGCATTCTGTCCAGATTCCTAAGGCTCTTCTTTTTATTGGTCCTTTTTATTTATTATTATTTTTTCTCTTTTTTTTCTTTTTCTTTTTTTCTTTTGCCGCATTACAACCATATTAAATTTATACTTTTACTCATTTGCCCATATTTACTTTTCCATTTGATTTGGATTTGTAGAACTTCAGTTGTGATCTATGTCTCAGAATATTTTGCTTCGAGTATAATATTCATATTTAAAGTTGATGGTGGACGTGAAAACCTGAAATGGAGTACACCAGGTCCCAGGTACGCAACAACCCCAAACAGCGGAATATAGATCGTTAATTTAAAATCATTTATATGCAATCTACATTTCAAGTGAGTCTTGCCTTTTTTGCGCGGCTTCCAAGAGGGGTCACCTACGGGTTGCCGGTTACTTAGCAAGATACTTATCAAAGTCCCGAAGGTATATACATATTCAAGCGGTTGTGGACGGTGGAAACATGAAATGGGGTACACCAGGCTCCAGGTACACAACAACCCAAACACCGAAACATAGATTACAAAAATAGGGACATCTAAGGTCGTGCAGTTGTAGAATGCAGTAGGGATCTTTACAAGCAAATTCGAGAACTGGGCCATCAAGGTTCTTTAAACAGGGTATCTCTAGAGGAACTTTTGAAACATAAATTTTTAGAAAAAACCAGTTTACAACTTGAAGTTAAAACATTTTTGGTTCATTTGTTACTTGAACCGGACAGGAAACCACAAAAATATACATTAGCTAGAATGTCACTTTTATATCATCACCTGTTATCCCATGTCCAGTCCCTTTTATTCAATCATTTTTCGTATTGTCGAGTCACAACCGGGACAAAAAGGAAGAAAAACTCGGGGACAGTTCATCAAGTTCCAAAATTTCATCATCAGAGTACATCCAAATCCATATTAAAAGTTTTCAACTAACACAACCAAACCAAACACAACCGAGAGAAATAAAAGAAAAAATAGCAAAGAAGAGCGATTCACCTAGTAATTTGATGGTAGAGGAGGCTTAAATTTTTTGTTTGGATCCGAACAAAAGCAAAAAAAATTTGGATTTTTTTTAACGTGTCTATTTCTTCAATCTTCCATCTTTCATGGGTTTGTTATCTTTTTTCATTCAAGTACATCCCTCCCCAACTTTGAGCGTTTGGATCGTCCCCGATGCAACAAAAATTATCCTACAAAAAACAAAAACAAAACTACAAGCAGAGTATTAAATAAAAAATAAAAATAACCCTCAATTTCGCCAGGGATCGCGATTGCACTTGGCATGTGCAACAAGCCTTTTAAACCCCTAGGTTGCCCCTAGTGGACGAGTGAAGTCTCGTGAGGGTTTGCTGTGAACACACCCACAAAGTTCGCGGGTTGCCTCCCGTAAAGCGCTAAGTTTAACGTCTTCAGCCAGACAGATACATGTACCATGCTTCACGAGGATCGTATGTCAGTTGACTTTTTTTGAAAAACAATCATGTTGTGGTGATATGGTGTCATATATTTCTCTTTATCTTCAAACAACTCACATTCTTGAGTTTCATCGGGATCAAATGGCATGTCAACTTTGACCTTATCAAATCCCGGTCTTTTACCTTTGAGTCTTCTGAAAGAGAACTTAAACCTTGTTTTGAACTGACATGCATTTCTCCTTGGAGTGAAGTTCTTTAACCGACTCTTGATACCACCGACCACTTTCATCTTTGATTTGTAGGATCGTGTGGTATAATGTTTCTTTTTCCACATTCTTTTCTTCACATGTTGACTCCTAATTTTATCCATGTCTTTTAACTTGTTACAAGAGAAAAGTTCTCCAGATCGTCGGTAGTGTCAGCGAGCATATTTGCAGTATGCTCATAGAAGTAATCATCCATAGTATTGATTACAAACAAGTCACCACCGACCGAAGGATCATTAGTACATCTAAATAGTTGAAGTTCAAATTTTTGGTTTCCAAATGTCACATCAATGACACATTCTTGGCAACTAATTTGGGCATAGATAGTTGTCAAAATGGGACGATTAATGATGGCATTTGGTTTTTTTAATATGTCCAGTCCTTTACAATCCATCTCAAAAATGTCAACAAGAATTTGCTTTTTGGGTTCTTTGAAATTCGTTAGGTTGGGGGTGGTATTAGACTCCACTGACCCCTCCCCAACTTTGGGTGTTTCTAGTTCTTGGAAAATTATTTGAGATGTTTCCAATTCAAATTCAGATTTTTCTTGGTTAATTGTTTCTAATTCAATATCTTCCTCATTAATTGATACATAATCCTCCACCACAACCTCATAATCAGGTGGTCTAGGTTTATGTACATTAATGTCAAAAGATTCATCACTACACAAGTTAGTTACCTCATCTGCTTGCATAGTATCTGAATGATCGTCCGATGGTTGTTGTTGCAGTTGCTCCACCATTTGTTCCAATTGATTTTCGAGAATTGAAATTGCTTTGGATTTGTTTTCCTCTTGTTTGAAGCCTTCCTTCAACAATTCCATCATCAGATCCAACTTCTTGTCAAGTGAAGACTCGTGTGATCTTTCTTGATTTACTAGAAAATACCCATCATGTTGATTTTCGTCCGAATTGCTGCTTCCCCACCAATCATCATCATATGGATCTTCTTGTGGCATTGGACTATAAAAGTCATAATAACCTTGATCCATGGCGAGATAATCACCCATTGTTCTTCGTTCATCCATGATACAAATTGCAATGGGGAGAATTGTCCCAAATTGATAGTATGCAAGAAAAACCTATGAAAAGACAAACACAAAACAAACGCGTAAAGTAGAACAAAAATTACTCAAAACAGAACTAAGTTGCTAAGCGCAATAGCTCCCCGACAACGGCGCCAAAATTTGATCGCAATCGTTGATGCAATCAAAAATAACCTTAAAAGCACTAATAGCTAGGGCAAGTAAGGGTCGAATCCACGATGAGCTTATGGTTAACGATCTAGTTCTAACAGATTTAAAAGCAAACAAATTCAGACAAACAAATATTGCAAAGGGTTTAATTCAATCAGAGAAAGAGGTGATCACTCCCGGTTTCAGTTTTGATTCCTAAACAATGTATTATATCAGATTTTACTAATTTTGCGTTCATTCAGATTACATAGACATAACCGTACTGTTACTGACTAAATCTGGGATCAAACTACGTAAAATCCGCACCCTCCGTCCTACACACTACTGTGGATGATTTGGCACGGTGGGGAAGATCACAATAGAATTGTCTTACATTCAATCAAGCAACAATTTAAGAACAAGTATTGGAAATCTAGTCATATGATTGAAAAACAAGCAAACCAAATACTGTGTTCATGAATCTAAAAGGTTCAAATCTAATACAATACTGGAAAAGAAATCAAAACCTACTCCCGGATGTGATCACGGGATGATTTAGCTGCTCATGACTGGAAAAGATGCACACATTGTGTTGGAGATGATGAACATGTCTGGATCTTCAAAACTTCAGATATTCTGGCTTGATCTTGATGCAAAAGAGGTTGATTTTGAGATTGGGAATTGTTTGGAGATGATTTGGGGGTGTTTCAGACCTTGGAAAACTGTCAAAACCTTGGGAAATTCGTCTGGAGGCTCCTTTGGGTCGATGAGATCAAGTTCCATTAAAAAGAGTGGCTTAAATATGGCAATTTAGGGCATTCTACGCGGCAGCGTCCTAGGCCAGCGTCCCAGACGCCTGTGGGACGCTGTGTGTTTTCTTCAGCCTTTTACGACGAGCAACGTCCCAGAACAAGACGCTCCAAAAACGCTGGGCGTCCTAGGCCAGCATCCTAGACGCCACCTAGGACGCTGACGGGCTTCCTCGCGAACCTGGCTTGCTTTTTCCCTTCAAAATGGGCCAGAGTTCCAGGTCCGCGTCTGGGACGCTGCCTGGGACGCTGCTGGGACGCTGGGCTTTTTCTCCCGTTTCCGGTGTCCGTTTGATGCGCAGTTTTCGCCCAAAATTCCCGTTTTTCAATCCCTGCATGTAATTCACTCAATTCCATCAAAAGTAGGGCCATTCTTGGTTAAACAAGGCTTAATTTATCAAGTTAATTACATTTTACTTCAAACCAAAATGGCCCGATCACTGTGCATGTCGCGTGGATTGCCTTGCTGCCTTGCTGGACATTTCCTTGGTCGTGTGTGACAGCCAAATCACCCTACTTTTAGCCACCTAGAAGCCCATTCAACACCTCCTGTGTAGCCAAGTGTATCTACTAACTTAAGAAGCTTAACCATGAATTTGGAATGCATTTAAACCATTTTGCACTCTTTTCTCCTTCCAAACTCTATAAAAGTTGCTATGCGTGTTCTTGGTGAGAACACTAGGTGTTTTTGAATTCAAGTATTTCAAAAGGCTTTTGGGTGCAAAGTTGTCATCTCAAGGTAAGAAACATTCTCTCATCATTTGTTTGAGTTATGTCTATGGAAATTAAATTCTAAAATGACAAAGGTTAGAAAGGCGGTGATATAAAAGTCTAAGTAGCTCATTTCTTAATACAAGGTGAGTACATGAGAAACCTTTCACTAGGTATATATATATATATATATATATATATATATATATATATATATATATATATATATATATATATATATATATATATATATATATATATATATATATATTACAAAGAATGGCGAAAACATGTAATGGAAGTATTGTTGGCTAGGCAATGTGATAAAATGTAAAATTGGACATGTTGATAAGAATGGAAGAACACATATACACGTTAATACTTAAATCTTGACCAAAAGTGCTTAAAGTTGAGAAAATAACAAATGGTGGCAATTTGAAACGTAAAAAAATAAAAAAAAATAAGATTGCCCCATTGAAATCAATAATAAGCATATTATTAAACCTCTTTCTATTCATATGCTTTCAATTCATTCCACTATCTAGGTTTGACTAATTCTAAAGTCAACTATGAGAATGTCTAACTACATGATCACTTAACTTGATTATTAGGTGTATTCAAGAGTAACACCTATAGTATTGTATAGTTCTTTGTTTAATTCTACAATGTAATTAACTACTTAACTTCTGCTTATTTACATAAACATATACAACAACTTACATCCATTATCAATTTTTTATAAACTACCTAATTTCAACTTCAAGCATATAATTGACCATTGAGAAAAAGTCAACTTTTTGATTGTTTTTAGAGTTCCACAAATTAATTTTACATAAATCACTAAAGCATTTGAAATTTTATGATGTAAGTACTACTCATCTAACATCAATTTCAACATACATCTGTAACATTTCACATTTTTATTAGTCAAGCTAAAATTAAGTTATGGAGGATACCTTCAAATCTTGTCAACATACAACATTGGAAGTCTTTTGGGATCCCTTTACCAAAATTTGACCAAGTGAAGTCACCCCAGATGATCGCCACCACACTTCCATCGTAGTATCCCCTTATAGAACCACCGCCGACCATGGAAGACACAACCATGGCTACTGTGCTACCACCGCCGACCATGGAAGACACAACCAGTCCCTTAAGCTCTCTCTCTCTCTCTCAATCTCCCAGAATCTCTCTCTCTCTGCTCTTTCCCTCCCTCCCTCTCCCACACATGCTTCCAAATTGCATCGCATCTCTATATGTCTCGTCTATGTTTCACGATTGCATAATCTGTATGAGTATACATAATGCATTTGCTGCTCCTGATCTTGAACCATGAAAGGATTAAAACCCTTGCTTCATTCAAAGTTTATAATAAATATTTATTTCTTCCTTTTTTATAAATCCAAAAATAATTTAAAATATATCAAGTTTTTATATTTTCTTTCCTCTTTAATACAAAATCTTTTAACTATATCTTATAAGGCTTAATTATTCATATTTATTGTCTATTGAATTAAAATTTTATGTAATAAACTCCTTTTAGGCGTTTAGTTTACCTTAATCTAATATGTCGCGAGCTAGTTTTCAGGATCAAGCGTCTATTATTTAGTAAATTTGTCGTAATTTATTAAGAAATGTAGAAGAAGGCAGTCCGTTGTCGGAGGAATTAAAATACAAAACAGAAAACAAAAACCAACCCGAAGGTTGTTGATTCTTAACTCGTAAAACTGCATGTAATAACTATTATCCTTAAAGGTTTTGCAAGGCATGTGTGTGTAAGCTATCAACGTAAAACCATAAGATTTAATGCAGAATATTGTTCCTTAACTATGGAAGAACCGATAAACGCAAGCGATTACTCGAAAATCCGGCAGGACTTAGAATTGCAGGTTTACAATTTTGTAATAAATCGAAACCTCTAGAACCCTCCAAAAATCAAACTGATGTGACAATGACCCTATCATGGTTCATCACATGTCACAATTTGAATTTAAAAATCCTTAGAGATTATCCGATTTCAGACCTTGAACTTATCTGATATCTAGAGACTTCTAGAATCCAGGAGCATATCAACGAAGTCCTACTCAATGCTAACCAGATTGATCCAATCCGATCCAACCCAAACCATGCTCAAAACAAAAGCATATCAGGTCCTAATGACAATGTGGCGTGCGAAATGCAAGGTGCGCCTAAATCACATCATTTCGTGAACCTCACATCTCGCGTCCACGTGTTGATTCATCTTTCCAATGCACATCTCAATATACTTACATGTATAATTTTCCTAGAGCAACTTTGGTTTCTAGGAACTCTATAGCTTATGTTGAAGTTTAATCTAGATTTAGGGTTAGTTTATTAATTTTAGAAGGTAGTTATTATGTTAGTTTATAAGTTAGTTACATGGCAGTTAATTCTGGAATTTATGTCGGTTAATTGTTACCACAAAAATGAAAGGGTGTAATAATTGGTTTGAAGAGTTGTGATGGTTTTTCGGAGGGTTTCAATGGTTACAGTTGTTGTGTATAAATATGTGTTCTATGTACTGTAATCTTTTGTGGAGTTGAAATAAAATAGTTTGTGTTTCCTGTGTAAAGAAAAGTTTCCTGCACACACATATATTGCAAAAATGTTCCTACAATGTTATTTGTCTAGTTAGCTCCAACATAGTGGTATTAGAGCCTATGGTTCCAAATTCAGAAAAGGTTCGTAGCATGTTTATATATTATTGATTGTTGTAAGTTGTAACTATGGATGACACACTCCATAATGAAGTATGGATTGATGCCCAAGTTGAAAAGATATTGGGGAAACACATGTTTGTTGATTGTGTGGTTATTGATCCGGATGAAAAGATTTCATACAATGTTTATGATGAGTTTGAGGATTCCGTAATGAATCCTAATAAATATTATGATGTGTTGGAGGGTTTTGTAATAAAATTGTATGATGATGATGAGGATGTACATGGCTGGAGTTCGTATGGTATGGTGGTATCAACTAGGATTCAAAAAACAAGATTTTGATGGGAAAAAAGAAGTATATGATGACAAATGCAATAAATGGTCGAGTGATGCCAATTCCATTGTAGAGAAGAATTTATCCGAAGCAAAAATTTGTAAAAGATTTGAAGTACAAGCAATCTTTAAAGTTATTGTAAATCACGTGGAGTGCATGTTCTCTGTAAAATTTAAAACCATAAAGGGTGATACACAAAAGATTTGTCATTGTATGGGATGGAAGATATGCAAGAAAGTACTTCATGTGAGATATGTAATATTTATTGTGATTTCTTCAAGTACAAAGCAAGCTGGTGATAAATTATTTTAGTAAGAAATGTGATATACGTAGGAACACCACACAAAAAAAGAGGCAGATTTCCTAGAAAAGGTACAAATCAAAATTATATATGTTTGCCTCTTCAAACAAGAAAATAAAAAACTTGAAGTGGTAAAATCTAGATTAAAGGGGAGTGTTGAAGTTTAATCTAGATTTAGGGTTAGTTTAGTAATTTTAAAATGCAATTTTATTATGTCCGTCTGTAAGTTAGTTATATGGCTGGAATTTATGTGAGTCGATTGTAAGGCTGGGGGGAGTGGTCGGCGAGCCATCCCCCTCGCTAAACAGCCACGTTGGTTTGGTTTGGCGAGTTCGTCGAAATATTAGCGAGGAATCCATTGGCGAAGGCGAAAGGCGAGGGTGGCGGTGTGGTTTGGCGAGGTCGGCGAGGCTTCAGCGAGGGCTTCAGCGAGGGTTTGGCGAGGCCACTCCGGTTTGGCGAGGCCACTCCCTCCAGCCTAACCACCAAAATGATGGGGGTACAAAATTGTTGGTTTGAAGAGTTGTGATGGTTTTTTGGAGGGTTGCAATTGTTGAAGTTGCTGTGTATAAATATGTGTCCTATGTACTCTAATATTTTGTTGAGTTAAAATAAAATAGTGTGTGTTTTTTGTGTAAAAAAAACTTTCATGCAGAAATGTTCCTGCAATATTTATTTGTCTAATTAACCACAACAGCTTAGTCAATGAATCCTGATAAGAAATTAATGATCCTATTGCACATATCGAAAGGGATTACAGAGGGAAGAGAAGTATTATTTGTCAAAATCGGCATGCGAGGGGTTAATCTGTAGCTCTTGAATCATGGTAAAATTAGTATGATTGAACTTAAAAGAGAAAATTGTAAAATTGGTCCATGTGGTTTGCCAAAATGGCCAGGTTTGGTCCAAAATGGGTTTTACTAGCACCTAAGGTCCAAAAATGTTGTATTTGTTGCGGGTTTGGTCCAAATCTTTTTAAAATTTCTTAAAATGACGGATTTGCCGTTATATTTTCTTTTTTCTGTTTTTTTAATTCATTTTATGATTTGATGATTTAAAAGAAAAAACAAAACAATTAATAAAAAACCCCATACCCCCAACCGTCCCCATCCTCTCTCCCCTCTCTCTCTTTCTCTCTCACATTTCTCTTCTTTCTCTCTATCTCTTTATCTCTCTCATAAAGAACCAGACGAGAGGATCTCTCTGACTTCTCCTCCTTCAGCTACCACAACCTCCTCCAAACTACGATTGAATGGGAACGACAGAGGAAATGAAAGATACCACCGGAGCAGTGTGCTAACGTCGTTCAAATCAAAGCTGTTGATCTCTTCTCTCCAACCTTCGATCTCTTCTCTCCAACAACCGCCTCCAAACTCCAATTGACTTCGAAGAGAGACTGACGAACCAGTATCTATCTTTTCTCCATCTCTCTCATTCCTCTGATCACCGGAAAAACCAGAAAAACCGCCGCAAAAAACCTCCGATCAACTTTTCACAGGTAGGAGATTTAGAGTTCATCAGGTGACACTCCTCTCAAGCGCTGCCACCGGAAAAACCACCGAACCGACTCAAATTTAGACAGATGAACCCTCGAACAAGACGAATCCTTAAACCGTTGAACCATTGAAGGCCGACGTCGTTTCCAGATTCAATGCCGCCGCAACCACAGTCTGAATCCATCCACAAAAATCATTTGCAGAAGGTCCGATGCTGTAAAAAACGTTTGAATCCATGCACCACAGTCTCCCTCTCGCTCCCTCTCTTTTCAGATCTCACATGGTGGTCCGATGCTGAAAAAAACGAAATCAGAACCCTAACCCTGTAAAAAACGAAATCAGAAAACATTAAAATCGTTCTTGTGTTCACCCTGAAAGCAACAGATCCCTAAAGTCGTTCTTGTGTTCATCTATCTAGTGTCGATGTGAAACATGCGAGAGATTCCAATCGATGAAGACGGACAATGGAGAGTTTCGGTTACCGGAGACTCCACTCAACCGCCACCATTGTTACATTCTCCTTCAACTCGAGTCTAGCAGTGGGTTTGAGATCTGCAAGCACGATGACGTTCAAGTGTTGCCATGGATGGTGGAACAGAGCATGGGAACTCCGACGATGATGCAGTTACCGAAGAGGTCTAATGGTTGGAGGTTACTCTAACGATGGAATTGAAAACAGGAAATGGGTCCGAGAATGAGATGGGTCAAAAACGATTCATTGTTTTGATATAGTATGGATGGTGGGAAAAGGAGAGTTTGGTGGTGGTGAGGTTGTAGGAGAGAGAGAGAGAGAGAGAGAGAGAGAGAGAGAGAGAGAGAGAGAGAGAGAGAGAGATATGGATGAGAGAAGACAGAGGATAGAGAGAGAGAGATATGTGGAACGTGTTAAAGGAGGTAGTGGTTTTTATTTCATTTTGTTTTTTTTTAAATCAGAAAAACATAAAAGAAATTAAAAGAAAAGAAAAAAAAATAGCAAGGGCAAAATAGTCATTGTAGGTATTTTTTTAAAAAATTGGACCAAACTCGCAAAAAAATCAATCTTTTGGACCTTAGGTGCTAGTAAAACCCATTTTGGACCAAACCTGGCCATTTTGGCATACCACAGGGACCAATTTTGCAATTTTCTCAACTTAAAATTTGAAATGGAAAAGAGGACGGAATGTGGATAGCCTTGCGATGCGACTTGCGACAGGCCATGGAGATTAACGTTTGACCAGTGAGGCATGGTGGTTAATTTTGTTAAAATATCACCGTAATGGAACGTTAGCATCAGTTACAAACGTTTCTGTCAGTGAAGCCTATTTTTCTAGTAGTATTCACTTTTTTGTGACAAGGTTACCTTAGTATCACTCGTAAAACCGCTTAATCTACGATGTATTATTATCCCTTTTTTTTACGTCAAAACCTTCTTTTCTATTGGGACAGAAAAAAAAAAAAAAACAACTTTTATAACAGCCTAAGGAGAAGCTACAAAAACATGGAGGAAAGTTGGAATACAACTTCCATTTATATTTGTTGCTTCTAACGTTTCGATGTCCAGTGATGTTTTGAGTTAGGCTATAATTACATACGGCAAATAGCGATCAATGCATTATTTATTATTCTATATTTTGAGTATTAGTTTTATTAGATATTAATTTGTACTTTTTGCGAGTTAACGAATAGAGTTGTTTATTAATAAGTAAAAAACAAAATAAATATATAATGAAAAATAATACTTCTCTTCCCAAGTTCCCTCGATCCGTAATCCCTTTCGATAGTTTCCATTTCAAATAGAGTTGTATATAATGAAAAATACGAATACAGTTGTTTATTTATACTTACTGTTTCTTTATACTTACGCTAATCTTGACGTAGCTTGTTGACTCGAGGACTTAGAAATTTGACAAACGGAACCTTTTTATACATCAGGTTACTGATTAATTCTCTGACCGTTCTACTTACAGAAAAAACTGCTATCTGACATGACAACTTCTTTAAAGGTAGCTGTCATTGGTGCCGGCGTCGCCGGACTAAGCGCCGCACGTGAGCTTCAAAGAGAATCCCACAAGGTTGTGTTGTTTGAAAAGTCACAGCGACTAGGCGGAACTTGGGTTTATGATCCACGGGTGGAGTCAGATTTATTGGGAATCGATCCAAATAGAGATATTGTTCATGGTTCTCTCTATGAATCTTTGCGAACCAATCTTCCTCGTAGGCTCATGAGCTTCACTGATTTCAAATTCAGCGACAAAGTATACCGTGATCCGCGGGCATTTCCCAGCCATGACGAAGTTCTAAAGTTCTTGGAGGATTTTGCAAGTGAATTTGAACTCACAAAGTTGATTCGGTTTAACACTACGGTGACCCAAGTGGAGGTCATAGACTCCAGGATCACTGAGTTTGTGGTAGAGTCGAAAACAAATGGGGTGAATTCATTGGAGAAGTTTGATGCAGTTGTCGTGTGCAATGGTCACAATACTGAACCTCGATTACCGACTAATATTCCAGGTATATAACATCTTCTATTTATACTAATAAATATATTTAAAACTTTCTTCCTGGATGATTTAAAAACTGGTGCATTATAGTTTACCGACTTGCTTGTTAACTAACTACATTAGATTGATTATGTTTATTAGATACCTTTACTGTTTGTGTCAGGCTATTCATTTAAATAACCAAAATGGGAGGGGTTTAATTAACACAAAATGACCATGATGTTTCACAATTATCATGAAATAAACATGGTATTGCTGGAAACATCTGTGTGAAATGCCATTGTTTATATCATGGAAGGGGTTTTTGTCACGGAATTACCCCATTTTTTATGAATGATCCGTGGTAGTATAACATTTCACGTTCAACACCAATATTTGTAGAGTAATAGATATTTCACAAGAATCCTAATTGTTTACCCGTCTATTATTAAACTTCATTAATTCAGTTTTGCCATGTGAGTGCATTTCGGGCTGAGCACTACATCAAAAAAGCAAATATATTTATTTTCAGTTGTACAAAATTATATATGAACCTCGAATATATCAAGTTGTGAGTTTTTTCCATGTATTTACAATGGGAATTGATTTTTCCACTGAAGATTTTTATTCATCCACTGAACAATTAATATATAGACAATTATGCCCTTCATTTTTTATGGATACTGAAGAAATAGAAATATTCCAATGATTTGTTTCCAAGAAGCTCCTTCTTCCACGTTGATCGTTGCAATCTTTCTCCAAGAAACCCACTTAACTACCATCACTACTCTCATCATACTTTCAAGAACATAATACATCTATATCTTCCAACGAGGAAATTTTTGCACGAGAAAGACAACAATCCCAAGTTTAAGCATCTCCCATTGCTCTAATGAGGTCAACGCTTTCCCTTCCCATGGTCCACTAATTTGCAAAATCTGGTTAATTTTGTCGGTGCCCAACACACAATCTATTATAAACGAAGCCATATATAATTTACTATCGACTTACAAGTACATATTTTCCGATCGCCAAAGGCTGTTCTTGGTGGTCTTGCATCGTTTTTTTTACCGTTTCAGAACAGTCAGTACGGTAATCGGTTTATACTTCCTTCGCTTGGATTCAACGCAAGTAATGTTTTGCGTATTTGGAAAACCAATAATCGCAGATTCCGATTTCACGGTCATAGAATACCCCTGCGAGTTCGAACTTGATTGGCTAGGGTTAAATTGGATCTGATTAAACCAGTGAAATTCGTAAATTCTTTAAGCGATGTTCCTTTAGTAGAATTCTTACGCTCTAAATAACCAATCTGATTGAACCACTGAAATTCGTCGTCGTCGAATTAGAGTTTCCTTCGAACGAGTCCGGCGAATCAGATTTGATTGGATCAGCAGCAGCTGAAGGAGGAGGAAGAATGGATGTGGTTCGTGCGCCGTTTGGAAATAACGTATCTTCAATATCTCTAATTTAAGCGCAGGGGCATAAATGTCAATATATTAATTTTTCAGTGGATGGATAAATATGTGCTGTGGAAAAATCAGTTCCCATTTACAATATATAATCCTTACAATCTTAAAAAGTTCGTGCACAACTGAAAATAACACGAAAGGCTTTATGAAATTTAAAGTTGTCCTTCAGTACATAAATACAGTAAAGATTGGCAAGACTGATCATACATTAAAAAATTATTGCATACGTCGTTTTGTAAAATAAGTACCTTTTTAATAATATATTTTTTAGTTAATATCATAAAAGCTGTCGTTTTGTTAAATAAGTACATTTTTAATAATATATTTTTGAGTTAATAACATAAAAGTTATTGTAGTTTAGTCAAAAATCTGAGTTTAACCACTATATTTTTTTTTGTTCCATAAAAACCACTCATACTTCAAAAAATTTTATAATGACCACGATTTGTTTTATTATATAACTTTTAAAGATTATTTTCATCGAAATATTATGTAAATAGGTTCATATCGACATTTGAAGCAAATATTGGAATTTCATTGCAGTGAAAATTATATATAAAGTTGTCTACATGTGTGTTTTGTCTTCATAAATGCAGATGTTCGGCCACGTTGTGAGTGGATAATGCGTCCAAGTGAATTCACTAAATTTTGAATGTAACGAGTATAAGGAGTTTTCCAAGTTGGCAGCATACAATCATAATTTTTATTTGTTATATTGGTCGCAATGAATCTTTTTGAAAATATGAGTGGTTTTATGAAAAAAAAAATTTGAAAGTATGAGTGGTTTTTATGGAAGAAAATAAAATATAGTGCTTAAAACCGGATTTTGGCTAAATTACAGTTGGTTTTTATGTTATTAGCTCTCTTATCTAAATAAAATAGACCCTCCATAATACCTTCTATTTTCAATATTTTCGTGTGTATTGGCGATATCTGAATATTGGCCAAACTATTAGTGGCGATATCTGAATATTAGCGATACTATTAGTGGCGACACAATTAGCAGCGATATCTGAACAATAACGGCAAAGCATTAGCGGTAACCCTTTAGCAGCGAAATGTCGCTAGCTGCTAATATATTTAACAACAATATTTTGGGGTATTAACAACACAAGTGTCGCTGCTAATGTTGTTAAACCTTGTAGTGAGATACATCTAACTAAAACAAAATTATGTAAACATGGAGCAGGTATTGAGACATGGTCTAAAAAGCAAATGCATAGCCACAACTATCGTGTTCCTGAACCATTTCGAGACCAGGTTAGTGACTCAATTAGTCGAAGCTAGTTAATTAATTTAAACCCTCTCGATATATTTTGTTTATTAGTCATTTCTGTATTAGACATTGCGTTACACCTTTAATCACTTTTATTTCGTTTTCGAACTTTGTCAAACAAATAGACCATTTGAGTTCGTTTTTCAATTTCACACTTGGCATATATACAATGTTTTGTGTGTGATATGTATTTTCACATCTACCGTCGGTTTGTTACTTATAATGGATACCTTTTTTCCATAAATGTTACTATTTAATACGTTGAAAAGAAAAGATTGTAGTTATAATCGGCAGCGGAGCAAGTGCGATGGACATATCAAGAGACATAGCAATGGTTGCGAAAGAAGTTCATATGTCATCAAGATCACCACTTGTTAATAACATATCAAAAGTCGACAATGTATGGCAGCATTCCAAGGTAATATAACATAGATACGTAATTTAGTTTATTATATTACAAAATGATTCAATATATAGTCCATCTTTTCCCTATGAAAGATTTTGTCTTAGGTTATATATCTCCTCGGCGTACCAATTTTCTTTATCCTTTGAGTTTTAAAAACCACTAATTCTCCTCGACTAGGTTGACACCATGAGACCTTGCACCAATCTTCATGCAAGCTTGGGTAAAAGCCATGTTTTGAAAACCGGACCGGACCGGCCGGTTCAACCGGTTAAACCGGGAACCGTTTACTAGAACGGTTTTTACAGCTAGAAAAACCGGATGTAATTGAACCGTTAAAAACCGGCCGGTTTTATAAAAACCGGTAGAAACCGGAACGGTTAAACCATGAAACCGGGTTTATCAAAAAATAAAATTTTAAACTACTAAGAAATCTCTTTCCCAAGCACTTTACGCGCATTAGATGAGCTGGTACTTCAAAGGCAAAAGGCTCCCACCTTTGTTTTTTATACTGCGTACTCTCCCTCCCACTTTGTGTTAGCATCGATGTGGGATGCCAAAGTTATAAAAACCTAAAAAAATACTTCTTCTTACACTAACGAGTAACTTATAATTTTGTCAAATAATATATAGTTCTATTGTTTCTCCAAGTTATTACTAAAGCAAATAAAATAGTATGTCAACACGTTTTAATTCTATTTCTCAAGAAAAAACGTAGGATGATTAAATAAAAATTGGATATATATATATATATATATATATATATATATATATATATATATATATATATATATATATATATATATATATATATATATATATATATATATATATATATATATATATATATATATATATATATATCCGGTTTTTAGAGCCGGTCCAACCGGTTGGACCAGTTGAACCATCGAACCAGTTGAGCGTCCGGTTCGATCTCCGGTCCGGTTTTCATAACATTGGGTAAAAGATACCATTTACTTCACTATTATCCAATCATAATATCTTGTGGTTTAAACAAAGAAGATATCATATTTTTCTTTCTTTTAAACATATAAAACGACTTAAAATGCCATCGATGTTTATCTTCAAAAGCGGGGGTTTGTATCATACCTTAGTTAATTACTTTTTCATGCAATTGCCAAAATATTGTGCATGACCCCAGTCAACCAACTGAAATCCTAGTAGTTTAGCGAAGAAAATAATGAACAAATGGATATTGGGTATCCATTTTGCTGAAATAAAATCCAAGTGAAACATTTCATGAAAGCAAAAGTTCATGAAATCAAACCAAAAGCATTAGAAAAATATGGATAGATGTTTGCATACTATCACCTCAATCTTTTTTCAGCTTGGGCTCAATTATGTCTTGGTCAATTCAGTCTCACTTCAACCACAAATCGACCTAGGTTCTGCCATGGAATAACCTTAGCCAACATGCCTTGGTTGTTAGTCCAACAATTTAACATTAGCGTTGCCTCCACCACCCTCATTAATGCATCAGTGAGTTTAGCCTCAACTCAACCTCAAAATGGCTTCAAATTCTCCTCGACTATTTTAGCATTAGCTCAACCACAACTGAGCCTTGGTCCGCGTCGCTCTATCTGGACTATGACCATTGTCCCTTAATGCAATTTTGTGTCAAATTCTCACTCTATTAATGTGTATTAGGTTGTATGTCCATGTTGGATTCTTTATATACACATACACATCTATCATGGAAAAGAATCCCCCTAGAAATATTTCAAGACCTGTTCTCTCATACATATATAGAATTTTCCCTCCTGCTCTAAAAAGCCAACTCCTCCTCATACATATCTAATTTGAATGTCAAAGTCGGTTCCAAAGGACACATGTTATGTGGTGGCTCTAATGATGATTCCATGCTAAAATGATACAAGGTTTTAGTCTAAAGTAAGGTAAAAAAAACTCAGATACTCGTGACCTAAGACGAAGATCCTAACATGAAGAACTCGTTGACAATTCTTGATATCATGATTTGGTTGCATCCACGCGATGGTGGTTTTCCATGTATGGTTCAGAGCTCATCCCCCAAGACTATTATTGGTCACATCTCTCCATAATTGGATCTTAATATTGTTCCAACATCATAGTATGTAACTATTCAAGAACTCACAAGTATTAAATATCTTTATGGCATGAGTCTATATCACATTTTTATGAAACTTTAAAAAAAAAAAAAACTTGAGCAACCATGGCCCAATCATATAGGAGCGCCCTTTAGCTTGATATCTCTAATCATTTTCTAGTTAATTAGTAGATATCACAATCCTACAACCCTTGGTACCACTTAAACATTCTTGCCACTAGCTAGCCTCATGGCAAAGATACTTTAACATTTTTTAAATTCTATAGCGCAAGCAACCAATTCTGTTTGATTATAACAAGTGACATATGCTTCATCACTTGCATCACATAGACTCAAAAACTAATTCCACAAACCCTGTCTTCCTTGGTTTTCAAAAAGATAACTTTTAGTTGTTTAATCTCATTCGTAGCCACAAGTAAGCCTACATTGCATATAAGATATTTCATTTCTATGTTCCTCATGCAAACCATTCTTAACTAAATATAACTTTCGGGAATTACATAACATTACATGGATACGAAACCCTAAACATATGCTCTAACGTTTTCAATAGTACACAAGTTCATATGGTACCCATAACTATCTATATAGATACATAAATTATAAATTCCACAAAGGTCCTCAGAAAACCCCACAAATCATGATTGTTTAGGCACTTATGGAGTTTTTTTACTTCATAGTCCATAGATATTCATGGAATCTGAACGCTCTAGCCAAATTTTTAAATCTTAGCACACTAAACTTGCATCTTAATATAGAATCACATTTATCATCACCTATGTGTACGCTTAGATATTTTTGTTATGATAACTGCTTAAACTTTTTACGTGACATATACAAACATTCAATACTTAAACTATTTGGTAACTATTGTTTCCCTATACAGACAAATAGTAGCAAGCCACTCTATTGAAAGCCCTTCGATTGAAGAGCTATAAGTTGATCAACGACAATTGTGATGACAAAGCCATTAGTTATCTAACATCTAGGTTATTGATGAATACAATAGTTGATTCAACCTCTAAGTAGTAAAGAAAGCTCCAATACCAAGAAAATAAATATTCTACGAAACTAGCAAAGAACTCTAAATCAAAGCCTTTAGTTATTGATTAACATATATGTTGATCAATAAATTAAATAGTCTACAGAACTAGCAAAAAACTCCCCCAACGAATTGTAGCCTTCATGTAATAGCCCTACTTTTGAAAGTCAACTCCTGATACCCAGATAAAGTTAAAATTCCTTAAAACATTGAATTGTTAGTGTACTATGTTACTATACATTCTACATGAGTGTTGCTTTATAACTGGTAACATTATCCTATCTTAATGAAAAGAGTTTGATTAAATTATGCAAAAGATTTACACAATGAATTGATTAGTGGTTACCGTCTTGTGAGTGATATAAAATGGATTTCATGACACTAAAGTTGTAGCTAAAAACTTTTACCATCACATAGACTATGCCAAACTGAAAAATCATGACAATTGAATATCCATTCTTCCTGAGTTCATCATTATTGTAATTTTTTCAAGGTAAATTATCTATAAATGTGCGATTTTATGTATTTCATATTGTTCTAAATATGTCATCATAAAAGGAGACTTGTTTAGACTTGAACAACTGCTTTGTTTTGAAGTTATTTACACAACATGTTCATCATATTCATTATATAAAATTTATGAATACGAAATAATTTTAAACATTTACCTATCTACATTCAACTCCCTTTTATGAATACTTATGTGATATTTTTAATCTTTTGTTTTACTATCTTATCATCGGGGACCAAAATTTGTAATCAAACTAGTTAATTCTATTTTCATTAATCATTTCTAACTAGAGACTACAAGTTCTTCTTTTGAAAATGGTTCAATGGTAAAAACTCAAACGCTCTCCATATATAATTTCTTTATATGAAAAAAATGTTGACTTCCTGACTTTTCTTGACCATAAGCTGGTTGACACCATATGAATTGGGAAGGCATTTCCACTCACAATAGTTCATGGAAGTCAGATTGTTATCCTTACTCCTACTATTAATGAGTCTTTTTCAAAGAAAATTAGTGAGTATATATAATAAGGATGATGAGAATAGGTTAACCTTCAATGATATAGCAATGAATCTGATCATCATATCCTTAACACCTAATGTCTAAAGCTCTATTATGAGTTATTAGTCTTCCAGGAGAAGGAGGGAAATATATTTTTTTTTCTTATATAAGGGGATGAATTAGGTTAGAAAGACTTAAATGTCTCGTATTTTGATTTTATTTATACTTTAAAAGTTTCCATCAACATTTCCAATTACTATAACTTTAAGAACCTAATGACATTAGCTAATAGTTGTCATTTCTTCTTAAAACGTGTTATGTGTCTTTAAATGGAGAAGTGTTTTTAGAAACATAAAATCCATTACCAACCCAACGCTACCCAGAGGCTATCAAACAAAAGCATTATAGGGACCATAGTAGTGTTAGCGTCGATCAACCATTTCATCTGCTGTATGATGATAACTACAAAGAACAATGGCAAGGGACACCAAGAATTGATCGGAAATGAAAAAAAGAAAAAGAAAACCATAATGGTTTTCTTTTCCTTTGTAAATTTAACAAGCTCCCTAGTTTGTTTCCTTTTTATTTATTCCACTTCTTCTTTGATTGCACTCATCTATTTATCATACTCAATGGTGTGAGAAACCACTATAGTAGCACTTTAAACCTTCTAAGAGATCTAATGCCCAGTCCTATCTATTTCAATAGAATTAACTTGGGAAAAAGAAATTGATGGTGTCGACAAAATAGTATTATCCTAGTTGTGTCAAAAATCAACATAGAGTTGCCGAATTAAGTACCTAGGATTAATAATGGGTCGTAGCTCATACTGTTATTGAGCTTTGTTGGGTTGTCTAGGATCCATATTTCTATGTGTTGTGCACCAACATTATGTTGCACCCAAATTGATGTTAAATACTAGTTGCTACCCTATGTTTCATCGATGCACAAAACATATTGAAGTTGATGTTTGCTTTATGGTGTTTTTTTTTTGGGGGGGGGGGGGGGGGGGGGATTTTATGGGTCTGCAGTTCCCCCTATGGCTGCTCAACTAGTTGATGGTCTTACAAAGGAATTATTCAACCCTCAAATCAGATTCATTGTGACAATCTTCATGTTTTCCCCACTGTTTCACTAGCATCTAGGAAGAAAAAGTTAAAATGAAAATTAAAGGTGGTGGATATGACTAGTAAATTAGTTAAAATTAATAACATGATAGGACTCAAGTAGAAATAGAAACAAATATTGTTCTTAGGATAGTACTTGATTTATTTTTAGTTTTTTTGTTTGAAGAAATATCACATAAAATTTTCTTTTCCATTTTCCCTTTCTAGATTTACTTCCATTTTGTTTTATTTTGTCTTTACATAAAATTTTGCTTTTTGTAATTATCAATGCATAACCATCATAAATTGTACCTTCACTCTATAACACTAAAGACTAATATCTTATATTTTCTAAAACAATTAAGGATGAATAAAAAAATTTATTCATTTTTTGCATACTTAACAGATAGTTTCTATAAACGAAGATGGTATAATAATATTTCAAGATGGATTCTCCACCGAAGCAGATATTATACTCTATTGTACGGGGTAAGTTTAATATAAAGTTCTTTCCAAATTTGAACATATAATCTCTTTGTTTAATCTATCTATCTCTCTCTCACACACATGCACACACACACACATGAAATTTCTTTTCATAACCAATATTTGCGTGTAAAATATATATGAAAATTCTTTTCATAACCTATATTTGGATGCGAAACTTGAGAACCATTTTTTCTAGACAATAATTTTCAATCAAAACACCAGCACAAGCATCTAATCATCTTTTCCGGTCCAATTGCAACAACAAATTGCAAAAGAACTTAAATTTTTTGTTTTAAGTAAATGTGCATGCATATATGCACATTCATTTTTACGAACACTTTTTGTTGTTTTTACCAAATTTTTGCATTGTGATTGGCCTAGACGAGATGTCTAGTTGTTTTCGGGTGGGGTTTTAAGTGAAAAGCGTTGACCAAAAATGTGGTTCTCAAATTCTCACGCAAAAGTTGGATCTCAAATAACTTTTGTGTGTATATATATATATATATATATATATATATATATATATATATATATATATATATATATATATCTATACTATAATGCATATATAATATGTACAAACATATTATGCATAGATATCTTAAAATTAAGTAGTACAACAACTTTATGCAACAATTACACTTTCTATATTTAATAAAAATGAATAATGTAAAAATTAATAACTATAGATTGCTTCTAAGCAATCAATGGCTGAAAATGAATCTGAAATTTTGACATGGATCACCAATTTAAAATTTCATTCCCTCTAAAATTACACTATAAAATCAAGAATTCCTAAACACAATTCTTCACTCCATTCTTTTCTTTCTCCAAAAAATTGTGAACTGTCTCCTTGATTCTGCAGAACATTATCTCAATAATTTCTGATTTTGCACCTCTTTGATTCTGCACAACATTATCAAGTTAGTAATTTCTTCTAGCCATGGTTTAAATAATGTGAATTTCATTTATGCACACAAATACTGTTATTACAAAAGTCTGTTTGCAGGGTTTTGTATTTTTTGGGCTTTTGGAGTTTGTAACTTTTTTGCTATTGTTGTTTCAGGTATGAATCAAGATCCACAAAACTGAAATAAGAAACTTCTTGCTAAGGATGCGACTGTTATCATTCTTTAGATACTTTTTAGCCATTTTTGTTTTAAGATCTACAAAAGTGATATTAGAAACTTTGAAAAAATAATATACATCAAATTCAGAATTGTTATCACCGTTTATGTTTCATTAACTAAAAACATTTTTTAATCATCATATGAGGTCGGCCATAACAGGAAAGGGCAACGGGGTTTAACAAAAACATCAACATGTTTTATTTGTTTACCAAATTGGATGTGTTTGGAAATGGAGAAACTTAACAATGTCTATAATTGAGGAGCAATGGCATCCTATTCGTTGTCTTATATTGAATCAGACATCAATTGAATCTGACTTAAAAATTAACATAGAATACAATATTTTATAATTATAACCATTCCTTTTCATCTTGAACATAACTTTAGTTCAAAAATAAAATGCACATGTAATTTGACCTGAATTAAAAAAAAAGTCTGTAAACACAGACTTATTAATAATCTGTTCCAATCGGAACATCTCTGTTATTTTCAATAGAAGTCAGATTAAGAAAATGGACGCATTGGGATGTAAAGAAACACGATAATATCTACAATTGAAAGGGTGGAATCGATTTATTCAATAGAAGTCATATTAAGAAAATGGATGCATTGGGATGTAAAGAAACACAATAATATCTACAATTAAAAGGGTGGAATCGATTTCCATTAACAAAAACCAAAGGAATCTAAAAGAGAAATAACATCTGCTTCCTCCTCATCAAATTAAGCTCATAAAATCAGAAATAAATGAACTCACAAAAGGATTCCTCCTTTTGTGGCAGATAATCCGTAGCAGGTTCCTAAGAACAAATCAGTAGCATACCTGACGGAATTGGATGCCAATGGCCTTGAACTGGTCGGAGGATCAGATCTGTAACGGTAGGGTATCAGATCGTGCTTCCCGTCGGAGCTAAGGATGGACGAATGATGCTAAGGATGGAGGATTTGCAACCGTAAGAGGAGTCGTTGGTCGGAGAACTGGTCGGAGGACCAGATCTGTGATTGATGGAGGCGGGAGGACCAGATCTGCGATCGATGGATGCGTGATGCAGAGTCGGAACCCGGATCTGATGCGTGATGGGTGGTCTTGGAAAGCCAGTTTCTTAACCCAAATGGAGCACCTGCGGGTATGCCGGTTCGAGATTTACAGGTCGCCGGATCGAGAGATCGAGGGTGAGAGCCGGTGATGATGTGAGGGTGTGAAAGAGAGAGAAGCTTGAGGGAGGGAGGCGAGATTTACAGGGTAATCATTGAAACATTTATCGACAAAACAATTACTCTATTTATTAAATACCGTAATTTTGCAAAACTTTGGTACGTTAACATTAAATGTGACCAATTTAGCCATGATACCCTTCGAATAATTGAATGAGTGTTTAGTGATACGTGTGTTGATTGGTGGCCGACATATTATAGGATTCTTAACTAACTACACCTTTTCTATTATTTTAAGCAATCATGTAATCTGATTTATTTTTGTTACACTTTATCATCATGTATTTTGAAATATTTAAAACCAATTAATAATATGTAACATGGTACATGTATAGGCGTTGTATATATTTATGTTGTTTGATATCATTTTTTAGCAAAAAGTCCTATAAAAGGGCTTAGCTAGAAGCAAATTCTGACGTATGATACTATTCGTCGGAACGAACTTTTCGGCTGCAACATCGTGCAAGTACCTCAAAAACTTTTGAATATGACAGGTTCTTTTTAAAACCTTTGGATGAAATTTGCCTCGACGTATGTTTCTCCAGTAATAATACAACTTCGTAATTTTTCGCATATTTATGTTGCATAAAAAAATCCTACTACAAGAAACTAATCGACATTCGAATACACTCGCCGCAAGAAATTATTCGCCGCCGCCGCATCGCGCGGGTATGCCGCTAGTATATATATATATATATATATATATATATATATATATATATATATATATATATATATATATATATATATATATATATATATATATATATATATCCTAAGTTTGAATAAAATTTATCTTATAAAAACGTGTTAAGGTCAAAAGTTAAATTTAATGACAATAGGAACATGTTTTTTAAAGAGTTGTGCTATATGTACCCCTCCCCCACACACACATTCATGGGGGTGCATATAATAATTTTGTGTGTGTAAGTTGTTTTTTGGGGTGATACGGATAGAATCACCCTTTTTAAAACATGACAAGGTGTAGTGCATAATGTGTTAAGGAACTACGTGTATTCTAGATTAACTTATAGACCGACATGTATGGTTCTTATTTTGATAGTCGGATGTTGAAAGTAATACACGGTAGAGTAATTCAACGAAAAAATATTGTTTACCCAACTGTAATAGCATTCAAGTAATGATAATTTATTATTAGACATTATATATTTAAGAAAATTTGTATTATGTTTTAGGTATAACTATCACGTTCCATTTCTTAAAACGGATGGCATTGTATGTATCCAAGACAAGCGTATTGGACCTCTATATAAACATGTTTTCCCTCCACGACTTGCACCAAGACTCTCTTTTGTTGGAATACCTGAAAAGGTATAACTTGTATCATATTTTGTATTTTATTTTATTTCCTTAATCGATTTGTGTAACAAAACTATTAAAATGTTCAAATTATAGGGTTTTACCTTTCCAATGGTGGAGTGTCAATCAAGGTGGATAGCATGCGCATTGTCGAGGAAAGTTTTGTTACCATCAGAAGATGAAATGTTGACAGATGTCACCAATTATTATCAAGTAATGAAAGAAAATGGGCTTCCGGAGCATCACACTCACTCTCTCGGCTTTAAGGTGATCACTTAAGCTACTCTTTTATGTAGTTCTCGGATTTTAATTATTATGAAATAAACATAAAATAGTTTTCTTCTTATGACAGACTCATTATTTAGAGTGGGTTTTTGCTCAATCTGGAATAGTCATGGAGAAGGAAATAGAAGACATGGGGGAATATCTCATCCATTGTTTGAAGATGGCTGGTTACAAGGGTTGCAAGGATTTATTCTTGCAACAATATGGGATCTGATAAATGGAGATATTCCACGTAGAATCGTCATTTACTTCTACTAATTAAACCAAGGACTATGAAGGATTTGTAGTAAAAAACAACTTCAATGAATTGTTGTAACGTATCTTCATAAGTCGTGGTGGTAGTCTGAACATCTCATGAGTCAACAATCTCATAAATTCCCTTCGCAATTGAAAGTGCATGCGACATGATACTGTATATGTCATTATGTAGTATACTTTATGCAACACTTTGTATTTTGCCGTAAACATCATGGTTAACATAAACATGTAATCATCGCTTATCGCGGGTGTTATATGGTGTGAGAAGAAAGTAAATAATATACATTTAGCCGATAGTGTAAGATATTACGTTTAAGGTTGTCATTTTCACATAATAATGTTTTGTACTAACCTTATGAATGCACAGCATAAATTCCCTAAGTCGGGTAAGAAACATGATATAATAGAGTGTAAGGGACATAAAACAAGTCATTACTATGCCGTAAAACCCACGGCAATAGAAATTTCATACATGGGCATCAAGTTCGGCGCAATAAGGAAGCCATATATGCACGATGCCTATGACAACTTGCCAACTTGGCAACATGGTGCCTACCCTCCTACTCAATACTATTATTCTTATTTTATTTCTTTTTTTACACTCATTTTACCTATGTAGTTAAGATTGCACATGAGATGCCTCTATTTCCTGTTTTAATGGCATCGTACCTATTTGGGTCTATAATTTTCAATAATAGAATTTGCAATTATTAAATTGAAAATAAATTTTAGAAGTCACTGCTAGAAAATATATCTTTAATGACACACGCTAATTTATGACATGCAAAAATGTATGTCGTAAAAAATGTCATGTTTCTTAAAATCTGAAGGATTTACGACATACATAATCGTATGTCGTAAATAAATGTCATATTTTATAATTTTTTATGACATACATAAATTTGTTTAGGTGTCATAATTGGAGAAAAGGAAAATCATGGAGTGCCCATTATCAATCTTGTGTGTCATCTTAAAAAACTGTAGTGTCCTCTTTATTTGCTACTCTATTTCTCATTTCTTGTTTCAAAGTTTCAACAAGCCTAAAAGAATCTATGGACATTAGGGTTCATCACTCACAGAATCTCTCAAGAGATTTCTCACGCTCAAGGCTGGCAATTCAATGAAAGCCAATGACTCCTCATTGGTCACAGACCTGTCGGTTTCTCTGCTTTGCAAGGAAGAAGCCTAGCCTCCGACTTTATGTTTCTTCCTCATCCCAGCCTTGTCGCTTCATCCTTTATCACCAACATCCGATGCCTCCATCAACGCCTAAACCTTCTGCCATCGACACCTTCACAATAGGTATGTGGACCGCTTACTTATTTCTATATATTACAAAAAAACTCATTTCATGCCACAACCCCTAGATTTTGTCTCTATTAGCATTTATGTCCAACCATTTTCATTGTTTTTTATCTAAAAATCATTACCACCGTGTCTCAAGCGCTCAATGAAATTGACTTCAAAGCAATTCTATGACACTCACATAACTTCATTATGTGATCTTAAAAGCTTACATGTTAACTGGTTGTGAAAAGTTCTCAATGAAGTTTTAAAATTTAGAAGCGTGAATAAGGCATTGGTTCTAATCCAAGTTTTTTTCTCACTAAGGCATTTGACTTTGAAGTATCCACCCAACTGCAACAATATTCTCTTAATTTAGCAACAATTCTTATTAACCTAACAAAAATACCTATCATCCTATCCTCTTTCATCCAACTGTGTCTCAAAATTCATGTTTGGGCTTTGTGAGTAGTTAAATATCTACACAATGAATTTTTCTATGGTGGTCATTCTCTGATATGCCCAAATATTGTCCCACAATATGGAATCGAAACCTGATTCAGGTTTACAATAAGACCTGAAGCTCTAAAATACATTATACTTTTATAATTGTGAGTTAAACAAAAGATTGATTTCTACATAAATTGGATGCAGGAAATTGTGAGTTCTCTTCTCTCTTTTTTATAATTTTTAGAGTTGTGATGAGTCTTAAGTTTTTTAGCTAGGTCAATTTTATGTTGTTTTTTCTGTTAGCATATTTCTAGATTTCATATTTTTTGTACTACTGGTCATCATCCATAGCACTACTAGTCATGCTCCATAGTGGAGTTATTGGAGTGCTGGAATTACAAATACAATTGGTCCAGTTATGGTTATTGAAGCTCTATAATACATCAGTTATCCTACTTAGGTATTTTGAAGCTATATCCATCTATCAAACCTTTCTTGAAATTACATATCGATAATTTGATATCACATTCATTAATCTTTCTATTTTCAATCGGATTTGCAAGTTATTCCTTAAATCAACGCATGATGTTTGATTAAACTAACAAAACTCATGTCTTGTCGTCAATTGTAGGATTGTTGACTTGTTGTACGTAGTACTTATCTTTATATAATGCTTTTTATTTTTTCTTTATGCAGTAACGCTATTGGGGACACTTGTGTATGGTATTAGATACAGTTTTCCAGAGTATCTTTGTACACTTCTTGTTGCCGGTAGGGTGTGTGCTTTTGCACTTGCAAAGGTAAATATATATTTTCTTGTAAAGTTCATATAAAAAATAGGAAAATGATATTTCCTCCTACCCACTAGATTGTGACATGTGAAATCCACTATTTCTCTCTTTTAATCTCCTCTTTTAATTTTGACTTTGTCTTGATCTAGTGAGTAGCAACATGGGTAGGAAGATTTATCAAAAAGATATAGAACCTCTCATAAAAATATGAAATAAATGTCCTTACTTTTTAAAATCAATTCCATTTTTGCTAATCGTTCACTACTAGAAAACTGGGGGGTTAGCCACGCACATTTGCGTGGCTGTTGTGTGGCAAAAGCCGAATAGTGACGCAATAGCCACGAAAACTGACCTGTGGAAGAACCCTTTGTGTCTAAATTGTAGTGACGCTTTAGCCACGCAAATTTGCCACGCAACTACCACGCACAGTTTACCACGCATTAGCCACGCCATTTTAACACACAATAGCCACGCGAATTATCCACGCCATAGCCACGAACAATTAGCCACGCAATAATCCGGAAAATTTTAAATCGCAATATCCACACAAATTTAGCCACGCAATTTCCACACACCGTTAGCCACGCAATTTCCACAAAAAATTAGCCACGCAATTAACACACTAATTTAGCCACGCAATTGCCATACACAGTTAGCCACGCAATTGCCATACACAGTTAGCCACGCAATTTCCACACAAAGTTTAGCCACGCAATTTCCACACAAAATTAGCCACGGAATTGCCAAACAAAATTAGCCACGCAATTACAACGCATTACGTTTTTTTTTTTAAATACCAGAATATTATTTTTAATTCCAATTTTTTTTGTCATTAACCACATTTGACAAAACACACACACACACACACATATATATATATATATAAACAATATATATAAACAACGAAACTTATTAAAACACAACTAATCAAATATTACGATAAAGTTTGTTTAACATTCTAAAAAAGTCAAATAAGAAATACCACGAACCACGTCTAATTGTTTCAAAAACATTCTAAAACGTCAACTTGTTTAAAAAACATACAATTAAGAAGGACCCGGACCACGTTGACTCATTTGTCGCATCATTTCTTCCAATTTTTTTTGAAACTCATCTTGCGACTGTTTTAGTCTTTGTTCCATTTGTTGTTGTTGTTGTTGGAAATTATCGACCATTTGAGCTTGACTTTGTTGCAAATTTTCCACTTCTGCACGTAAGCTTATGATCTAAAAAATAATAACATATTATTAGTTTGATCTATAATAACAACATACAATCAATTTTAAACTACAAAAACACACTTTATATTGGCAATCCATAAGAGCAACATAGTTTTGGTCAAACATTTTGTTTTCATCCATAATAGCATTCTACTTTTTGTTTTCATCCATAATAGCATTCTACTTTTTGTTTTCATCCATAATAGCATTCTACTTTTTGTTTTCATCCATAATAACAACAAACCTTTAAATTACATAATAACAACAAACTTTTTCTTTTCATCCATAATAGCATTCTACTTTTTGTTTTCATCCATAATATCAACAAACCTTTAAATTACATAATAAAAACAAACTTTTTGTTTTCATCCATAATAGCATTCTACTTTTTGTTTTCAACCATAATAGCATTCTACTTTTTGTTTTCATCCATAATAGCATTCTACTTTTTGTTTTCATCCATAATAGCATTCTACTTTTTGTTTTCATCCATAATAGCATTCTACTTTTTGTTTTCATCCATAATAGCATTCTACTTTTTGTTTTCATCCATAATAACAACAAACTTTTTGTTTTCATCCATAATAGCATTCTACTTCACTTTATTATCTACAATAACAAGAAACTTTATTTTTCATCTTATATTAAACATAATGCATATAATGAATAAGTTTACCTCTTGTTGCGACTGCGCATCAGAGGTCGATCCAGACGCGGAAGAAAATGAACCGGTCACCGTGTAGTAGGGATCGGATTGTCCTATCCCAAATGTTTGGTCACCTCTCCGGCGACCGGTCTTCTTATATATGCATTGTTTCCACACCTCGGGATCATCATGCATCTCGCTTGGGTTATCCTTATACTTCTCAGCGAGACACTCGACATAAAAATCCTACAATTACGGAATTACCAAAACAACATTACCGATGTGCAAAAAATCAAGGCATACAATCAATAAAAGTGATGGATATAACTTACATATGCTTCCTGAAACGACTTCGAGGTGAACTCTAAATTGTCACGCTCCCCTTTATTTATATACATGTCCTTTGTTTCGGCGGTTGCATGGGTCTGTACATATACATCTAACCAAGAGGGCTTACGACCCAGCTTCACTTCCTACATAAACAACAAAGTATAATTGTAGTTAGTGTTCAAAGAAAATATATTACTAAACAATAAAGCATGATCACTTACCAATCTGTAACGGTGTTCGGCGGTTCCGATGCTGCCACCGGTATGTGATGATATAACCCCCGACTCATCAGTAGAACTGCGGTTTTTCTTTCCGGTGGCAGACTTCTTCTTCCATTTTTCTGTGTCCCAATGCTGCAAAAAGAAAGAAAAGATGTATAATAAAATAAAATGGAATAATATTAAATAATAGTAATATATAAATTCGCTTACGGCACACATTTGGTGCCACACAGGTTCTGCTATATCCCGAGGACGAAACTCCCGTAAGATACCAAACGAATCGTTTATCTCTCCAACAGCTCGACCGCTGTCACGTGCCATTTGTAATGATTTTTTTCTACATTTGCGTAGCCTACATCTATAGCGATTCTTGATGACATTTTTAAAACCAACAAATATCGCTTCTTCCTCACGAGGATCCCACTGGTATAAAGTCTGTAAAGATGACAACTAAAGTTAGAATTGCAAAGTAAAAATGAATGAGCATACTACAAATTAAAATTTAATATATTACCCGAAGAAGCTCAAATACTTTACGGAGAACGACCTCGTGGACTTCCTTAACTGTCATCCAACAGTCTTCTACGCACTGTAAAAATAAATCGGTCATCTTCGTGTGGACGTCATGGCTCGCAAACCTACAATATTGAATTTGCTATATAAGTATTATCATAAAACAAATTATAATAAATTCACAAAATAAAGATACTAACGTTTGGCCATTTCGGCTAATAACAGGTAGTGATGATGGATGAGAATCTGCGACATTGGATCCATCAACGCCAGACATACCCCGGGCAGCCGAACAGGGTGGCGTAGGAATCATCATGTCATGGTCCTCCCCTCCCTCCGCATCCTCATCCGACTGATAATCCCTCATTCTTTGTCGGGGGTGTGTCATCCCAAACTCCCGTTGTCCCTGCCGTATCACCCCATGCATATCTGCCAAAGGGTCTGCTAAGCCTGTCCTTTGATTAATGGCTCCCTCACTATTAGAGCCCGCAAATCCGGACTCTATATTCCTATGCAATCGTCTAACTGAGGTATGATGGCGTGCGGCAACATGATCGGGTGATGTTGAGGGATGAAACTGTGGAGCTGCAGTACCCCTATTATCAGGTGGGGGCATACTCCTTTGTTGGGAAGACGCTGGAGTACCCCTATTATCAGGTGGGGGCATACTCCTTTGTTGGGAAGACTCAGAAGGCGTCCTCCTCTGATGGTGACTACCCTTACTCGAATTGGGGACCATACTCGCCTTTCCCTTTGAACGCTGGCTACCGCCGGACATGCTGCATTTAATACAACAAGAATGGTCAAATATATAATCTAAACATACCACATCAAAAATCACAGACAATTTAATAATCTAAAAAATGTTTAAAACACCGACATATCAGAACTAAAATTCGTCCCTATCATCTTTGTCTCCAAATTCTTCTTCAGAATAAAACAGTTCATTTTCATCATCCTCCATATCATCTTCGTCTTCAAATTCTTCTTCTTCATGTTCCTCCTCAACTGAATCCTCACTCTCTTCATCAGATACTTGCTCGTAGGCATCTGCATCTGAGGCTGGGAACATTTGGTCACTACGGGTTACTGTACATGGTGACTCAAACCGCTCTATTAGACGTCATTTCCAACTCTATATATATATATATATATATACAATGTAAATAATATAACATCTCAGTTTTTAATAATTGTAAAAAAACTAAATATTTTAACAAATTAAGTTAACAATATATAGGATTTTGTAACATAACACCATATTTTTAACAATTTATATACATTTGTAACAATTTATAACAATTTCAACCATTTTTAACAATTTATAGCATTTTCAATAAATTTTAAAAATTCATACCAATATCAAACAATTTGTACCTAATTACAACAACTTATACCAATTTCAACAATTTATAAGAATTTATATCGATTTCTTTCCGTATTTTATACCAATTTCAATAAACTCAAACAAGTTAAACCTAATTGTAACTAACTTCTAACACTCCATACCAAATCAACACCTTATACCTAAATAACAATCAATTCAACAAATTCAACAAATTATAACAAATTATACCTAATTACATCAATTTATATCAAATACTATAAATTTCAAACAATCAATTTTTTAAAAAATTCAACATAAAATTGAACAATATAATGAATACATCAAGCAAATCAACATCTTATACCTAAATAACAATCAATTTGAACAAATTCAACAAAATTTTGAAAGTTAGGGTTTTACCTTTTGGATGAAAATGGAAGAATGTGGAGCTCTCTTGAGGAAAAGGAGATGGGGGAAGTGTACAAGAAGCAACCGGCGGTGGTTACCTCCGAATTACACCGCCGATCGGCGGTGGGAGTCGGGCGGAGAAAAACTTGGCTCGAGCAAAACAGTGTGGCTGGAGTCGGGCGGAGAAAAAATTGGCTCGAGCAAAACAGGAGCAAAGGAACAAGAAGCAACCGGCGGTGGTTACCTTCGGCCGGCGATGAAGCTTCGGTGGAGGAGAATCGTCCGTCGGAGGGCAGCGACGACAGGAGAGACCGAGAGAGCCAGCGTTCGTTTTTTTTTTTTTTGTTTGGAATGATTTGGTCGATCGCGGGATGGAGTAAAGACTTGGAGCTGGTCATGGTACCCGGTGGCTAAAGTGTGGCTGTTTACCCACGCAATTTCCACAGACCGGGGTATTTTCTTTAATGCACAATGTACAATAACTTACTGCGTATGCGGAATAGTCATTAAAGCGAAAACGGTGGCTAATGCGTTGTTGTTTAGCCACGCAATAACAACGGCCAGCGATATTTTATTTATTGCAAACTTTACAACACCTTAATGCGTGAGCGGGAAAATCATTTAATTGCATTTGGTGGCTAAAGCGTGGCTAACGGCTAATATATATATATATATATATATATATATATATATATATATATATATATATATATATATATATATATATATATATATATATATATATAAATAAAAGAAATGGAAAACAATTATTATACACCTTGAAAAGATAACGTTTGAAATGAACAACGGGTTTGGAAGGTGTACACGCTTGTGTAAGTCGAATTTACGTATAAACGGATAAATATAAAGATAATAAAGTATAATAAGGATGTATAAAAAATGAACCAAAAAAAATAATTTTTGGCCTTCAAAAAACAATAAATACAAATACAGTCGTGGTTATTGCGTGTCTAATTAACCACGCAGTAGCCACGCACTGTCTGGTTGTGTGGTACATGTGTGGCTAATTAGCCACGCAATATCCACGACTGCATTTGTATTTTTCGTTTTTTGAAGGGTAAACATTATTTTTTTGTGTTCATTTTTTACACATCCTTATTATACTTTATTGTCTTTATATTTCTCGGTTTATACGTGAATTCGAGTTACACACAAGCGTGTACACCTTCCAAACTCGTTACTCATTTCAAGTTTTTTCCTTTCAATGTGTATAAACGTATGTAGTTTTAATACACCAATACATTGATGGACACACACACTCATACTTATATAAACTCGTTCTCATATACACTCATACTTACACTCATACTCATGATTGTATGTGTATCAATGTGTTGGTGTGTTAAAATCACAGGTGAAAAGATAACGTTTGAAATGAACAATGTGTTTGGAAGGTGTACACGCTTGTGTGTAACTCGAATTCACGTATAAACCGAGAAATATAAAGATAATAAAGTATAATAAGGATGTGTAAAAAATGAACCCAAAAAAATAATGTTTACCCTTCAAAAAACGAAAAATACAAATGCAGTCGTGGATATTGCGTGGCTAATTAACCACACATTTACCACACAACCAGAGAGTGTGTGGTTACTGCGTGGTAAATTAGCCACGCAATAGCCACGACTGTATTTGTATTTTTTGTTTTTTGAAGGCCAAAAATTATTTTTTTGGGTTCATTTTTTGTACATCATTATTATACTTTATTATCTTTAAATTTCTCCGTTTATACGTAAATTCGACTTACACACAAGCGTGTACACCTTCCAAACCCGTTGTTCATTTCAAACGTTATGTTTTCAAGGTGTATAAGCACTTGTGATTTGAATACACCAACACATTGATGTGCATACATACATACTCATAGACACACACACACACACACACACACACGTAATATTCATAAAATTAACAATAATAATAAAAATATGAGACTAATAATAATAATAATAATAATAATAATAATAATAATAACAATAATACCAATAATTAATTATACGAAAGAGATGTATTGAACGAAAACGAAAAAATAATACGAAAATGAAAACGAAATAAATAATAATATTAATAATATTAACAATAATAATAATAATAATAATAATGAGACTAATAAAAATAATAATAATAATAATAATAATAACATCAATAATTAATTTTTCGAAAGGGTTATATTGAAAGAAAGGGAAATACTGAACGGATGAGGCTTATAGTCGAAGTGGTAGTTGATGTTCCCCCCCACAGAGGAGACCAGGGTTAGAATCCCGGCTCCCATTTTTTTCGATTTTAAACGTTGCGTGGTAGATGCGTGGCTGTTTAACCACGCAATTACCACGGCCTGGTGTGTATTTTCTTTAATGCACAATGTACAATACCTTAATGCGTATGCGGAAAAGTCATTAAAGCGAAAACGGTAGCTAATGCGTTGTTGTTTAGCCACGCAATAACAACGGCCAGAGATATTTTATTTATTGCAAACTTTACAACACCTTAATGCGTGAGCGGGAAAATCAATTAATTGCATTTGGTGGCTAAAGCGTGGCTAACGGCTAATATATATATATATATATATATATATATATATATATATATATATATATATATATATATATATATATATATATATATATATATATATATATATATATATATATATATATATATATATATATATATATATATATATATATATATATATATATATATATATATATGTATGTATATATATATATATATATATATATATGTATATATATATATATATATATATATATATATATATATATATATATATATATATATATATATATATATATATATATATATATACATATATATGTATATATATATATACATATATATGTATGTATATATATATATATATGTATGTATATATATATATATATATATATATATATATATATATATATATATATATATATATATATATATATATATATATATATATATATATATGTATCAATGTGTTGGTGTGTTAAAATCACAAGTGAAAAGATAACGTTTGAAATGAACAATGAGTTTGGAAGGTGTACACGCTTGTGTGTAACTCGAATTCACGTATAAACCGAGAAATATAAAGATAATAAAGTATAATAAGGATGTGTAAAAAATGAACCCAAAAAAAAAATGTATTGAACGAAAACGAAAAAATAATAATAATAATAATAATAATAATAATAATAATGAGACTAATAATAATAATAATAATAATAGCAACAATATTTAACCACGCCATAGCCACCAACGTATTTAGCCACGCCATAGCCACCAACGTATTTAGACACGCAAACTTTGCGTGACTATTTAGCCACGCAATAAACACAGTTTTCCATTTATCTATTTTAGCCACTCTTTTACCACGCATTCAGTGACTGCGTGGTTATCGTGTGGCTAAGTTTGCCACGCTATAGACACAGTTTTACATATATCTATTTTAGCCACTCTTTTACCACGCATTCAATGGCTGTGTGGCTATCGCGTGGCTAAGTTTGCCACGCAACTAAAACGAATTTATGATGCGTTGTGGTTCCGTGACAAGTGCGTGTCTAAAATTGGGGTGTAACTGATTCGTGGTAATTGCGTGGCTATTTAGCCACACAAAATTTGCGTGGCTATTTTTCGTGGCTAACCCCCTGTTTTCTAGTAGTGGTTTCTTGATTTTTTGCTAATAAGCAAGCATAAAATGTCAATCTTTATATCGTAAGCTTAAACATCGTGGATTTTTTTGACATATCTATTGGTAAGCACTCTTACTTGCCATCATATGTCCAAACATGTATAAACCAAATATTAAAGTATATATCAACCGTATAATGGTTTCGTAAACAATATCTTTCAATATTTTAGATTTTCGTTAAGTTGTTATAAGTTTCAGATTTTCGCTATAAGGCTCCTCTCGGATTTGCTAATTTCCTTACAAAGAGATCCTAGATGGATCCTATGAGAAGTTGAAGGATAGCTATATCTTTTATCTTGTACGATTTTTCTTGTTTAAATCATTAACGATTAAGAGTATTTTAATAATGAATAGACTTTATTTTTCTAGTATTTGTGTTTTTGCAATGACGGGTACAAGGAGCAGTACTGGTGGTGGTGCAAGTGGTGGATGGTTTGGTGGTGCGGGCGACGAATTTTTTATGTTTATTATTATATATTTGACATATGACATTATGATGTGGTTATGGATTGAATTTGTATTAGTGATATTTTATTTTACATTATGAGACATTAAATTTAATGTGTGATTTAATTTTAATATTGTTAAATCTAATATATATATATATATATATATATATATATATATATATATATATATATATATATATATATATATATATATATATATATATATATATATATATATATATATATATGTGTGTGTGTGTGTGTGTGTGTGTTGTGTGTGCGTGTTCCTAAATTTATGACATACAAATGTACGTTATCATTCATTTGTGACTCGAGTTTCTATGACACGTAATGTGTATCATAAATGTATGTCAGAAATTAATGACACATAAATGTGTGTGATCTTCCATTTATGACATTGTGCTTCAATGACACATATTTGTATGTCATTGTAGTATTTAATGACCCACAATGCATGTCATTAAAGACATTTTTCCTAGTAATGATTATTATTGTAGGTGCTTTTCAAGAATGACCTTTTTCCTAGTAATGATTATTATTGTAGGTGCTTTTCAAGAATAAAAGCATTGATGAATTTCAAAGGATAATGTAGGGTATGTAGTTTTCATCTATTAGTTTATCATAGTTTAGACTAATTATATATATACATTTAAGGATATGGTTGATAAGTAAAATATGAGACCTTAATTTACACATGTTTCCAGCTATTAAGTCGAAGGGTTAAATGGGTTTAAGTTGACTTAAAAAACCTTACATGTAAGACTTGAATCCCCTTTTGCTTCAAGCGATTTTGTGAGATAAGAGAGGAGGAAACTTATATTTTGAAGGACAAACCATAGATTGGAGTAACTTAGTTTGATTATCCTAAAGTTATTCTATAATTTCCATATTGGGAATCTAGTAAGTGTTTCTTCTTCATTTTGAGTTGTTTTGAGCTTTGGATGTGTTTTCAATGGAGAAGTATCATTAAGATCACTTCTTGTACAAATTAATGGATAACTTGACATAGTAGCAAAACATCAATTATGTATATTATGTCCATCTAATTTGGAAATTCTAAAATGATTGATAAGTTGGATATGTTGGAGCTTGATTTGGTCTCTAAAGGAGTGCTAGATTTCAAAAATCATGAATTAGAGTCTAATTTAATATAAATAATGTTAAATCTAATGTATTTAGTCAATTAGAGGTCATTAGAATTCTTATTGTAAGTGTGATAAAAGGCCATAATGAAGTTATGATCCGATTTTGTGTTTATGAATATTACAATGCATAATATATATGTTAGGATTAAGGATTTCGACAACTGCTCTTTCTACACGATTCGATCACGGCTAATGACGACAACAATAAAAACAAACAACCAAAAAAGAACACAATGTTGATTTAATTGATTCATTTGATCTAGATTGATCGAGCTACATACACTATAGGCACTAGAGGGTATATTATTGAGTTCAAACATCGACGCGGGACGAAGGAAGACTCGATGCGCATGGGCCTTTCCACGCAAACTCGCACCGCTAGGTAAGGCATACCGCACCGCGAGCCAAAGTAATTTCGACCATTTTAACCCTAAACTCGTTTCACTTTTCACACCACCACCATAAACGACACGCAAACCCGATGTTCTTTAATCATTTATTCTAATTGTTTGATTGCATCAGGTATGTCTAAAGGGGGCATAAACCGACACGACACGCTAACCCGACACGAAATAAACGGGTTTGGGTAAGAGATTTCAGCTTGTTTAATTAAAAAGGTTGACACGATACGACACAAAACGGTTATTAAACGTGTAAGGTTATGGTTGAGAGTTTCAACTCGAAGATGACACGAAATGACCCATTTAATTATATGCAAGTTTTTTTAATTTTTAAATAAATTGTACAAACCCAAAACAAAATCAAATATGAATGAAAAACTTTGGGTCAAGTCATTTTATAATATAATAACAACTTTCGCTCCTAAGTCAAAACTTAATTTTTAGTTTTTCTCATTCTCTCATATACTCCGCAGTCTCACTCAGCCACTCTCTCATTCTCGTGATCTCGTTCATCCGCTTCTCCAACTCCCACTCTTTCCATTTTCCCCTTTCAACTTGCAATGAATTTTTCCTTTGCCCCTCCCAACTTCTACTCATTTTAGTTTTTCCCTTTTTCATTTATGTCTAAACAACTTTTGCTTTTGCAACTTGTTTATTATTTCAACATGATACGACATTATACATTTACAAGGTCTAACCCTAAACCCGCTAACCCGACACGAAAATAAACGGGTTAACACGACATGACGCGTTTATTAAATGGGTCGGGTTAGGGTCAAGCCATCTCAACCCGTTTAATGGTTTGACTCGACACGACACGTTTGTCAGGTCGTAAGTCTATGTTTTCTTTCTTTTTGTTATTCTTTTGTTAAAAACCACCGAGTTTCTTAACTCAATGATATCTTATTTTGTGCAGAAAGCCAATATCAGGAATTGCTTCAATTTTGGCAACCATCTCAGCTCAGTTTCTCTTAAGTCTATCAAAGTAAGGTGAAATTGCTTCAATATTGGCAACCATCTATTCTGTGGCATTTGGCTGAGGTATCAATCGAGAATGGGGTACAGGGGCACTACAATGAATATGCGCGGTTGAGCAAATCTTAGACCACATAGTTCGGTTTAGAAAAATACTGTAAGCAACATAACATACAAATTTCTAAACTCGATAGTCAATTGATCTAATTTGTTTTCGGTATTCTCCTAAACCTCAATGCTCTAGAAGCGTTTTAGTTTCCTACTTTTGTTGATTTGCTAATTTTAGTTTCCTACTTTTGTTGATATTTGAAAAGTGCGGTTGGAATTGTATTTTTGCTCTTTTGTTAACCGTTGGATTCACTATTTTAACACTATTTATTTTTAATTGATCAAATTACGTTTTTGCTTCCGGAGATTGTTATTTAGTCATGTCCTTATTTGAATTTTTGTAAATTTTGTTGCCCTGTACAGAGTTATATATGAGTATTTTGATAAAAATAGTGATATTTGGGGACCAAAAAGAGTCTTACGTGAAAAAACGGGTGGAACCGTGGAACAAGGGTGGAAAATGATACAAGTTCATCAAATAAGGTATTTCAGTAAAACATTTGTCCTTTTTATGTGTAGAGATACGCGGGCAAAGTTGACATTATGACTAGAGGTGCAAATGAGCCGAGCCGGCTCGTGAGTTACCCGAGACTGGCTCGCTAAAAGCTCGGCTTGAGACCGATTTTAAACGAGTCCGAGCCGAGCTCGAGCTTAATATAAGGCTCGTTTGTTAAACGAGCTTGAGCCAAGCTTGTTTCACCAAGCTCGATTAGGCTCGTGAGCCCTAAACAAGCCTATATTTAGTATAATTTTTATTTTATTTTATATAAATTAAAATTAAAACATATTTAGTCATATAAATTAAGTAAGTTGTTATTTTCCTACATTAGAGTAAACGAGCTTCTTAACGAGCTCGAGTCGAGCTTAAGCTCATTTAGGCTTGTCAGGAAATAAACGAGCCGAGCCGAGCCTGCATATTTCTTAACGAGCCCGAGCCGAGTCGAGCCTGCATATTTCTTAACGAACCCGAGTCGAGCTTGGGACCATAAAGCTCATAACGAGCCAAGCCCGAGCCGAGCCTTGTATATTTCTTAACGAGGCTCAGGCTCAGGCTCAGGCTCAGGCTCAGGCTCAGGCTCAGGCTCAGGCTCAGGCTCAGGCTCAGGCTCAGGCTCAGGCTCAGGCTCAGGCTCAGGCTCAGGCTCAGGCTCAGGCTCAGGCTCAGGCTCAGGCTCAGGCTCAGGCTCAGGCTCAGGCTCAGGCTCAGGCTCAGGCTCAGGCTCTGGCTCTGGCTCTGGCTCTGGCTCTGGCTCTGGCTCTGGCTCTGGCTCTGGCTCTGGCTCTGGCTCTGGCTCGGCTCGTTTGCACCTCTAATGTCATTTGTGACAAATGATAACAAGTAGCAATAAATGTATGATGTGGTAGCCTATAAACATTACCGACAGCCTTACGGATTAAAATTCTTGATACATTGTGCAATTAAGATTTTTGGAGAAACAGAGGAAACGATCGAAAAGGGAGACACCAGCGACCTGCATCTGTCGGCAATGGTCCGGTGGTGAAGACCGACGGTGTTGGGTATCCGATTTTTGGTTGCTAAACAATTTCCTTTCAGCTAAATACCTTGATTTTATACAATGAGGCAAGTAGATCAGGTAATATCGGAAAAAATGGTGGACTTTCCCATTTTTGACAACTTTCTACGTCGGATTTTCAAAATCATTGGGTATCCATTGTTACTGGATTTTCAAAATCGGTGGTGAAGACCGACAGTGCTGGGGAGATCGTCGGAGGGATTGATTCCACCTTCCTCTGTTTCTGCTAGCCTGTGTGTTCTTCAAGCTATTATGGTTACCTTTTGGATGGAGGAGGAATACGGGAGGAAACGAAAGGGTATGGGTATATATATATATATATATATATATATATATATATATATATATATATATATATATATATATATATATATATATATATATATATATATATAGAGAGAGAGAGAGAGAGAGAGAGAAAAGGCACTGAAGGTGTGGGTAGGGCTGTTCACTATTCGGATAAAATCGAATTGTCCAATTCGACAAATTGGATTGGACTATTTGGTTCGGATATTCGAATTTTTGGATTGGTTTTTAAGCAAAACCGAATTATTATTTTGGATTGGTTTTGGTTTATAAAACAAGAACTGAATAGTCCAAAAAACCAAATACAATTATTTATTTGTTTATTTATACTTTTATTCTTTAATTATATATTTAATTATTTGTTGAATTCTAATAAAATGTTTTAGTAGATTAGAAATTACCGCCCAATAAAAAAACTTTATATATATATATATATATATATATATATATATATATATATATATATATATATATATATATATATATATATATATATATATATATATATATATATATATATATATATATATATATATATATATATATATATATATATATATAGAGTAAAGTTCAATTGAGAACCTAAAAAAGCCTAGGAACCTAAGAACCCATTTTATGAACTTTTTTTCTACACAATATTTTTCAAAAAAAAATATACCAAAATTTTTGTTATGATGCATCTAGAAGATATCAAAAAAAATTCAAAAAAAATCATTTTTTTAATTTTTTTTCATATGGGTTTAGGGTTTAGGGTTTAGGGTTTAGGTTTAGTGTTTAGGTATAGGGTTTAGGGTTTAGTTTTAGGGTTTAGGGTTTAGAAATCTCTTAGAAACTTTAAATAAAAAAATTGGATGCAAAAAAAATCATTTTTATATTTTTTTTCATATGAGTTTAGGGTTTAGGGTTTAGGTTTAGTGTTTAGGGTTTAGGGTTTAGGGTTTAGGGTTTAGAAATCTCTTAGACGCTTTAAATAAAAAAATTGGATGCAATTTTTTTTTTAAAAATATTGTGTAGAAAAAAAGTTCCTAGGTTCCTAGGTTTTTTTAGGTTCTCTCATGATCTCGACCCTATATATATATATATATATATATATATATATATATATATATATATATATATATATATATATATATATATATATATGAGAACCGTTAAAAGGTTAAGAACTCTAGGAACCAATTTTATTAAGGGTATTTTAGTCAATGTCAACATTAATATTACAACCCTTAAATCATCAAACACTCATCCTAAAATCTTATATCTCAAACTTTCAAATTCTCTCATCAATCTTCAAGAACACATAAACCCAACCCAACCCATCACCACAACCTGTCGTCGCCATCGCCGCCACCATCGCCGTCACATCCGCTACCTACCACCGTCGTCCGCCTCCCTCTCCACCACCTGATGCCGCTGTCAAACGCCGTCATCAGCTCAAATCTGAAACAATAAGGTGATCCTCACCACCACCACCAACCTCCGACGAACTAGAAGTATCCCACAACCGTGTCCAAACATCCACCATCACATCAGATCTAGATCTGGATCTAAATCGCCATCAAATCACCGCCTGCATTTGTGTTCTTCACTTTTAAACCATCGGAATATCTCAGATCTAGAGAGAAACTGGTGAAATCAACCACCACATGTCAGAATATCTTAGATCTGAAACCCTAGCACTAACGTGAACTACCACCGTCGCATCAGATCTAGATCTGGATCTAAACCGCCATCAAATCACCGTCTGCGTTTTTGTTCTTCTCTTTAAACCACTGGAATATCCCAGATCTAGAGAGAAACCGATGAAATCAACCACCACATGTCGGAATATCTTAGATCTGAAACCCTATCCGCTGCTACTAACGTGAACTACCATCGTTGCTACTGTCGTGAACCACCAACATCACTAGAATACCTTTATCTCACATATCTGACCTGGAAACAAAGCAAAGAAGAACCGATGAAATCAACCACCACATGTCGGAATATCTTAGATCTGAAACCCTATCCGCTGCTACTAACGTGAACTATCATCGTTGCTACTGTCGTGAACCACCAACATCACTAGAATACCTTTATCTCACAGATCTGACCTGGAAACAATATGCACATAAGGTGTTTGATGAAATGCTTCAATAAGATCTGTAAGTTTTTAAGCTGTGAATAAGTGTCTAAAATGTTGTATTAAGCTGTGCATGAGTGTCTGAAATATTGTATTAAACTGCGAATTTTGATTCTTTTTATTCGGATCTAATTTTTGGAGTGATATGGTTTGGAAACAATATGTACACAAGGTGTTTGATGAAATGCCTCAATGAGATCTGTATGTATTTTAAGTTGTGAATATGTGTCTGAAATGTTGTATTAAGCCGTGAATAAGTGTTTAAATGTTGTATTAAACTGCGAATTTTGATTTTTTATCCAGATCTGTGGTCTTAAGAGGAAGGAAAGGTGACAACGATGCTAGGTGGCGATGTTTGCAGGTGGTGGTGGTTGGTGGCGGCGTGTGTTGGTAGAGTTTGGGGTTGAGTTCTATTAAAAACAAATTAGTCTATTAAAGTGTGAATTAGTGTAAGAATGTCTATTTAAACTGTGAATGGTTGTATGATTGATTGTATTAGACTTTGAAAATGACAATTTTGCCCTTTATTACCAAAAATAACAAAAATCCGAGAATTTAAATATTTTAACTGGTATTCACAATTTAATAACGTGAAATGACTAGTTCTCACGGTTCTTAACCTTTTGATGGTTCTCATTTGAACATTTTCCTGTATATATATATATATATATATATATATATATATATATATATATATATATATATATATATATATATATATATCATATCCTAATAAATAAGTAACTCAAAGCCACATGTCAACATTTTAGCCCTCTTATACACATGTCAACTTATTAGCATATCAATGCCATGTGTCATCCTATTTGGAAGCATTTTCATGCATACATGTTTTTTTATTTCATTCAAAATTTATCAGTTACATTCAAATCCCACAACGCATTCAAATCCAATTATAAGTTAATATCATTTTGCTACTACGATTCTTCAAATCCACAATAAACCAAATTTTTAGCGCATGAATTCTACTTCTTCTCAGACGATTTCATACCGATTTCTCTCTACTGCTCGATCTCCACCGGCCACCATCCTAGGATCCCCTTCCTTCTTTCCCTCTTCATTTTCTTTAACTATAGACACCACACCACACCATAGCCATCAAACCAACAGCCACCACTTCTATTCACGTTTATGGGTGCTCACTGGTAAGGTTCGACTATCAATTTGAAATAAGATTTTTTCCAGCACCACCACTCAATCGCTTCTCTCCCCTCATCCTCTTCTCTTTTCCTGGTGTTGTTTCTTTGCATTCTTTCTTGTAAACTTTGACAGTTTCCTGCACAAGTTTTTAAAGTTCATTTATGGAAAATCGATTTTCGCATTGAACCTTGCATAAAGAAAGTTGATTATTAGCAGCCGTTTTCTTCTTTTCCCGCTCACACCCACAAACTATCTCATTTCCAATTTTACCCCCTACCATCTCAATCGGATCCCATATAATCAGCTATCCAAATTAGGTAATCGCGATATTGTCGCATCCTTTATTCCTAAACGTATCATCGATTGAATTACAATTCCACTTCCAAGTGTCTGTAAATACCATTTGAGACCCCTCAACAAATCGATTGGATCTTGGCAAGCATTGAAGGGTGTACGCTTTAAGGTTTTCAAGGAACGAAGGCTGTACAAAACTAGGTAAGAAGTGGCATGCTCACTTCCAATATGAACTTTATTTCTGCAATTGATTTCAATTATAAGAAAGACTGAACTAGGTTGATCTATATTGCACACAAACTGTTTGATGTTATGCCTCAGTGAAACCTTTTGTTCTTCTGATGCCATAATCGGCGATATTGCTGCTGATCTATAATCGTGGATGCAATGCGTTTGTTAGTTTCTAATTCTATTTTGATTTTATGGTTTTTTCAAAGTTCAAAAAATATTGATCTTTATTTTGTAATTATCATAGTGAAAATTATGGTGGTGCTTTAGGGGCTTCCGTCCTTTGCTAAAGGGCTCAATGGTTAATTTGCTTTTCTTCAAATTGCAAAAGTATTGTTGAACTCACAAACGGAACATCAGGTTAACACATATAATATTTTAATTTGTTTTATTGCAAAAATAAGTAGTTTATTATTGTTATAAATTATAGAAATTCTTGTATTTTGTTCAAATGATGGTCAAGAAAAGACTAATAGTGAAGATGCTCCAGGGAACAATCCTCAATATACAAATGTTTATGTTGGCAATCTTGCCCCTGAGGTTAGTTACCGTTTGAAACACAAATTAAAAAAAAAGTATTTTAAGGATATTGTTGAATGAATAGTCCTATCCTAATAAATAAAAATCTAGATGCCACATGTGGAAATGATCATTAGTTGCTGTTTGCAATTTCTCAACCTGACAGACCCGACCCGGCAAACCCGAAATCCAATTAACCCGAACCTTAATAAGGTCTGGTTTAGGGTCAAATATTTTTTTGGAAAAACCCGACTGACCCGATTAACAGCCCCACGTGTTATGGGATAAAGTTATTCTTAGAAAGAAAGATGGAAAGTAAATGAAGATTTAAGTTTTGACCAAAGTGATTGTAAGAACTAGAAAATAAATTGAATCCCAATGGCTTTGTCCTTATTTAACAAGACGTGAAGGACTCATATTAAATTAAATAAGTAAATAACGGGAAGCAAATCCAAATATCTAATAGATTTGTGCTTTTCTTTATCATAAGCCATAACCTTCAATTATTGTGGCACTTGGAATTAATTCAATGGTAGCTTGCTGTTCAGGTTATGGCATCTGGTGAAGCTTTAGATGCAGTAAGGGAAGTCGGTAATGGTTCTAGAAGACCGCAGATTCTTCTAGCAGCAAGTGGAACTGTTGCTGCCATAAAGTTTGGAAACCTCTGCAGCTGTTTTTCAGATTGGGCAGATGTAAGAGCTGTTGTCACACAAGTAGCTTTAAATTTTATTGATCGAGCATCACTTCCAAAAGATTTGATTAAGTATACTGATGAGGACGAATGGTCCTCATGGTCAAAAATAGGAGACACCGTCCTTCATATCGAGCTTCGTCGATGGGCTGACATTATGGCGATTGCTCCCTTGCCCGTAAATACGCTTGGGAAGGTAAAAAATGACCATTTTACCCTTTCTCTGGCAAAATTATAATTGTAAAAAGAAAGAAATGAAAGTTGTTAATTGTGTTGAAGTAAAATTTTACCCTTTCTTTGACCAATATTCGTGGCTCCTGCAATGAACACTTTCATGTGGACAAATCCTTTTACAGAAAGTTATCTTATGACAGTTGATGAATTGGGAATCACTCTTATACCACCCATCTCAAAAAGGCTTGCGTGTGGTGACTATGGAACTGGTGCAATGGCTGAACCATCTCTCATCTTTTCAACAGTCCGACTCTTCCTCGAGTCACAACCAAAACCAGGTAAATAATAACAATTATTCCTCTTAAATTGTCTCATATGTTGTATTATGAAACTCTTAAGATTATGTATAGTTATGTCGGACATGATAAAACAGAACATGTTGTATTGTGTTTGTCTTTGTATTTGGTATCTACGTTAACAGGACAAACAGTGCAATTTATTGTCTCAGAGCTATTTTGCCATCGTGATGAATTGTTTCTTATTATGTCGAAAACATATAATTGGTCACAAGGACTAAATTAGAATCTACTTGCCTGATCAGCGTTAAATATGCCATTCTCAAAAAGTTCCGAAATCATGTTAAACTAAAATGATATGTTAATAGTTATTCTTTAGAAACCTTTGGTTGGTTAAGAACTATTTTTAGAAAGCTTTTTTTTTGTATAAGGGGTGAAACAGTATGTTTTAGAAACTTGGTTGACAAAAATGATATTATTTTTCAAGCATGGACGGGGCAAGAATGTGGTTTCTGTAAATCTGGTACGTAGTGGTCAAAACTTAACATAATAAGAGTTTTGGCTGTTTTATGAAAACAAAAAAATTTCTTCACCTTTTGTGTACAAATTCGAATAAATGAAACTATGACTTCTATTTGTCAGTTATATTCATCGTCTGGTTTAGGAAACTCTATATATGATTCCACAGGATGTTGAGACGATCTTTAAATTGGTCATTGTGACTTCTAAACCATGATTATTCACCAAACTGAACTTGATTAAGACTTGTTATGTAACTATTTTGGGTCAATTAGAGTGGGTCAAAATATGTTTAGTCGGGTTATGATTATAAAAGCGGTAGTATAAGACATGACGTAGTATTTTATAATAAAGCAACTTATAAAGGTTTTATTTTTAATACTTGTTTTTTTATACCATGTCTTTTACAAATAGGTCGATCTGTTTCTATTTTTAGTTGAGTATATATTTTTTATTTTATCTATTAAACAAGTGATTAACAAAGTATAATTGGTATATATATTTTTTTCAAATAAAGTGATTAAATTGTTTCATCTATCTACTTCGGTTCTCTAATAATATTAGAATTTAAGTAGCTTACATAGTTATGAGTTATGATCATCACATGAAAGTCTTATAATATTAGGACGTAAGTAGCTTACATAGTTATAAGATGAACACTTTTATCGTCGTTAAAAAGAACACAAATTTGTACTTTAAATTTTACCGTTAAGCTTTACATATCATAATTTTTTACAATAAGATTTCATTTTTAATTAAATCAAATATTAAGTTATACGATACATTACATTTTTTAAGGGAAAAAATCCCTACAGCAAGGAGATAAGAGGAATAATGGAAGAACATGTGGCGTTGAATTAAATAACCCTTTATTTATGACACATTCCGATGTATGCACAAATTTCCATAGAATTAAGACAAAGCTCCGACACGTAAGTGTGTTCCCTTGCCATGTCCCATTTGACGAGGAGCTACAATCGGCATGACTTAGGAGTTGTTTGATGAACTTTGAATGAAGCTATTTAGAGGTCACTTCTGAATTAGCATTCAACTTGTTTGATATTTATGTATAGTCTTTGAACGTAACGTATCAAAAGCTTTTAAAATGTAAAGAACCCATCTTGTCTCTTTTTTGAACCATTAACATGTTGAAACTATTCACTATTAAATTGTTCAGTTTTATCAAATAGTCTCAACAAGTATCATTGCGTACATTGTTACTGCCATAAAGACATATGTTCAATAATTATTCATTTTTCACCTATCGGAATTAGTTTTTTTGTGGTTCATGTCGTAATGATTTAGTTTTCTTCGGCATCTAACACATAAATCAATTCCAATTAACTACTTTAAGCATTTTTCTGCAAATTTCATTATTTGGTATGTGTGGTGTATGTCCCCTAGCTCGTACTTCTCTTGCATTTGACCCGAGTCTCTCGTTATGTCCTTTTTTCTTCTATGTGCTATTTAATTTCCGCATGCCGTTCAAAAAAAACAAGTCTAAATTCTTGGGGTGTGTTTGGGTTGCGGTATTCGGCTGACTTGGAATTTGAGATTTCATTTTATTGCGTGTTTGTTGCCAATATGAACGAAGTTAAATTCATTCAGAATGAAGATAGTTTATTTAAGTATCTTACCCTTCCTTTGTTGAGTTAGAAGGCTTTCATTATGTGTAAGTTAAAAATCTTACCAATCAGCATTAAAATACCATCTCTGCCTACCAACATATATTGCTTACCATATAACTTAAAAAACTATTGATACCATCTTATCAATATGTGTAATCTTTCAAAAACATTTAACTCATAAATATTTACGTTTGTTTTCTCTCTTCATGGTCCACTAATGATTTGGGACGTGTATTTTATCAACAATTATGTTGTAATGTTTAATTTAATAACATATTATCCAAAAATTTCACTATATATTATCGACAATTTGTTATATAAATTTATTAGTGCTTAGATCTTTCTATTTAACATCTTCTTTTAACCAACCCGTGTAATACACGAGTCTCACCACTAGTATATATATATATATATATATATATATATATATATATATATATATATATATATATATATATATATATATATATATATATATATATATATATATATATATATATATATATATATATATATATATATAATGGTTGTTTGTCTCGATGCATGAAAACCGATCCAACCGAATTGTAATTTGGTTTGTTCAGATCGAATTTGATTTTTTGTTTGGACTATTTGGATCCATGTTTTGAAAACCGAAATCTATTTGGATTCACTAAATTGGATCAGATTGAACCGATTCATCCAAACGAACACCCCTATGTGGGTGGGGTAGAGGAAGATGGGAGGAAACGAAAGGGTATGTTAAGTCTAATTTTCAAATTCTATTATTGTGACTAAATGACATGCAAGCATGGGTCTAATTGATCAGTACAAAAGCTTGGACAGATGAATCTTTGCTTCAATATATGCAAGCCTGGGATGAATATAATATCGTTTATCTACAAGATATAAAGATGATAGTCCATGTTGCACAAAATAATAATAAATAAATCTAAACAATGTTTTATTCTACTGTGTATTGGCTTTAAAAGAAATTAAAAATATTTGTTCTTTTCTTTACTTGCTTTTTAATTTTCATATAATATACCTCATTTTGTAATAATGATATGCAAAATATGTTTCAACTTTACTGATAAAAAAATAAAAAATGATAAAAAAATGATTAAAAATATCGAATAGAATTAAATCATCCTCTTCAATTTCAACTGGTTTGCAAGAAAAAACAGTTATTACCTGTTTTTCGCATTTACCTTCTGCCGGTTAGACATTGATTATCGATCATGTAACTACAGAGTAGATATTTTTTCAGTCAAAGTCTGACAAAAAAATATAATCGCAATAACCGAAAGGAACTATGCACGGAAGAAAGATACCTACTACCTGACGCATTGCACGAGTATTTAAAAGGAATTAATCGGCGACCGAAAGAAAGACGAAAAATACCCAAAAGAAAACTATTCAACGTGGTATCTTTGTGCTATTGTATACATAATATATCTATTTTCCTGGTAATATTTGTCGAATTCTAAACAAAACTTATCGACGACTACCAAAAGGAACTAATCAACAATACAAACTATTTGGGGAAGATAAGTTTGTGTGTGTGTGTCTATATATATATATATATATATATATATATATATATATATATATATATATATATATATATATATATATATATATATATATATATATATATATATATATATATATATATATATATGTATATATATATATATATATATGTATATATATATATATATATGTATATATATATATATATATATATATATATATATATATATATATATATATATATATACATATATATACATATATATATATATATATATATATATATATATATATATATATATATATATATATATATATATACACATATATATATATACACATATATATATATACATATATTTTTTTTTATTTGAAAGGCGACATTCATTAAGAAAAGGGGACACCAGCCAGGAGCTGGAGCCACCAGGGGGATACAACGATTACATGTTAATGGCTATTCTAGGAAATAACAACCATTGACTCCTATTAATATGGGATTTAGTGTTTCTACTGTCGATCCAAAGGAAAGCCTCACATTGAATATGGGAATATAACTCGTCCCCCGTTCTCCTTTTGTCTGAATACGTGGCTTCGTTTCTATTAAACCATAACGAAGCAAAGACTGCAGCAACAACAACTAATAAGAATTTCTTCTCTTTAGAGTTAGATCCTTCATTCTCTAGCCAAATTAATAGATCTTCTATAGAGTTGATGTTGCAATCTTTTAACTCCCACCAATTCTTGATTTTAGACCATATATCGTTAGCAAAAGGGCATTCGAAAAAGGTATGAAGAACCGTCTCTACTCCAGATCTGCACACATCACAGGTTGTGTTGATGTTGACTGCATTCATCTTTGCTAGATTCTCTTTTACTGCTACTTTTCCTTTACTGATGCGCCAAAGTAGAATGTTGTGTTTTTTCGGGATCCATTTACACCATCTATTTTTTCCATACACGTGCTGTTTCTTTTTTATCAGACTTTTCCTCATCCATGCCACCGAGAATTGGTTATTGGGTCCACCTGGACAGGACCACCTATCTTCTGCGTCTGAAAAAGATATGGTGGAGATGTAGTTTATAAGATTTTCCGTCTCTTCTTTGGTTCTTCCGTCTCGAATAGCTTCTTTCCAGATCCACCTTTCTTCACCATTATTAAGTCTATCATGAACTGTATCATATTTCATAGGGTCAGAAACGAAAACCCTTGGAAATTTGATTCTTAATGGTTTATCACCAAGCCACCACTCTGACCAGAAACTGGTCTTTTTCCCATTGCCGATCTTCCTTTGTATCAATTGTCTTGGATCCAAAGAATCTTCTTTTAAACTGTCCTAAACTTGCACAATTTGTCTCCATGTTGAACCGGTTTTGATCGTTTCTTTGTCATCAACATTATTCAAGTTACCATGAATACTGTGTATAATTTTGACCCATAAAGATTCATCTTCATTTTTGTATCGCCAGAACCACTTCACTAGGAGAGCTTTATTCAAATCATCCATAGAACCGATACCTAGACCTCCATTTTCCTTTTCAGCAAGCGCGATTTCCCACTTAACCCACGGAATGCGGTTTTTATCTTGGTCAGAGCCCCAAAAGAACTTTCTTCTCATGCCTTCCAACTCTTGTAAGATACCTTTAGGAACTCGATAAAGTGAAAATAGAAAAGTTCCTAGGCTTCCAAGCACATTTTTTACAATGGTGTGTCTTCCTCCGTAAGATAGAGTTTTGATCTTCCAGCTAGTCAATCTCTTTTTGAATTTTTCGATTAAGGGCTTCCAGGGTTTCTTTGCACGCATATTGGTTCCTATTGGCATCCCCAAGAAGATAGTTGGCATCTTCTCCGCTTTGCAACCAATAATCAATGCCATTTCCTCCACCAAGCCTTGCTCTATCCCAATTCCGTACAAGACACTTTTCTCCATGTTGACACTTAGACCTGCCGATTTCTGAAAGCAAAACAGCACTCGAACTAGGTTAAGAATATTCTCGATGGACCACTCTCCAAAGTACATTGAATCATCTGCAAAAAAGAGATGGGTTAGTAAAATATTGTTTTCTCCTATCGATACGCCTTTGTAGTTTCCAATTTCTGAAGCTTTAGTGATTGCAGAATTCAATCCCTCCATTATGAGGGTGAATAGAAAGGGAGCGATTGGGTCTCCTTGTCGTAGGCCTCTTTGGAGAGAAAATTCCTTGGACGGGCTACCATTAACAAGAACGGACGAGGAGCCTGAAATTAAGCAAGCTTTGATCCACTGTCTCCATTTCCACCCAAAACCTTTTTGGACCAACATTGAATCTAAGTAATTCCATGATACGGTATCGTATGCTTTCGCTATGTCTGATTTGAAAAAGAACATCTTCTTATTTTTCTTTTTTGCCCAGTCCATAACTTCATTTGCAATTAGGGGGCCATCCAAGATTTGTCTGTTCTTTATAAAAGCAGATTGGGTCTTATCTATGATGTTTGGGAGGACCTTCTTTAATCTATTAGCAAGCATTTTTGAAAGAATTTTATATATACTCGATATCAGGCTAATAGGACGAAACTCCTTTACTTTGGTGGGATTATGAATTTTTGGGATAAGGGTAATGAAAGCTGAGTTTACACCTTTGGGGATTTTAGCAGTAGTTGCGAATTCATTGTATGCTTCCAACAGTTCTACTTTCAGGAATTCCCACTGTCTCTTGAAGAACTCCATCGTAAACCCATCCGGACCAGGAGATTTGTTCGCGCCACACCTCCATATAGCTTCCTTCAATTCTTTTTCTTCAAAGGGGATTTCTAATTCTTTCTTTTCTCTATTTGAAATTCTCGGAGTACTTCCCAAATCTTGTGACCAATTACAGTCTTTATCTTCCTGGAAATTTTTTTCAAAATGGTCCTTAAAGATATATTTAACCTTGATCGGGTCCGTCTCCCAAAGCCCATTGTTCTCAATTCCTTTTATGTTTCTAAGATGTTTTTTCTTATTAACATTTCTGTGAAATAAGGCCGTGTTCTCGTCTCCTTCAAGACACCATTTGTTTTTGTTCTTTTGTTTGATGTCTTCGTTAACTTTCTTCTCCTTTGTTCTAATTTTACTCAGAATTTCGAGTCTTTCATGAAGAAGATTTTGAGAGTCTCCTTCATTTTCAATTTGTTTGTCTATATCTTCTAAACGGTTGCTCCAATTTGTTCTTTCTTCCTGGTATTTTTTGTCTTTTTCAGTCTTCCATTCTTTTATTTTGCCTTTAACATGTCTGAGTTTTTGCATGATGACGAACAACTTTTTGTGGATTCCATTCATCTCATATTCCGTCCAAGCTTTTCTAACCATTTCGTCGAATCCTTCTTCCTCCATCCATGAATTGTACAATTTGAAAGGGATGTTGCCATAGTTTCTGCTCATTTGTCTAAGGATTAGCGGTTTGTGGTCTGAAAACATTCTAACATCTGAGATAACTTCAACATTGGGCCAAAGAGTTTCAAAATTATCATTGATTAGGAATCTGTCAAGTTTAGACAATTTTGAGCCTCCTCCTTTTATCCAAGTAAACTTAGATCCACCGATTTTGACATCTATAAGATTATTTCTGGAAATGAAATCGTTGAATTTTCTGGTAGCACCAATATCCAATTGCGAGCCCCTTCTTTCATTAGCGTGTCTAACTTCATTGAAATCGCCAAAGATAGACACCGCCCCTTGCCATCCATCCAAAATTGCAGAAATGAAAGACCATAATTCTTCACGTCTAGTAGAGCTTTGGCTAGCATAGACACTGATCAAACAGATCTTTGCATTATTATCCACCCATCTGCCTTGAATCACTAAACAGTCCTCCCTACTTAAGACATGGTCTTTTATAAACACATTTCTATTCCAAATAGTCAGCAATCCACCACCCTGACCAATGCCATTAGAAGAAGCAAATTCATAGTCTGTACTACCCCATATCTTCTTAACAGTCATATCTGAAATTTCTCTTCTTTTTGTTTCTTGAATTCCTACTACAGAAATCTTAAATTTAGAAATTAAATTAGAGATCCATTTCACCTTGTAGTCTCCTATTCCCAGGCCGTTTGAGTTTAACGAGAGTATGTTCATTCGTGCTTGATTACATCTCCTTTCTTTCCTTTCCGTCTTTGAATCCTTTCTTCTCTGTAGTTTTTGTTGTTTATGAATCCACAAGTTTCGCCAATTTCTATCAAACGTGTGGAGACTCCTGAGTTGCAAGCAGAGTCCATCGATTTCTCATCTTCACACCTGAAACAGTCCTTACTGGTGCTATGAACACTGCTCCTTTTGGATTGGCTTCTGGTGATTCGGGGAGAGAGGTGAAGTTGCCTTGAGATAGAATTTTTCCCCTTCGATTCCATGTTCTCCTTCTTTTCGTTACTCTTTTCCTTCTCAATGAGTTCAATTTTTTTCTTGATTGGAGTTTCTCTCGAGAGTAAAGCTTTTAAGTTGTCTGAGCAGCCGTCTAATTTGAGTTTATTCTCCGTGACATTAAAATGGGTCGTGATTCGTAAATCCATATTTGGTTTCAACGGATGGGTATTTGGGTCAAAATGGGCTATATTCACTGTTGGGCTCTCTTTATTTGGGCTGTCCGTATCTAATTTTTTCCCAGAATTTTCATTATTTTCGTGATTATTATATTTATTCTGGTTACCTGTTTTCAACTCTTCCGTGAAATCATTAGCCTCGTTAAACTCCCTTTCACGCTCTGTCGGCTTTCGTTGCTCGAGGAATTGTGTTTCTTGAACGTTTGAATTTGAATTTGAATTTGAATATTCCTCATCGGAAAATCTTTCCCATCCTTCCTCCTCCGATGAAAGGAAATCGTCACCATCTTCAGAGGAAGACTCTGTTTCTTCCTCATCATGTTGGTCCTTACTGTTAGACGATTTGATACCTAGTCCTTCTACATCTCTGTGGATTTCTGAAACTCTAACTTTAAACGAATTTTTTCCAATGTTCAACGTAACTGTTTCACTGATTTGATCCAGTACTTCAGTCTTGATACAAATAACACCATATGACCAGTTTTGGTGCAAATCGTTGCATGTATCTGTAATTATCACGTCCCCCCATACACGCCCGATTTTTATGAAGATGTTTGGACACCGAGCATGCACCGGAATGCCTTCGACTTTTAACCACGTAATTCTATCTTGTACACAGAATTCTTCCCCCCATCTCCTAAGTGATTTTAAGCATGCTTTGATTTCTGGACTGTTTTGGATTTTCTCTTCGTCCTCCTCTGTTTTTACATCGAACAAGATCCAAAATCCTCCTATGTACTTCACCATATTATCGTTTAGGCCTTCAGCAGCACACAGATTGGATACTAACGCAAGATTGCTATAGCATTTTACTTCCCCCACTAATTTGCTATATAATCCATCTTTAATCTCTCTTACTTCTTCCTCCTCGATATTGATCGACTTCACCTTAGAAACTTCAATTTGAGTCTCCCGTCCTTCAGTAAGCTCTCGTTTTTCTTGAGCCTCCGGATTTATCTCAGCCTCCTTCCTTGTTTCTTTATTTCCCTTTACTACATCAGCAAAAGATAACTCCTTTCTTCTAACATTCCTTTCCTTGTCAAAACTCCTTTTCTCCTGGTTTCTATTGTTTACTTTCGCCCATTCTTCTCTACTGTACTTAGCTACTTTGGCAAATAGCTTATTATTCCCCATCCAAAGTCTATTGAGCATCTCTTCTTTCTTAAAAAGATTCTGAACTCTATTAAATCTAGCAAAACCGAACCTGAATCCATGTTTGTCCAACCGGTCACTAATGAACAAGTCGACCATTGTTCCCATCTTAGCTATTTCATTGCGAATTTCCTGTCGACTCCAGTCTCTAGGAAGATTAGATATGAAATAAGTCGTTGCGTCTCTGAACTTCCATCTATCAGTAGCCCCGTCCTTGGAACCTTCTTCCTTGGAAACCCACCGGAATACCCTCCGACGTGGTGCATTGGTCTGCCGGAAATCGTCACCCTTTCTGCCCCTCATGGAGAGATGCCGGAAATCGTCTATATATATGTATATATATATATATACATATATATATATATATATATATATATATATATATATATATATATATATATACATATATATATATATATATATATATATATATATATATATATATATATATAATGAGAGAGATGAGAGAGAGAGTGAGAGAGAGAGTGAGAGAGAGAGAAAAAGGCAGGAGGGGCGGAGTTTTCCGGCGACTGGAGGAGGCTCGACAGAGGACATTTGTTTGGGTGGCGAGAAACGAAATCAGGAGAGTAGAAGACAAAAATAAGAAATGGGAATTTAAAGAAGTAACTTCGTATTTTATTTCTAATATTCCATGGGAGTGGCATTGGAAGGATGTTCGTAATGTCTTAAAAAGGGTAGGCAAAGTGGTCGATGTTTATCTCAGTAAAAGAAGGGATAAACATGGACTAAGGTTCGGATTTGTTAGATTCGACAGAGTAAAAGATGTTTTTACAGTGGAAGAAGAGTTGAAAGGTTTGATAATTGGAGGGAGACGTCTATTTGCCAAGGTGGCAAAGTTTGGGAGAGAAGAGCAACCAAAAAAGTTAGAGAGGAAGCATGAAGACCAAAAAATATTGAAGACAGTTAAATCGCAGAAGGGTGGATTCAAGGAAGGTTTTATAAAGACTAACTTATCCTTTGCCGAAGTTGTGAAGAGAGGAAGAAATACCTTAAAAGAAGTAGTAAAGGAGAAAGGAGAGATGGGGCCAGAAAGAGAAAAAATAAATAAGAACTCCCCAACAGAGGTGGAACAGAATAAAATGGAGAAAAAAATTAAACTCGATGAAGATCATGAACAGTTAGAATTCCTGAAGAATAAGTTGGTAGGGGAAGTCAAAAGCTTAAACAGCCTAGAATGCATTTCAAATCTTTGTATGGGGGAAGGACTACGGTTTGGAATTACTAAATATCTTGGGGGTATGCAGGTGTTGTTTGATACCACTAACGAAGAAGAAAAAGAAACAATCTTATTGAGCAAGGAGATTGGAGCTCACTTCACTTCATTAAAAATCTGGGATAAAGAGATAGAGATCACAGAGAGGATCGCGTGGGTGAAAATTGAAGGTATTCCGGTAAGTTCAAGGAACCCCAATGCGTACATCACCATAGGAAGATTATGGGGTGAAGTAGTAGTCACTGATCCATGCAAACGGGGGAATCATGATTGGTCGTATGGTTTAATTTGCATAAAAACTAAAAATCAGAATATTATTAGCGATGTTATGGAGGTAAATTGTAATGAAAAAATTGTCAAGATTCGTATCAAAGAAGTCGAAAGGAAATTGTTTGATTTGAGTGATTCTGCTGAGGAGGGGTGTAGTGAAACAAAAGTGGCGGCGTGTTCACCGGAGAAGGAGGTGTTTCAGTCATCGGAAGAGGAGGAATCAGGCGAGGAGAGCTCCGACGAGGATTTCGAGGAGTCATGGAATGATTCGATTGTGCGGGAATCGAGCCCTGAAATTGAAAGCATCAATGACAAGCGTGAAAAAACACCCAATAATGATGAAGGGACATCATGCGTAAAAGATAAAAACGAATACGGGAAGGAAGATAAAGGAGAAGAGGGAGACGGCACTAAAAGAGATAAGGAAAATCGTGAGGGAAACAACCCACAGGCCCAAGTAGTGAGCCCAACAAAAAATAGTCCAACTAATCATAGAAATAGAAGCCCAGGTAATATGACGAGTAATAACTCTAGCAAAAATGAGAATGACGGAGAAAGCCCAAATTGGAGTAGTTTGGCTCATATGGAAATAAAAAATACACTCGATGAAAAAAGGGCAAATGTGGAAAATAATAAAGAAGATAGAAAAGGAAGCAACACAGAGGAAACACAAAAATCCCCGTTGGAAGGAATTTCGAACAAACTCAAAGATCTTCTGTCGAGAGATACTCCGGTAAGTCAGAAATTGAAGATCATCGAAGAAGGAGATAAGTCACAAGGTGAAAATTTTGAACAAGACGAAGGGTCTAACATGAAGAAAACAAGTGAGTCGCGATTGGAAAGAAATTACATCAGAAATAAGAGAGTTACAAGAAGCCAAACAAAACAATTTATAAATAAGGAGACATCCTTATTCCGAAGCTTGACAGAGGATGACTCTTCTGTGAGTGTGGGTATAACGCAAAGATTGGAAGACATAGGAGAGATCTGTGGATTCAAGAAATCGAGAGGAAAAGACAAGAAGAGGGTTGACAAATCAAAAGGAGATAAAAAAGGTAATAAATGAATATCCTTACTTTAAATTCTAATGGGCTCGGAAAAGGAGATTTCAAAATCAAATGGATTAGGAATTTGATCATGTTGCATAGAATTGGGTTTGTGGGGATTCAAGAAACCAAACGAAATAATCTTTCTGACATGGTGATTAAGAATATATGGGGAAGCCAGGACTATGATTTTGTGTTTAAAGGGAGCATTGGGCTAGGAGGGGGTCTTGTTAGTATATGGAATAGTAACCTTTTCTCAAAAAATCAGGCTATTGTGCGTGATGACTGTATTATTGTTCAAGGGCTTTGGATTGAAGATAATGTTGATATAACTTTTGTAAACATCTACGGTAGTCAAGATCCCAGAAAAAGGGAAGAGCTGTGGGAGTTCATTTCTACTTATGCTTCTGGCTGGGAAGGATCTATGGTAATCTTTGGCGATTTCAACGATGTGAGAAACATAAACGAACGTAGAGGTACAACGACTAATATAAGAGCTACCGAAAAATTTAATGAGTTTATTCGAAAAAATAACCTTGTGGATGTTAAGATTGGAGGAACTGAATTCACTTGGGTTAAAGGTGGTGGATCTAAGTTATCTAAATTGGATCGATTTTTAGTCAGCGAGAATTTTGGTGAAAAATGGCCAGATTTTGAAGTTGTGAGTGAGGTGCGATTATACTCGGATCATAAGCCTTTGATTTTAAAACAAACAAGAAGAAATTATGGGGCAATTCCGTTTAAATTTTTCAATTCTTGGCTGGAGGATCCCGATCTTGAAATGATCATCACGAACACATGGAATAATTTTACTATGGAAGGACAACACATTAAACTTTTCTTAATAATGCAAAAACTAAAAGTTGTCAAAGAGAATATAAAGAAATGGTCTATTCAGAAAAAAAAAACTATGGGGGAAAAGAAGAAAGAGTGGGTGAGTAAAATCGATCAAATTGATAAAATGATTGAAGCAGAAGGTGTCAATCAGGAGAGACTGGTGGAAAGATTAGAATTATCGAAAAAGATTTTTCAAAAAGAAAAAGAAGATAGTGAGGATGTGGCCCAAAAGAATAAAAATAGATGGACTTTAGAAGGTGATGAAAATACTGCCATGTTTCACAGGAATATCAATAAGAAAAAGCACATAAGCAATATTAAAGGTATTGATGTGGATGGAGTGTGGGAGGTAGACCCGAAGAAAGTCAAAGAGCACTTTAAAAGTTATTTCGAAGACATTTTTAGAAAGGATGAAGAGTGTAATTGGAGTCAAAACTTAGAAGGAAATCAAAAAATCTCTGAAGTTGAAAAGGAAAAGTTGGAAAAAGATTTTGATGAAAAAGAGCTTAAAGAAGCCCTGTGGAGTTGTGGTAAAAATAAGTCCCCAGGTCCGGATGGCTTCACGGTGGAATTTCTGATAAAATTTTGGGATATTTTTAAGAAAGATTTTCTGGAAGCTTTCAATGAATTTGCCAGGCGCCCCAAAATCCCAAAAGGTTTTAATGCGGCTTTTATAACTTTGATCCCGAAGGTTAAAAGTCCGAATGCGGTGAAGGATTTTAGACCGATAAGTCTAATCTCAAGTGTTTACAAAATTTTGTCGAAAATGCTTGCGAATAGACTCAAAAAGGTTCTTCCCAACTTAATTGATAAAACCCAATCGGCTTTTGTGAAGGAGAGACAAATCATAGACGGTCCCTTAGTGGTTAACGAAATTATAGACTGGGCAAAAGCAAAGAAGAAAGCAATGCTGATTTTCAAAACGGATATCGCTAAAGCCTACGATTCTGTTTCATGGGATTATCTTAACTCTATGTTGTCTCAAATGGGGTTTGGAGAGAAGTGGATTAAATGGGTGAATCAATGTCTAAAGTCGGGGACTTCTTCAGTTTTGGTGAATTCTAGCCCTACTGCTGAGTTTTCTCTCTCTCGTGGCCTTAGACAAGGGGACCCACTGTCCCCTTTTCTTTTCACTTTAGTTATGGAAGGGCTGAATCTAGCCATTAAAAAAGCTGTACAAAACGATTCGTATAAAGGAATTAAAGTGGGAAATGACAATTTAGTGCTAACCCATCTTTTTTTTGCAGATGATGCTATATTTTTCGGAGAATGGTCAGTGGAAAACGTCTTAAACCTTATCAGAATTCTCTACTGCTTTCAGAAAGCAGCCGGCCTTAAAGTTAATTACGAAAAAAGCGCGCTGATAGGAATTGGTACGAGCTCGATATCGATAGAGGCAATGGCGACAATTCTGGGATGCAAATCAGAGAAGCTTCCTTTTATCTTCTTAGGAATGCCAATCGGAGTGAATTCTAGGTCTCTAAAACCGTGGAAACCTTTGGTGGATAGATTTAAGAAAAAGCTTAGCAAGTGGAAGGGTAATACACTTTCCATAGGGGGACGGTATACCATAATTAGAATGTTATGGGTTGTCTGGGAAATTACCTGTTTTCACTGTTTAAGGCGCCTAAAAGATTAATTCAAATGTTGGAGGGGATGCGTAGAAAATTTTTTTGGGGAGGAAAAGAGGAGGAATCAAAAATCTCTTGGGTCAAATGGGACTATATTCTAAAAGATAAAGAGGATGGAGGGCTTGGTATCGGTGCTTTGGAGGACTTGAATAAAGCCTTGTTAGTCAAAT
>CM042015.1:111272800-111297800 GCA_023525715.1 Cichorium intybus
TTCTAGACATTATATTAGTAAGTTTGTACAAAGAAGTTTTTTAAAATAATGTTTTTAAGTGTATGTTTTATTTATTTTTAAGAAAAAATTCATTAAATTAGCAAAAAAAAAAAATATCAATGATCCAAAAATATTAATGATCAAAATATGTTTTATGATTCAAACGGTTATTAACTATAGAACTTATTATAATCCAAAAATGTTATGAATCAAACTTATTATGATTCAAATTTTAAAATGATCCAAAAATGTGTCTTAAATTTTGGATCATTTCAAGATCCATATATGTTATGAATCAAAATATTATATAAGAAATTTTTAATATTCAAAATTATAATGATCCAAAAGTGCTATGAATCAAAACATATTATGTCCTAAATATTATCATTTTTATGTATAATTATCCAAAACTTATGATCCAATATTCAAAACTTGTTATAATCCAAGATCTAAAATTTGTTATGGTCTAAAAAATACAAAAAAAAAATTTATGAATCTTATGTCTAATAATCAAAACGAGTTAAAAAAAAAAGAAAAAACGAGTTTCAAATGAGAAAAATATAAAGAAATAGTAAAAAAATAAATGAAAAAGGAAAAAAACAAAAAAAAACTAAAAAAAACTAAAAAATGAAACTGAAAAAATAAATAATAAAAAACTGAAAAAATAAAAAAGTGAAAAAATAATAATAATAACTAAAAATCAAGTTTATTAAAAGCTAAAAAATATTTTAAAACATAAATAATTAAAAATAACTAAAAACAAAAAAAATAATAAAATAATAAAATAATAAAAAAACAGGTTAAAGTATGTTGAATGGGCGTGCGTTATATGTGATTATATCGTCGAGTCCGTATTACGTTCTGCAGACGAGCGACGTATGCAATTACGTCAAATACAATAATTACGTTTGACGTTATTATCCTTGACGATATGATTGGACGAGAATTGTCATCGCCGTCCTCACTAAAATTGGAGTTCTCACCAGATCGTAATCTTATATATATATATATATATATATATATATATATATATATATATATATATATATATATATATATATATATATATATATATATATATATATATATATATATAGATCATAAATTTTGATGGCCTAGATCAATAGTGGCATAATTGTAATTATAATCAAATTTAAGGACATGTTGGGTTTTTTAAAATTGAATACAAGGGAAAATCAGGGACTCAAGTTCGATCAAATCGTTGGTAATATGGCAACCCTACAAATCAGCCTAAATATCTTCTCTCTCTCGTCCTTGTTCTCTGCCTCCCATTCCAGCCGTTTTCTCCATCCCTAATCGGATTGTTCACCGCCTCCTCCCTAATCGAGTTCTTTTGCAAACCTCTCACTGAAAATGTTGCTCATACCCTTCGGTAGACGGTGAGACCCCAAGTTACAATTCTGATATATACATCGATGGAGAAGAAGAAGACGAAATTACTGGAGGAGACGACGAAGACGGAATCAGTGGAGCATCTTACTCCGACCAAGCTCGTGATGCTGCACCGCCTCAACGTCTGTGATCCATGAAACACGTAGGTCATCATGTAGCCCTAATCAATATCGAAATTTCCTCCCAGACGCCATCATCTTTGACTGCATCTGATTTTCTGAATCCTCGTTTTCTTTAAATATCGACCTTCTTCTCAGGTTAAGATGACTCATGATGATTCCCTCCTACTGAAGCGCACTGGGTATTTGGCCGTGACCCTGTTTTTGAACGATATCAGCTGTTCTTCAGCAGGTGGTTGAGTTGTTAAGGCACCCAAAAGAGGCGGTAAGGAAGAAGGCTATAAGCTCCTCACCACTCTTGAAGTGCCCATCTATATCACCGCCTATCTATTTCCGTTTCAATCGCATCGGTTTTTTTTATTCTTCAACTTTGTTCTTTCTTATTACTAACCCAAACTCTCTACGCCTCTTTTTTACAGGTCGGAAAATGATTTTTGAGTTGGGGGTATGTTTTGTAGCTTATTTAGCCCTAACTATAAAACTCCACCATTGCAGAAGTTGCGATGGAGGACATGTTGATGCAGCTAATGTCATATCGGAAAAAAGTAAGAAAAATGAAGCGTTCATGAACCCTAATCTTCCCTGGTAAAGATGTTTTCTCATTTTTACTTATATATTGTGTTTTTATTAGTTTTGATTTAAGCCCTAAAAGGTTCTAAATTCTTCGTCACCCTGATTTGAATTTAGCAAATGCACACAATCTCTATTACCCCCTCCATCTTTACTTTTGTTTATCGGTTTGATATGAAGAAAATATATATGTGTATATATTTCCACAAGTTGCTTCAATGAATTAACCAAGTTATAACCAATATTCTGATGCGATGGATTGTTATACAACACTAATTGTGAATTTAGGCAAAGGAGTAAGTACTAAATGGAAAGCTGGTAATGATGTAAAAGCAAGAAAAGTGAGATTCGCCAAACTTGCCGGTAATTAACATTTTTTTGTTGATTAAGAAATATTTTGTTTAGATGTATCATGTGTACATATTTTCCTTAATATCTATTTAAAAGTTTGTGAGTATATTGTAAAAGACACATTAATCGGTCAAAATGAGATAATTTTTGGTCATCATACGATGAGTATCTATTCATTTAATAGAAATGATAGGATTTGCTCCGAGATCATATACATACTGTCATCTATATGATGCTTTAAGTATGAAAAAATCTATTGGCTCCATCAATGATTCTTTGATTTGAAAATAATTTGACATGGATATACCATAGTAGTAGCAGTTTTGATCCTAGGTAATTTTTATGTTTTTGAGAAGAATTTGCGCATCGTATGCCGTATGTGTATATGTGCATTTGTTCATATACGTATATGTGCATATATGTATGTGCATATGTGCATATATGTATATGCATTTGTGCATATGTGTATGTATTTTTATTAAATATGTATGTGAATATAAGTATGTGCATATATGCATATACGTATGTGATTATTTGTACATGTATGTGCATATACATATGTGATTATGTGTGTATACGTATGTACGTATGTACATATACGCATGTGTATATGTACATTTGTTCATATACGTATATGTACATATGTTCATATATATATGTATATGCATTTGTGTGTTTTTATGACCAAGTATCGAATGTGCACATATGCATCTTTGGATATAATGCATATATGCATTCTGTTAAAATTTGTCATATCATAAATATGCACATATGCATCTTTGGATATAATGCATATATGCATTTTCTTAAATATGCATATATGCATTCTGTTAAAAATTGCCATATTAGAAATCTGATAATAAAAAACAAAAATTCAAAATCCAGTTTTTTAAAAAAAAAATTAAAATTCTGATTTTTTTAATATTTCGAAAAAATATTGAAATTTTCGTCTTTTGAATTGAAAATTTTGATTTTTAGTATCTTTAATTTTAGGAGATGGTTATAGTTGTTGCCAAAAATAAAAAATTCAGAATTAAATGTGAATTGTTAAATGACCATCATGCCATTTTATTATTCAACCAATCAGAAACAGTTCTCTGGTTCTCATGAAAAAAAGGGTTCTCATTTGATCCTGACCATATATATATATATATATATATATATATATATATATATATATATATATATATATATATATATATATATATATATATATATATATATATATATATATATATATATATATATATATATATATATATATATATATATATATATATATATATATATATTCAATTAGGGATGGCCACCGGTACACCCAAAGGGTGGGTTGCCTGGCACATGAGTTTACCGGGTGTTCATGTTGCCCCGAGTTTGGGTCAGTCGGGTCATCCAAAGGACGGGTCGGGTGGCTTCCTCGGTTATCATATATATATATATATATATATATATATATATATATATATATATATATATATATATATATATATATATATATATATATAAGTTCAATAGAGAACCAAAATAAAAAAGGAACCAAAGAACCAATCGTGAGCGTCGGAATGCATTTTATCGACGGCCGGAGATAAGGTTGTAAATTTTTAACTTGGACGCACATGTAGCGGATCATAACAAAAAACCCACTTCGTTTTTTTTATTTTTTATTTTTAGAGCTTATTTTTTATCGAAATAAAAAACCGAATATATAAAAATTCATAATTTTTTATTCTTTTTCAATAGACACCCATATCAATATACTAAAAACGAATAAAAAATATTCAAAATTTTTGTTCAGATTCACAACAGTTAATTAATGTGAATCTGACCATAATAAGTTTTTATAAAACATTATTCACATATGAATGATCATTGAAATTATATTTTTCAACAATAATTGATCATTCAATAACAACTCATGTGAATTTAAATAAACTTTTAGATTTGCATTGTGAATTTGACTAAATTCATATTGAATTTAAATAATTTCATTTATATTCTTTACAATTTCAATATTTTGATAATGTACAACTGAGTTAACTAAGATTCATAAATTAATTTACTTAAAGTTATACATGAATGATAAAAAATTGTTGAAAAAATTTGGGTTCAATGATCATTTATATGTGAATTAATATGTATTAAACCAGATGCATACTATTTTGAACCTTTTGATGATACACAAATGAATTAATTCAGATCCATACATGAATTTTCTTAAAATTCAAATATGAATGATAAAAAATTGTTGAAAAACCAGGGTACAATTACCATTTATATGTGAATTAACATGTCTAAAACATGAAGCAGTTAAAATTCGCATGTGAATATAAACTGTATTAAATTTGTATGGAATATATTTCACATGTAAATGGTCAATGAATTCAATTTTTTCAATAATTGTTAATCATTCAATAACAACTTATGTAATTTCAAAATATTTCTAAATTCAGATGTGAATTCAAGAAAAATCACTAATGTTTTACTATTTCAATGTTTTAATATCATATACGATTGAATTAACTGAGATTCATAAATGATTTACTTAAAATTCACATGTGATTGGTAAATAATTATTGAACAATTCGGATAAATTTGTCATTTAGATGTGAATGAATATATCTAAAACAATGCAGTTCAGTTCAGATTCACAAGATGAATCTGAACGAACTTGAAGTAAAAAAAACAAAAAATTTTGTATATCAATATGGATCTCTATTTATAGATGATGAAAAATTATGAATTTTGGTATAAGTAGATTTTCTTTTCGAAAAAAGAATAACCTTAAAAATTAAAAAAACATAAAAAACGATGTGAGTTTTTTGCTATGATCCGCTACATGCGCGTCCAATTAACAATTTTACATTCTTCTTTCTGGACGTCGATCTTTTGCATTCTGGTCTTAGGATTGGTTCCTTGGTTCCTTGTTTAATTCTAGTTCTCCATTGAACCTAACCCTATATATATATATATATATATATATATATATATATATATATATATATATATATATATATATATATATATATATATATATATATATATATATATATATATATATATATATATATATATATATATATATATATATATATATATATATATATATATATATATATATATATATGCAAAAGTTCAACAAGGGACTAATATAAACCATGGTACCAAGGGACTAATCTCATCCGCACGATTATACACTTTACGGTGGACGTGCATCTACCGGATTATAAAAAAACCCATTTCGTTTTTTTCGTTTTTTTAATTTTTAGGGCTTATTTTTTATCGGAAAAAAATCTGAATATATAGAAATTTATAACCTTTTATCCTCTACAAATAGAGATCCATATTGATATACAAAAAATGATTTTTTTTTCGAAATTTCCGCTAGTTGAGATTCACATGTGAATCTGAACTGTTATTCTGTTCGCTGTTGACATACACAATGACATATGATATTGTCATGTGAATTTGAATATATTTTTATGTGAATTTGAATGGAATTAACTTATGAACCATAGTATATTTATTATAAATGATTAAAATGTTGAATTGTTAAAAATTTTCTAACTAAATTAATCATATTCATATTTTGGAGTATATTTAAAATATCATATGATATTGATATGTGCATCTGAGTAAATTGTTGTGTGAATGTAAATAATTTATATTGTGAATGAGAATAAAATCATTATAAATGGTTAAAATATTAAAGTAATAAAAAACTGTTAAGTAACTTCTCAATATTATATGATTTTGATTTGTGAATATGAATAAGTTTTCGTGTAAATATGAGTAATCCATTTGTGAATCAAGTATATTACTTATAAATGGTTATAATATTGAAATAGTAAAAGTTTTAAAAGTAAAATAATTACTCATATTCAAATTTTTACAGTTCGGATTCACATGTGAATCTGAACTGTTATTATGTTATTCTCTGTTGGCAATGCATTCACAATGACATATGATATTGTCAAGTGAATCTGAATAATTTTTTGTGTGAATGTGAATGAAATTAACATATGAATCATAGTAAATTCATTATAAATTATTAAAATATTGAAGTGTTAAAAATTTCCTAAGTAAATTAACCATATTCATATTACAAATTATATTTAAAATACAATATGATATTGATATGTGCATCTGAGTAAATTGTTGTGTGAATGTAAGTAAATTCAATTGTGAATCAGAGTAAATTCATTATAAATTATTAAAATGTTGAAGTAGTAAAAAAACTTATAATTAAATTGTCAATAGTATATGATATTGATATGTCAATATAAGTAATTTTTCATGTAAATATAAGTAAATCCACTTGTGAATCAAGTATATTACTTATAAATGGTTATAATATTGAAGTAGTAAAAATTTTAAAAGTAAAATAATTACTCATATTCAAATTTTTATAGTTCAGATTCACATTATGAATCTAGACGAGCTGTACTTATAAAAAAAATTATTTTTTATATATCAATATGGATGTCTATTTGTAAAGCACAAAAAATTATGAATTTTGGTATATTCGGTTTTTATTTTAGAAAAAGAATAATGTCGAAAAATAAAAAAACAAAAAAAATGAAGTGGGTTTTTTATTATAACCCTCTACATGTGCGTCGACGTAAGAAATTTACAACCTATTTTTTGGCCGTTGATGATTTTTATTCCGACGATCGAGATTAGTCCATTGGTACCATGGATAATTTTAGTCCCTTATTAAACCCAACCCTATATATATATATATATATATATATATATATATATATATATATATATATATATATATATATATATATATATATATATATATATATATATATATATATATATATATATATATATATATATATATATATATATATATATATATATATATATACACCCTATAGTCTAGTTACACCCCCCTTGATTTGATTTTTTGATTTTTTGTTGTTTTTCTTTTTGTTTTCTTGTCTATTTTTTTTGTTTGTTGTCACTTTCTTTTTCTTTTCTTTTATTAATATATTTTGATTTATTATTATTATTATTATTATTATTATTATTATTATTATTATTAGAAAAACAATAATAATGAATTTCACTTTTATAATTTTTATGTTTTAATAACAATAAACAATAGTTTTTTAAGTAATTACGACATAACGAAGAACGTTTATAATTTTATAAAATTATGTCAAATTATATCAAAACGGTTATCTCAAATTTGACCAAATATCGAATTAATGAATTTATCTTTTATAATTTTTACGTTTTAGTAACAATAAAACAATAATTTTTTCAAAGTAATTACAACACAACGAACGACGTTTATAATTTTATAAAATTATTTCAACTTATATCAAAATGGTTGAACGAATGTATAAAAAATAACAATATAAATAATAATATCAATGCAAAGGTTGGTCCAATATTACAATTGCACGGTGCGTTATATGGATAACGAACATAAATATTTAGTCAAACACTATACAAATGTTTTCTATTCAGCAGAATGTTCTGAGCATGCATAATCCTAGACAAACGGATATGGTGTACAACTGGGTCGACGGATCAAAAATGACGATTTCCGACTAATAATAACGTGAATTTCGATTATCTACAAACGATATAAACCCGAAAGATTTTATAAATAATAAATTATACGTACAATCAATTAGTTTATAAACGACTGAATAAATTCGAACGACAAAAAAGAAAACATTGGATTATCAATAAATACGAACGGTTATAATTTTATAATAATAATAATAATAATAATAAATGAAAAGACAACAAAAGACAAAATAGGGATAAAACAAATTTGATAGTCAAATCAGGAAGGTATAAAAATGAAATGGGGGTATTTATAGCACTGCCCATATATATATATATATATATATATATATATATATATATATATATATATATATATATATATATATATATATATATATATATATATATATATATATATGTATATATATGTATATATATATATATATATATATATATATATATATATATATATATATATATATATATATATATATATATATATATATATATATATATATACAAGTTGGGGCTAGCCCACTTAGCTAACATGGAGTAATAATAACTTGGAGGTCCAGGGTTCAAACCCTGGCACTAACATAACTAGGAGGATTTCTAATATATTTGCCATTTAATATATATATATATATATATATATATATATATATATATATATATATATATATATATATATATATATATATATATATATATATATATATATATATATATATATATATATATATATATATATATATATATCAAAAGGTCAGAATATCCCGAATATCCCCAATACTTTATGATATTATGTAAAATGATAAATTTGTGACATAGATACTTTTCATCTTCGTCATTTTTGTTAATTTTCCTTCTTCTAAAGCAAAGACCATAATTGAAATTTGACAAACAAAAAAGCCGGAAAGCCTTAAATAGCGGGCACCTATCTCTGCAAGTCGCTACTCCTATATATTTGTCACCATATCTACAGTCTGGAATTGCCAACTTATCATTTTGCTATCGAGTGCTCTCTATGGTCCAACCATTTCTAATACCTAGGTCTATTTTTTCTTGGAGTTTTCTATCAAAATAAATTGTTTTCTTTGTTCTATTTTGTTTGGTGAGAAGTTATGTCAAACTTCTCGAGTGGAAGCTTTTATATAATTCTATTAATATAAATAGTTAGGGAAAGCGTTATTCGTACAATGTTTGTGTACACAACAAGCTGTTCATAAATTGGAATACTAAAAGAATTATTATATATCACATGTTTGCTACACAAGGGATTTAGTTTTTATTGTTCGGATTATACTATTTTTGAATGGTTTTTGGCCAAAACTTATATTTTTTTTTGTAAAGAAAGTGAAAAAAAAGTAATTTAAATATTTATTTTCTATAAAAAGAGCAAAATTATAAAATATTATATATATATATATATATATATATATATATATATATATATATATATATATATATATATATATATATATATATATATATATATATATATATATATATATATATATATATATATATATAGAAGAATGATTAAATAAATATAGAATTATGGTACGAATTTAAGAAGTTTTTTATTTACTTGGTTTTTTGACGAATCACCAAAATGAATCACTAGATGAATCAAAAAATAACATGATTCATAGAAAAAAATTCCTGAAAAAAACATATTAATGAATCATTTTTTAGTAAATCAAGTTTTTATTCACGTTACAGACAATTTTAGTGAATAAAACAAACTAAGTTTTTTAAAAAAATCGATTTTGACAATGTGTTATTTTTTTCTCAATTAAGTCACTAAGTTTTCAATTTTTTTCAATTAAGCTACTATGTTTTCAATTTTTTTCATTGTTGACCACTTGACCGATCAACCCGGTTATCAACAGACGTGACATAGTAACGTGACACCTATGTGTCAAAATTCAAACAAAATTAAAAACATAATGACTTAATTAGAAAAAACTAAAAATTTAGCGACTTAATTAAAAAAATCACACAATGCCAAAATCATTTTTTTAAACTTAGTATCTTTTTTTGGATTTTGCCCATTTTTATTTTGCTTTTTTTCGAACTAGATCCAACATCTTTTCGATTAATTTTTCATTTCAAAAACTTTTATTTTATGCCTAAAAATTTTTATTGCAAGATACTTGCGACCATGAATTTCTTATGATTTTATTTATTTTGTTCTAATTAAGAGACATTTAGATATACAATAAAGGATCAAGCCATTTTAATTATAAAACTATATCATTATTTGCACGTAACATTTGTATAGATATCGTATAAACCTATTTTTTCATTGCGGTGATTTATTGCATCATAAAACTTTCATCAACAATTTATCAAAAAATCGGTGTAACTATTTGGACGTAACTCATTTTTATTAATCGCAATGATTTTTTACATTTTTGATAATTTCTAACAAACCAAGAACCAACCCGTCACATATAATTTGTTTCGGTTCCGTTGAAACAAAAAATTAACCGTTATATTTATTACTAAAATAATCGAAAATAAACGGTTACATTTACTTTTAGAAGCTAGAAAATAATTACTAACTTAATATTATTGACAAGTTAATATTAAAATATATTTTTTAGAAGAACCAAGAACCACACCGTTATATATAATCGGTTCTTATTTCGTTCGGTTCTAAGTATTTTTTGCTTACTTAAGATGAACTTGGTTAAGGAACCTAAATAACCGAAACCGATAATAGATTTGCAAATAACCAAGAACCAAACCATCACATATAATTTGTTTCGGTTCCGTTAGAACGAAAAATAAACCGTGACAATTATTACTAAAATAGTCGGAAATAAACTGTTATATTTGGTTATTATAAATATTCAAATTATAACATATATCTCACCATTTCGACAAAACGACTAATTATTCATATTTTATTTATTTTTCTATATATTATCAATTAAATATTTTGAAATGTTTATAATTAATCTTTGGGAAAATTTCAAAAAAGACACTAATTTTTTAGAAAAATTTCGATTTTGACACTGTTATTTTTTTTTTCAATTAAACCACTAAATTTTCAATAACATAGTTATTGCCATTAACCTTCTTTGTCGATCGTCTCTCTGCGATGACAATGGTTCGTCTTACCCTGGAAGGGTTTTTTTTTCTCGAGTATCTATATTTATTAACTAGCGTAAGAAAGCCGCGCATTGCTGCGGTTATGGGAAAATAATTTGGACAACGAATATATTAAAAGATAAACGATCTGTACATCGAAAAAATCTAAAAAAACATAAAATCTATATAAAATAAAAAAAAATTGCAATTTTACGTGAAAACTAAAATACACAAAGAATTTAGAAAATAATCATCCAAAAAACTAAATTTGTATAAAAACTATAGTAACATAATAAGTTTGATAAAATATTTCCGTGTAAGTAAGTTTTAGATAAATAAAAATATAAAGTTGTAGAATAAGTTGGAGAAATTTGTGAAAAGAGTTTGCACCACATAAAAAATGGAAATATAAATGGAAATTATAAAAATAGATAATTGAATATAGTAAAGTATAAAAAAATGGCCAAAACATTAAAAAAAAACTTGATGGGGACAGAAATTGTAATAAGGAAAAGTTGGATTTGATAAAGGTGAAAAAAGAAAACTTTTGCCAAAAATACTTGATGGGGCAAAAGGTAAATTATGTTGGTGTAAGTTAGCACCAAATGTCTATGGTGCATGATAGCAGTTTCAGAGGTGCATTTTAGCATAGCTTCCTTCCAAAGTTGCAAGAATTGTATATATATAATGAATTATCCATACAATCGTGCCTTAATCCTAATCATTAAACATTCCAACGTGTTGCATTCATGTTATTATTACAACCACATTTAAATTATTAGAAACTAGGCGAATGTCCGCGCGTTGCACAGAATACAATAATGTAAGTAATAAATTGACATACATGTTATTAATAACTATTTTATTGTCATTAGCTTTAAATAATTATAATTCTTATATTAAATTGTTATAAAATATTGTAATTATTTTAAATATACGATAAAATAGATACACATATAAATATCATCTCAATAGCCTTTATTTATAGGTTGTATGTGAAAATAAAAATATATTTATGTTTTTATTGTTAGTTATTATAATTTTTAATCTATTTATATATATACATCATTTACGATCATATAATCTCAATTATACATATTGAAGGTTGCATTTAAATAAAACATAGTTATCTAATAGAACTTATTTGGACATTTTTTTAATTACGCTCGAGATTAATTTTTTCAAATATAAATCATTTTTCCTAGGAAACATAATATATTTTTTAATTTCGTCTTATTAATAACTATAATTATATTTAATTTATTAAAAATTTATTTTTTGGAAAAATTATAAAAATATATTATGTTAGATTATTTTGTTAATTTAGATTTTACATTCAATATTACTTTAGTTAATCAACTTAGATAGATATTTTTAATATTATTTAAGTAATTTACCATTTGAACATTTTTTATTTTGATCATTGTTATTATTTCACTATTATTTTCAAGGCAACTTAATATACTTTTTAACTTTATGTTATTTATAACTATTATTATTTTTATTTAATAAAATTACTACCAATTTTATAGATTTTACTTATTATAAAAATAATTTTGGTCAAAATTTTAATAGTTTGACATTTCGATTTAGGTTTTATGTTTAACATTCTGTTTGAACTTTTTAATTATTTGAAAAAGTAGTATCTGGACAATTATTTCAAGTTTATCCGACATTTCGTTTTATGTTTTGAAATTAGCATCATTTTTAGATCAAATATGTTAGATTAGTAATTATAATGTGGTAGCATTAAAAAATATAATGTTTTACATCCAATTTTAACCAATAAATTAAATATGTTAAGTTAAAAGTTGAAGAATTAAGTTTTATATATTTATTTTATTTTCACTTATCTCGCATTAATTAACCAAATTGTAATCATTATTAAAAGAAATTTGAAAAGTCAAGGAAGTTTCAAATTGATGTGGTGGTAGTATTTGTGCTTCTTTTATAAGACATATAGATATAATTTTAGCTTTTGCTTTTTCAATAAGTATTGTTCATTCCACTTATGATATTATTAATAAGAGAAATACAAATAAGACACCACATGAGGATATAACAAATCTATCAATGGATGTTGAAGGTGCTGCAATTATGTTTTATATGACGAATATTTCAGAAGGGTGGGGTGCTTTGAGGCTATGAAAGAAGTTTCAAGAGTTTCGGAAGGGTGGTGTGCTTTGGTTTTTTAAGGTTTATTATGGTTAGGAATGTGGAAATGATAGAGACTAGCGTTAATAGAATTCGTATTGATTGGCACACGTTGAATGTAAATGTGTCAAAGGTCAGAAGATGAAGTCAAAGGAAAAGTAACAAAAAACAAAATCAAATGTACAATCACAGGGTTGTAAAGACGGTATAAGTTTTCTCAGAGAGATCCTCAAAATCATATGCTGATGTATTATCGGGAAGGAGCAAAACGTAAAAAGGGGAGGAGGAGTTTAGCTTTTAGAGTCATGAGTATCAGCGGAAGAAATTTATTTGAATATTAGACTCCCTCGAGCCTCGTTCTTAATCGTGGCTGGGAAGTTGGCTTGTGGTGGATGCAAAGGACATCAACATGTTATCAAAATTCTTCTCAATCTTTAGCGCTTTGAGACTTGTGGACTGTTCATTAGAGTACCTAGGAGGATTGAATGTTCTTATGGAATGGGAGGAAAAGTGTGGTAGAACCGTTTCTAAGTGATTACAATGAAGGTTAGAGGAAATGGACATTTTAGATAAATGTGTGCGATGAATCCTACATTCAGATGCAAAAAATGTTATGGACCAAAATTAGTGGATTGACGATACAACTATCAGATAATGTCTTCTTGGCAGTGATCGTAGAGCATTTTGGCAGGGTCCTCATTATGGCTGAATATTTGACTGAAGTGAGAAACATTTTTTTCGGAAGGATGTGTATTCTGACTAGACAAAATAATATCATTAATCAATCAATCAAGGTGTCTTGGAGAGGAAGGTCCTTCTGCGTCAGAATTCAGGAGGATGACAAGGAATGGTGCCTACTATGTGTAGATTCAGATTCGAAGAGTGAATCAGAATAAGAAGTAGAACTCTTTGATGAAGGCATATACAGGGAAAGGAATGAGATGACATATATGATGGGGATATGGAGAGAGAAGAGAAATTCAAGAACCATGAAATAAAGGAAAGATCACCAGAGTTGGGGTGGGTTCCTCAACGGTTATTCTCGGGAATGAATTTTGCGACGCAATTGAGGGGGTCGCTTTGTTGCCAAAGAAGACTGATTCGTCTATGCCAGAAAGCAATGAGGATGTTAGATCGAAATATGATGTCCATGACAGGATTGGGGTTAACTCGGAAGTGAGTCAGGATGTTGTTTATGGGTCTCACACTTGTGTGGTTTTAGGGCATTCGTTTATTTAAGATTAATTTGGGCCGGTTAATGATAGGGATGCAGCTCATATTAACTCTGAGTCGATACCATATCTAACCAAAAGGGTTGAGAGTATGGATTTAGGGAACTCGGAGGAGTCATTGTCTAGAATGGAGAACAAATTTATGCACACGAAAAAATCAAAAAAGAAAAGAAGGAAAGAGAAAAGTAAGCCCTGATAGATCGATAAAGTCTACATTGATGGAAGCTGAAAAGACGACAAAGCTAGGATCAGATGTCGGTTTTATGATGGAATGTTTGGCATAGGCTGTAAGGGTGATCATAGAATGTGAAAGTGTGTAAATCGATTTATAATGAACTGTTTGTCAATTACCCTCACGGGGTGGGTCGCCTTCACAAAGTTGCTTAGATAAAGGAGTTAATTATCAATCATCAAATTAATTTCTTAAGTACTACAAAAATTGAAGACGTTCCTATTGATTATTATTGGAAAACCTTGGACTTGTTTTTTTCCATCATAAAATCAACGTTATCAACAATCCTAAATGCATTATAAATGGATTACAGGTTGTTGGTTGGTGATGGGGATTTCAATGAAAAAATGAGAGGATTTCTAATGTCGGTAGAGATTGTAGCATGGATGATTTTAACTCTTTTATTGCAGAATGTAATATGTTTGAATACAATATCAAAGGTCACAAATTCACATGGATGAGTGAAGATGGAAGGAGTCTTAGCAATATCGACATATTTTTGGCATGTGGGGAATTCATGGACAGATGGGATTTGGCTGCAAGTACCATTTTACCAAGGAGATTTTCAGATGTGTATTGGTAAACGATGTTTATGATTTTGGTCCAATTCCATTTGCTTTTTTAATTCGTGGTTGTCCTTGGAGGGGATTGATGTTGTGGTGAAAATGGTTTGGGATAATGCAAGTGTTAGCGGGATAGCAGATAGTTGTAGCAAAAATTAAAAGCGAAAAAAAAAGAATTGAAACAGTGGAGAGGGTTTCTAAGCAAAAACAGAGATAGAGGAGTACGATCAACTTCTAGAAAAAAATAGACGAGTTGGAGATTACAACAGAAAACATAACTCTTGAGTTCACGGAGAGAAGAGACAGACAAGATTGGCAAAAGGTTGTAACTCCTTCTTTATCTCCTTAATACCCAATTGTAATGACCCACTTACATTGGAAGATTATAGACCGGTTAATCTTATAGGGTGTTTATATAAAATTCTTTCAAAAATTATTGCCAACCGTCTTAAAAGGGTCTTGGACAAGATTGTTAGTCTCGTTCAATCCATGTATGTGGAAGGAAGAAGCATCTTCGACAGCCGTTATTACTAAATGAAATTGTTTCTTGGTCTAAAAAGAATAAAAGAAAAACTTTGATCTTGAAAGTTGATTTCGACAAGGCGTTTGACTCGTTGAGTTGGGATTTTCTTGACACGGTCATGGAACAAGTGGATCCTGGTTGGAAATGGCATCGGTGGATCAAAGGATTTTTGTCTTTTAGTAGGGCATCGATTTTGGTTAATGGTTCGCCTACGGAAGAATTTGATATCTTTAGAGGAGTCCGGCAAGGAGACCCGCTTTCACCTTTTCTTTTTATCATAGCCACAGAGGGCTTCCACATATGTATGGAGAAACCATGTGAGCTTCACTACTTTTAGGGTCCCTCTCAAACCGAATGGTGTTTCTACCTCTCATCTCATGTACGTTGATGATGTAACTTTCATTAGTGAATGGTCGGAACTAAATTTTGTAAATTTGAATAGATTGCTTTGTTTCTTCTTCCTTGTGTCGGGTTTAAAGGTGAATTTGCAAAAAATCAAACTGTACAGGGTGGGAGTTGATAGACTAGAAATTGAGAGGCTCGCTCGCATCTTGAAGTGTGAGCTCGGCTCCTTGCCTTTCACGTATCTTGGCCTTCCGGTAGGGGGCTAATATGAAGCTTGCCAAACATTGGAATTCGGATATTAGTAAAATTCAAAAAACACTCTCGATTTGGAAAGCTAAATCTCTCTTGTTTGGTAGGAGGCTTATGCTTATTAACTTGTTCTTAATAGCCTCTTGCTTTATTGTTTTTCCTTATTTAAAGCTCCAAAGAATGTTTTTCATACCATAGAAAGATTGAGAAGAAGGTTTTTATAGGGAGCCAGGGAGGAGATGAGGATAAGCAAAAACAAATTGGGTATCTTGGAGGTGATTACTAAGCCTAAAATAAAAGGGGGGGCTTAGATTTAGTTGCCTTGAGTCAGCGAATTTGGCTCTCCTTGTCGAATGGTGTTGGCGTTTAAAAATCGAATACGACTCCTTTAGGTGATTGTGCATTAAAGACATTCATAACATTAAATTTGTGGATGGTAAGCCCTTGGCCATGAGAACAATCAAAGTTGTTTGGTTGGATATTTCCCATGTGCACTTAGCATTCGGAGAAAAAGGAATTGAGTTGGAAAATCTGTTTGTAAGAGAGATTGGTTTCAGAGATAATACCTTCTTTTGGAAGGATGTTTGGTGTGGCGACCTTTGATTTAAAGAGGTTTTTCCCAACCTTTATGCGATTGAGACGGATAAAGATTGTTTAACTTGAGAAAGGCAAATTAGAATGGCGGGAGGGGAGAAAAATTACCAATAGGGTTGGTCTAAGCTGTTAAAGAATGGTAGGGAGACGAGACAATTCATAGCCCTTGTCAATATGATACAAAATTTTAATTTCAAAGATTGATGGAACTGGAGTATGTATAGAAAATTACACTACTAGAAAATTGGCATGTAGTAATGAAACCTATGGTGACGACAGAAGTCGTCGCAATAGATCCATCTATAGCGAGGACGTGTCGTGGCTATACGTCATCAAGTGAAACATCGACACTTTCACCTATAGCGACGACATGTCGTCACTACAGGGGTAGCCGGGAAACGAAAACTCGTTGGCGGTATTCTCAAAAGCTATAGCAACGAATTTTCGTGGCAAATAACAAAAATATGCATTATATATATATATATATATATATATATATATATATATATATATATATATATATATATATATATATATATATATATATATATATATATATATATATATATATATATATATATATATATATATATATATATATATATATATATATATATATATATATATATATATATATATATATATATATTGGTATTTATTTCATTTAAACGCACGACGTCGTCGACTTGAACACAATTGAATGTATGCCTTTCTATTGAATATATTTTTTACTTACCAACTTATCAATTACATGTATCAATGTAGCCAAACCTAAAAAGATGACTCGTGGAGTCGGAAAAAACTTAAACCTTTATGATGAGTTCCAAAAAAACAACGAGAGGCCAGTAACTCTTCAGTTTGATGATACGGGAAAAAAGTTTAAATTTATTGGAGATAATTACCAATTATTTATACGGTTGATATCAAATGAGGTTGGGAAAATAGTTCCATTCCACTATCGTGGTTGGGATGCTGTTCCTGACAAATATAAGTGTGGCATTTATCCAACACTCCATGTAAGTATACTATATAATGTTTTATTTTTCTTTCAATTTCATAATTTCTAAATGTCTTCAAATCCTTTCTTTTGTAGAATTTTTATGATCTTGATTTTTTCCTGGAAAAACGTAATTGGAATGGATTTATGTTTGTAATAGAAAGCGATTGTGCCAACAGTTACAAGAACCGAGAACACAAATTGATACAACACTTTATTAAGAATGGAGGTTACGCGGATGTTGAGAGGGCAAAGAAGCATCCCTCGCCTAGATAGACTCCAACGACGTGTGGGAAAGTCATTGATAAGTTGTTTACCATAGAAAAGTACAAGATTCGCTCCGAAAAAAAAAATGCAACCGAGAAAAGCAACAGTATTCAAGTTCTCATGGGACTGAATCGTATGCACCAAAGTGATATAAAGAAGTAAGAATTTTTAAGTATTTGAAGAATTATTAACAATTCAATGATTTTTTATTAAATCTTGTTGTTTATAGGTCAAAGCAACCGGGAAGACTAGCCATGTGGAAGGCTGGAAAAAAGCCACTTTAAGGAAGGTTGTGGTTGGGTGAATGATCGTGCACAAGCTGATTTGGTAAGTAAAATTTCTAGAAATATGTTTTAGTATTTTTTTTTATTTTGTGTAAAATATTGATATGTAATAGTGTAATGTCTATTTTGCTATTGAAAAAGCATTGCATATATTGAAATATGAGAATTGTTATTGTTATTATTTATAGGTAAACAAGTTGGTGATCCATTTTATAGCACTTATGTTGTCAAATATTGGATATAAAAACTAATGTAAGTTTGTTGTTTTGTTTAATGTAAGAAAAAAAATCCAAGTTTAGTATAAAACTATGTTAGACAAAGCTGGCGATGACGAGTCATGTCTTAATGAGATTGAATGCCTTAAACGTGCACTTGGAGAAAGGCGTGGGCATACATGGCGAGTCGGTAGAAAAATGAAGAATGTCCCAGCTTACTACGCACCGAGCACTTCATCATTAACCCAAAACTTCAATCAAATGACCCTACAATTTACTCAGCAGTTTACTCAAGAATTGACTCAACAGTTGACTCAACAATTAAGTCAACAATTTAATTAGCAAACGCAAACAATGTTTTCCCAAAATAACATTCCACAACCGTTTCAACCCTTCCAATTTCAAATTGATCCAACACAACTACAACCTATAAACATGCAATCTCCAAACAACCAAGGTGATGACGATGATGATGAAATCGAAAGGGAAAATCAAGGAGATGACGTCGGAAATCAAAGTGATAGTGAAACCATCGATATGAAAGTGAAAGTGATTAAAACATTTTGAATAAATTTTTTGTAATATTTGGATGATATTTTATGTATTAACGTTATGTGTTTTGGTAAAATATATAATTATGTCGTTAGTGGTACGTTATTTTAAATGTTTTGGTATTTAAAATTTATATTTGGGTCGATTGTATTATTTATATAATATTTGAAATGTTTTGAAAAAAATGTACAAGATCTATAGCGACGACTTTTCGTCACTATAGACCAGTGGAGGTTTTTTTCAGCATAGATATAGAAACGACATGTCGTCACTATAGATGGACCAATAGTGACGACATGTCATCACTATAGAGCGACCAATAGCGACGATGCGTCGTTACTATATATATTTTTTTTCTTTTTTCTTAATCGAATTTTTTTGAGACGAATGTATAACCACGAAGTGTCGTTGCTATAGACCATCTATAGCAACGATATCTATATCGACGACATTTTTAAGCTTTAGTGACAAAACTGACGCGACGATGGCTATGGCAACGCCATGTCGTGGCCAAGGGCTATAACGACGATTTTTTCGTCTCTATAGCATTTGATTCTTGTAGTGTGAGTCTTATTTGTTCAATTCTTTTCGGAAGATCATGGATAACACGGATGCTCATTAGATGGCTTGTTTTAATTGCACGAAGTGGATACCGTTAAAGATTAACTGGTTTGTGTGGAGGGTCCTTCAAAACATAATTCCTCTTCTTGAGAATCTGGAAAAAAGGGGAATTCTTATTTTACAGAATTTATGTTATTTTTGCAACTGTGCAGAAGAAAGCTTGGACCAAGTATTTTTCTCTTATACCTATATCTCGTGTATTTGGAAATTGTTGGTCGAGTGGTCGGGTTTTCTTGTTGTGCAAACCAGGTCTTGTGCAGACCTGATTACTATGCTCAATAGTTTCGGCGGGAATATCAAGTATAAAAAAGTTAATTTATTAAATGTTTAGGCTAGGGGGAGTGGCCTCGCCATCCTCCTCGCCATCCCCCTCGCCATCCCTCGCTAAGCCACACCGCCTCCCCTCGCCATCCATCTCGCTGAAGACATCTCGCCAAACAATCGACGAGCTCGCTAACGGCTAGTTTCCAGTTTCCATTTTCCATTTTCCATTTTCCATTTTCCATTTTCCATTTTCCATTTTCCAAACCAAAATCTTTTAAAACCTTTACAAAAACCTTTATAAAATTCAAACAGAGTATGCAGCTACGGAAAATCCTACAAGAAGACATATCGGGGAAGACGGGGTTCGAGTACCAAATCGCGATGGAAATGAAGAAGGATGCGGCGAGGCAATTGGGATATCATTTCGATGAGTAGTTTGTAGTTTAATTTATGTTTTTAATTTATGTTTTTAATTTTAATGTAATGCATTTTAATTTTAATGAGATGGTACTTTTTATTTTATATTTGGTTTTAATAATTTATAAATAATTTAAAAAAAAGATTTAATAAAATAGTTTAGCATGAAGTTCAGCATGTGCTGACCACTACCACCATTTTTGGTCAACATGTGCTAAACTTGATGAATGCTGACGTGGCATAGTTTAGCACATGATGAACATGCTAACCACTCTCTCCAGCCTTATTGTACTCTTTGGTTTATTTGGAACATGGTTGTGCCTTTAGGAATGAGAGGCGGGCCGTTATGCTCATTACGGATTCACATTAGCTCTCTTTCATTCAACTGCATTAATAATAGGTTGAAATTTCGTATTCTTCATTGATATATGTAGTGTAATTCTTCTTTTTCTTGTTTTCGAGGTACTTAGTCTTGAGCTTTTGTTTCTTTTTGTGCTAATATATGTCTCTTGTTCCATAAAAAATTATGAGAAATTGTATTTTCTCCTATCTTTTATTACTATACATGCTTCTACCCATGTTAAATAATGACAAATGTCATATTTAATAACATTAATATTCTCGACTATTTAAAACTCGGGTTATTTTAATCCATACAAAAAATTGACCGTTTAAAATCATTCACTATTTCAATTTATATGGAAAAACTAATATATATATATATATATATATATATATATATATATATATATATATATATATATATATATATATATATATATATATATATATATATATATATATATATATATATATATATATATATATATATATATATATATATATATATATATATATATATTAGCTAATGATATGGTCACTTTAACGGCATCTCCAACCCCACTCTATAAATGAAGTTACTTTATTTTTTACTATATTTTGCTCCAACCTCACAATATAACCAACTCTATATTTGAAGTTTTGAATAGTATTACTTCAAATATAGAGTAATACTATTCATTTACACCAAATATAGAGTTAATATTTTACTTGTCATTTTTAGTCCTCCAGTTTTTATTTTTATACATTTTTAGTTTATTTAAATATAGTAACAAATATTTACAATCATATTATATATATTAAATGATATTAATTCATCATAATTATCAAAATTGAATATTTATATATCGAACTCATATAAAAATTTACGTATATTTAAAAAAATTAAAGCACGATAACATTTTATAAAAAAACATAGAAAATATGTCCAAAGATAACATATTTTAGAATATTATTACAACAAAAGATATAGTAATAATATGTTAAAAGTTAATAAGTGGAAAATGAGATTTTGACAATTTTTGTAGATGAAGAGAAAAAATATGCTAGGAATATACCTTTTAAAGTAAAAATAATGTGAAAAATAAATGTGGTTTGAAAATGATCCACTTTTTACACCATTTTTTTTTTACTTTCAAAATAGAGTAAAAAATAGAGGTGGGTTGGAGATGGTCTAAGAACATAAATAGGACTAAAATTTTATAATACAACAGTATTATAAAATAGAGTAAAAAATAGAGGTGAGTTGGATATAGTAATTTTTTTTCAATTGATTGTACATAATAAGTTGCATTATTATAATACAACAGTATCTAAGCTAATGATATGGTTACTTTAAGGGCATCTCCAACCCCACTATATAAATGGAGTTACATCATTTTTTATTCTATTTTGCTCCAACATCACACTATAACCAACTCTATATTTGAAGTTTTGAATAATATTACTTCAAATATATAGTAATACTATTCATTTACACAAAATATAGAGTTAATGTTTCACTTGTCATTTTTAGTCTTCCAGCTTTTATTTTTATACACCAACCCCACTAAGAATATACTTTTTAAAGTACAAATAATGTAAAAAATAGATGTGGCTTGAAAATGATTTATTTTTTACATTATTTTTTATTTTAAAAGTAAATTAAAAAAATAGAGATGAATTAAAAATGGAAATGGGACTAAAATTTTTGGATATTCCTCTTGCGACAAAAGGTTCCATGATGAAATCTCTCTTGCACAGTTAAAATATTCGAAATACAAAAGGACGCACATAATCGTTTTCTTGATTTGACCTCGCACCTATCTCCATCACTAGAATACACCAAAACACACTACCAAGTAGGAAGGATATATATATATATATATATATATATATATATATATATATATATATATATATATATATATATATATATATATATATATATATATATATATATAGAGGTTCCATTGAGAATGAAAATTATGTTGAGAATGTGAGAATGAATATGGGCCACACATTTTTTCTTGCCGCCCTATTGCTTTGGCGCCGTCGGAGCGTTGATGCACTAACGACGAGATATATATTATTATTCACATATGATTTTCAAAACCACTACCACTTGCACCACCTGCGTCACCACCACCACCGTCGTCCCCGCCACCACCGCCGCTGCCGCCACCGCCACCAACCACCACCACCGCTACTGCCAACTCTACCACCTCTATCACCATCTCGACCACCACCGCTGTAACACCCCGATCTTTGATACACTTTGAGAGTTGTAATATTTTATAAAAATGTTGCGGAACAAAATGTCAACTTTTAAAAACATTTCTCATGACATAAAGTCATGTCTTAAAGTTTCGGTCCCAATAAAAACATTTAAGTTTTAAAAATGTTTAAAACAACTTGGGGGTTTACAGTTCCATATCATACTACACCATAGAAAGCAAGTTAGGTTACAAACCGTTACATCAGTCAAGGTTCACTTCATCTAAGATCTCAATCTCTTCGGGTCGTCTACTTCCTTTTATCCCTCGTGTCTATAACCTAGGATAAATGGTATAAAATAACATACATAAGACGAAAATGTCTCGTGAGCTACATGGGTTTGGACACAAAACATTTATAAGCAAAACTTAGTCATTTTCAAAACCTTTGTAAACCGATAATGTAATGACACTAGTTATAAAACCTTCCATAACCACATGTAAAGACATTTTACTTTCAAAATCTTTCAAATAAATCGAGTAAGAAAGCTAGGAACACAAAACCTTTCTTTTTCTTTCATTTAGCTCGACTGGCATTCGAACACATTGGAATTTTTATACTTAGGGCCTTAATCACTCTTGGTGATACCCCAAGTCTATACCAGAATGAAAAGAACTTGATCAGTCCATCTTGGCCTCATTAGCTTAGGACATCTACTTCGCAAAGGGAGTGGTACCGTCCCAGTAGATTCCTCTATAGTCCCCTTGGGGAACATCATTGCCCGGGCCAAACATTATCCTTTCATTTGCATTACTTTACATTTCATTATATTTCTTGCTTCAAAATACCAGTCATTCAAAAACATAACTTTGCTTCTTGTCAAACATTTGCTCAAATACTCATTACGGCTAAATGCCAAAACATTCTTTTATACCAACGAAACATTCTTTCGTAAAAACATAAGGCTCAATGCCAAAACATTCTTTCAAAACTTTCAAAGGCTAAACACCAAAACATTCTTTCATAACTTTCGTAGGCTAAACTCCAAAACATTCTTTCATAACTTTTATAGGCTAAACGCCAAAACATTCTTTCATAACTTTTATAGGCTAAACGCCAAAACATTCTTTTATAAACATTTAAGTAAACTTTCGTAACCATAACTAGATAATAAAACACTTCACATTGAAAGTCATATAAAACTTTATAAACTTTTTGCCATGTACCCCAAAAATGGGAAAATGCCACATGTACTCACCTCGGTCCGCTAGTCTTTGCCTTTACTTGCTTCTGCGCACTCCTTAGCTTCTATACTGATAATATAGAAGATTAATATTATATTCAAATATTAACATACTACATATGTTAACTAAGTCTCATATCTACAACCCTTATCAAAAGAGTTCATACTAGCAATATTCTAAAAATATTCAATTTTAGTCAATTAACAAGTTAAACGTTCTTTCGGCAAGTAATAATCTAACATTTTCTAATATTAACTCGTTAGCGACAATTTCTCCTTTTGTGGTCTAGTTTGACCAAATCCGTCAAACCAACAACTTTGTTTCTCATTTTACCCAAAAACTCCAAGTTTATAAACTAAGCGTCAAAACAATTAGTTTTTTGTTAAATCTTTTATACATGTATCATACTTGTGTTATTAAGTCCACAAGGACCAATTCCATTCCAATCTTCCTTTCCAATTCCCATGTCTAACATCCATGTCTATTGAAACACTATTCCGACTAGTTTAACGATTATTGACTCAAAACAGAAACTTTTTGACATAAAACCTCATTATAATTGATAAATGTTCCATGATTCTTCATCTTTTCAACATTTCTCAAACATGCAACAAGGAATTCAAAC
>CM042015.1:111302800-111500300 GCA_023525715.1 Cichorium intybus
AGCATCTAATCATCATACACACTCAACCACGTGCGATCAATCACCTTAGCGTCCCAAGGCGGGGTGGTCAACCCAATAGCGCTATTATTGTCCATAACGTACCTCAAGAATACGGGCATAGTCATGGAGATTAGACTAAAAATGATAATGCACTACAAGTACATGTAGCGTAAACAAACAATAATTATACAAAGAATGATTTACGTATAAATGTCCCAACAATGTCTCAATTGTGATAAAATAATAAAGCGAAGTTGGAACATATTAGAACCACATGATACACCCCAAAAGTATTGAAAATTATAAAATATGGGGTAGATTACTCACATTAGTCCAATAAGGAATGCGTGTGTCGTACGATAGACGGCTCGAGTCAAAATATCGTAGAACCTAATATAATTAATAGTTTTGGCTTAGGAATCGATAAACGAGAATATAGTATTAATAAAAATAATTCGACACATATTCTTATATTAGATGAATTAACAATAATCCAATTTTGTTTTGAATATTAATGTATTCATATGTTAAATGAATTTTAAATTGAATTAATTACTTTCCTTAATTAATTTACATTTTCACTTTAGGCAAGATTTTAATAATTTCTTATTAAAATAATAACTAGTCAAATTATAAGTATTTACATATTTTATATATTATAAACAATTATTTATATGAAATAATCATTAAAAATGCATTTTTATATGCTTAGATACTTAGGAAAATCGTTTTAAATACTAAACAGTAATGAAACATTCTAAAATTATCAGAAAATCATTATTTCATACAATAGTAATTACTGTAAAATCTTCATATTTTTCTTAACTGGTTTAGTATTTATTTAGTATTTTAATGATTAAACACCAACAAAATTCGGGAAAAATAATAAATGATTCCCAAAAATTCTGGAAAATTAACCATAGTTTTCGAACATTATATTGAGACTACTGTAAATATTTTGGATATTTTGGACTATGGGAAGTATTTCTTATGTGTTTCATTATTAACTAATCAATAAAATCATAAATAATAGGAAAATATTAAGAGAAATTCATTAGACTTTTTATTTATGATTAACATGTTATATATGATATTCTGATAAGGTTTTATAATTTTTGGACATGTGTAGCTATTTATTATCAATTTAAACCATTAAATAATCATTAAATCAGGAAAAATAAACAAACATTCTTACAAAAATCTGTAAATTTTTTCATGGGGTCTTTAAAATGTTAATAAGGTGCAAAAAATATAAAATCTAGTTTTTAACATACATAACTATATTTTGTAATTTATTTATCTACAACAAAATAAAATACAAAATAAGCAACAAATAGTATATAAATGCATGAAACATTATAAATCCACTTTACTCAATATATGGGTTGTTCCACAATTTTCTCAGAATTTATTGACTGCAAAAGTATTTTATGTGAATTATTGCCCTACTTTATTGCAATAATTATAGTAATTCAATAAAAATAAGTTATTTTCTGAAAATTTCCAGAACTTCTTATTTTATTGATGGGATCCTGAGAAAAATCAGGTTTATGCATAAAATGAGTTTTAGATAGTTTGGAGTGTTCTTGGCTGAAATATGAAGATTTCTAGGAGGAATTTCGAGATTGAGAGTGAGAGAAAGAATAGATATGGTTTGAGTGGTGATGAGAATAATGTGTTGGGAGAAAAATGAAAGGAAAGATGATGGGAGGTGTGAGTGGGAGACAATGGGAATAAACTTTTACTTTTGGTGGTCTTCATAATTCCCCACTAACACAAGCATCTTAAGAGTTTTATAAAATTTAATGTAGTGTTTATAAAAATAAAGTTTTATAAAAAATAGGTTATTATTTGATTATAACAATCTACTTTGATTTGAAGTTTAATTATAGCATTCAAGTTTGATTTTTTTAATTTAATTAGAGCATCATACTTTGATTTGATTTTAATATGGTATCATAATTTAATTTGATTATAGTTATAACGTTATACTATGCTATATTGCTATTAACGTCAATTTATATCGTAGTGTAAGGGTTTTGATCCTATTAGCGTCAAGAAATCTCGAGTAGGGTTTATTAAATTTCCAATTGGGTTGGGTTGACCCGAATCCATTTTAGGCGGATGTCACAGTCTCCCCTACTTTAGGAAATTTCGTCTCAAAATTTAAGAAGAGAGTACCTTAAGAGAAAAGTTGCGGGTATTTGGTACGCATTTGATCCTCACGCTCCCATGTATACTCAGGTCCACGTGCTGACTGCCACCTGACCTTGACCAGGGGAATGCGACTTCTTTTCCTTTCGGTCGGCAATTTCCAAGGGTTTCTCGATAAATTGCATTGTCTCGTCAATTTGGATATCCTCGATAGGAACATTAAGGTTCTCGTCTGCTAAACACTTCTTGAGGTTGGCTATATGAAATACTGGGTGAACTTTATTAAGCTCTATTGGTAGATCCAACTCGTAGGCTACTGGTCCGATCCTTTTCAGGATTTTGAACGAGCCTACATAGCGTGGTGCCAATTTACCCTTGCGTACAAATCGAACCACACCTTTCCATAGGGACACTTTTAACATGACCATGTCACCCACGGTAAATTCAAGCGGTTTGCGTCGCTTGTCGGTTGTTTCCTGGATAAGCTCAGGACCAATTATTGGAGAATCCACTATTGCGCGAATCACGTGGGACTCGCCAATTTCATGCCAGCAAATAGGAGATCGGAATTTACGGCCATACAATGCCTCAAATGATGGCATCTTGATGCTAGAATGATAACTGTTATTATAGGAGAAATCCACCAACGGTAAATGAGAGTCCCAGTTTCCTCCGAAATCTAAGACACACACCCTCAACATATCTTCGAGTGTTTGAATTGTCCTCTCAGATTGACCATCGGTTTGAGGATGATAGGCGGTACTGAGATCGAGGCGGGTTCCCATGGCTGCTTGAAGTGATTGCCAAAACCGAGAGAGAAATCTCCCATCACGATCTGAAATGATGCTGAGAGGGATGCCATGCCGACTAACTATCTCGTCGATGTAAATCCGAGCAAGTTGTTCGACCTTGAAATGTTCACGGATGGGAAGGAAATGAGCGGATTTGGTCAAACGATCAATGATTACCCAAATGCTGTCGTGTCCCTTGGTGGTACGGGGAAGTTTGGTTACGAAATCCATGGCGATCGCTTCCCATTTCCACTCGGGGATTACCGGTTGGACCAATAGTCCATAGGGTCGTTGATGTTCTGCTTTGACCCTGGAACATATAAGACATTTGGCCACGAATAAAGCAATATCCTTTTTCATTCCCGACCACCAATAATTGGTTCTCAGGCCATGATACATCTTGTCAGCGCCAGGATGAATGGAATATCGAGTTTTATGGATTTCTTCCATCAGGAAGGTACGAAGATTGTCGCGATCTGGGATCCAGATGCGATCTTGATAATAGAAAATACCATCAGATTTACTTTCCAACTCCCCATCAATTCCCGTGGGCAAGTCATTTTCGGTAATTGCCGAGTGTTGGGCTCCTCGAATTCGGTCACTGAGATTTGACAAGATAGGAGAACATATTAGATGAAATGCTTTGGCATGTTCTTTTCGGCTTAATGCGTCGGCTACCACGTTTGCCTAGCCCGGATGATAGCGTATTTCACACTCGTAATCATTTAGGAGTTCGACCCATCGTGTTTGTCTCATATTGAGTTCCTTTTGATTAAGAATATGTTGCAAGCTCTTGTGGTCGGTGAAAATTACGCATTTAGTGCCGTAAAGGTAATGCCTCCAAATTTTAAGAGCGAAAACCACGACATCGAGCTCCAAATCATGAGTCGTATAATTCCTTTCATGGATTTTGAGTTGTCGCGATGCGTAAGCTATAACCTTTCCCCTTTGCATCAAAACACAACCTAGACCAAGATTGGAGGCATCGCAGTATACCACGAAAATCTTCGGATCCTTCAGGGAGTGTAAGAATCGGAGCGTCACACAATCTTTGTTTAAGGGTTTGGAAAGCTCTTCCTACTTGGGTCCCCAATCAAATGGCGTACCCTTGCAAGTGAGAAAAGTAAGCGGTAAAGCGATCTTTGAGAAATTTGAAATGAAACGCCGGTAATAGCCGGCTAAACCGAGGAATGACCGAATTTCCTTGGGGGTACGTGGGGCTTTCCAATTCTTGACTGCTTCAACTTTTGAAGGATCGACTAAAATACCCTTGTCACTTACAATATGACCGAGGAATTGTACCTCATTTAACCAAAACTTGCATTTCGAAAATTTGGCATAGAGCTGATTTCCTTGCAATGTTTGGAGAGTTAGACGAAGGTGTCTTTCATGGTCTGCCTTTGTCTTGGAGTAAATAAGGATGTCATCAATAAAGAAGATAACAAAACGGTCGAGATAATGTTTAAATACCCGATTCATCAAGTCCATGAATGCGGCAGGGGCATTCGTTAGGCCAAAAGGCATAACGGTGAACTCGTAATGACCATAGCGGGTTCGGAAAGCGGTTTTGGGGATGTCTTCTTCCCGTACTCGAAGTTGGTGATAACCCGAGCGGAGGTCGATTTTTGAGAAACATGAAGCTCCTTGAAGCTGATCAAAAAGGTCGTCAATCCGAGGTAACGGATATCGGTTCTTGATAGTCAATTTATTTAACTCCCGATAATCGATACACATACGAAACGAACCATCTTTCTTTTTGATGAAGAGAACCGGGGCTCCCCAGGGTGAAGTACTAGGGCGGATAAATCCCTTATCAGTCAATTCTTGGAGCTGACTTGCCAATTCTTGCATCTCGGTTAGAGCCAACCGATATGGAGACTTGGCTATGGGAGCAGCCTCAGGAACGAGATCGATGCGGAACTCTAGCTCACGTACTGGAGGGAGTCCAGATACGTCATCGGGAAAGATGTCGGGAAAGTCTCGTATAATCGGAATATCTTCGATCTTCTTTTCTTTGACCTTTGTTTCCACCATATGGGCTAAGAAAGCCATGTATTCTTTACGTAGATATGATCGAGCTTGAGTACATGACATAAGACTAAGCTTTTTTGAACAAGTCTCGCCATAAATACGAAGACTTTGACCGTCGGCAAGAGGAATACGAATAAACTTCTCGTAACATACTATTTCAGCATGGTTTTGGGATAGCCAATCCATTCCCACGATGATGTCGAAGCTACCAAGTTCCAGAGGAACTAAATTGACGGAAAATTTATGACCGCAAAAATCGAAAGTGCAATCTTGGATGACTGCATTGAGTGAAATGTATTTTCCATTGGCGACTTCTACGGTAAAGTGTTCATCAAGAATCGTGCGAGGTGTGTGAAGTATGGGTTCAAATTCTAAAGACACAAAACTTTTATCGGCACCTGAATCAAAAAGTACTGACGCATAGCAGTCATTTATGAGAAACGTACAATTTACGACCTTGTTATCGGTCTGTGCTTGGGTTGCGGTAATGACAAATGCTCGGCCTTTGGGAGCTGGAACATGCAATGTTGGATTTGCCTGGGCTTGAGTGTTAATGATATTGACAAGCCTAGGACACGTGTTTCTGAAATGGGTGGGGTCACCACAGTTGAAGCATGTTCTAGTTGGATACCGGGTTTGTGTTTGCTGATTTGGGGGTAGAGCGAATGGTCGCTGAGTTTTTGGTGCACGGCATGTGTCCGCCAAGTAGCCATAGCGACCACAAGTCGTACAAAGGCGACACGGGCTGGTGGACATATGGTGATAGTTACAATGGTTACAGAGGGGGTCGTAATGCCATCTATGAGAAACACGCATATGGACTTGTGAGTTATTTGTAAATTGATTATGGAAATTAAGTTTGTAGACATTGTTGGGTAAAATGATTGTAAAACACTTGTTGGGCCATGGTTAGGAGTGTTGGGCACCTTTTGGGCTTTCCATGGGTACTAAATGTGAAGCATGTAGCAATTGCATGGGCCCCCACAATACTAAGTTTTCACATGTTTTTCCCACTTCAAGGCCCATTAGGGAACTTAATAGTCCAATGAGTTAGCCATTTTGGAGTGTATCTTTTCGGATACGTTTGATAAGGTCGGGTATTTGGATGGCTCAAAAGTAATGTGAATAATGCGCTTTGGCCTATAGGTTTGGGAACTCTCGTCTTTGGTCCCCAGGTAAGCAAACTGGTTCCTCGGTTGATTGGGATGTATACGAATGCTTACCTAGTTAGGACTATTAGGCTACCGGCACCTCCCCCTTCCAGTTACTACGCGTCCATTACTTTGATCCTACCCAACTAGAGTGGATGACTTTTAATTTCCTATGAGCTCTAAGGAATATATATGTATATAAATTTTTATTTTGAAACCATTTGAGTAGGTGTGTGATTTTAAGAGAAAGAGGAGAAAATTCACAAGTGTATGCACACATATAAGTGTCGGGAATAATACGTCAGCACATAAGGGAGCAATTAGCACACAAAGGTATTCCTAGGATTTTCTAAGTGCGAATTGCATGCAGTTGTGTGTGCATTTTATAAACTAACATATGAGAGGACCCTAGAGGCTATAGACTAGGTCAAGGCAATTAACCTAATTCCCTATAGTCAAGGGCTCTGATACCAATCTGTCACACCCCGATCCTTGGCGGAATCGATCAAGGCGTGATATATTGTTCAAAGTCTCATGACAACTATGTTATAATATGATTAGATTCAATTAAGTACTAAGTATGCAAACAAGATCCACAACATACAAATACAAATCCGAATACAACAACATTTATTACATCAAATTTAAATAGTCTTGTGGGTTTCTAAGGTACACCCTACTTTTCATCAACTTCATTCTTCAAATCTGCATCATGGGTAAAAACAGGTCAACTACGAGAGTTGGTGAGTAATCTAGTTTTATTAAAGAAAATTGTGAGTTTGAATAATTTGAAATTTGTTTTCTTTTGAAGTTGGCAAGCAAATGTTATCGAGATAACAGTTTATAAATCAAAAATTGATTAACAAATGATAACAACAATAATAAGTTCTCACCCTATATATACATATATATGTATATATATATATATATATATATATATATATATATATATATATATATATATATATATATATATATATATATATATATATATATATATATATATATATATATATATATAGGGTGGAGCATCTAATCATCATACACACTCAACCACGTGCGATCAATCACCTTAGCGTCCCAAGGCGGGGTGGTCAACCCAATAGCGCTATTATTGTCCATAACATACCTCAAGAATACGGGCATAGTCATGGAGATTAGACTAAAAATGATAATGCACTACAAGTACATGTAGCGTAAACAAAAAATAATTATACAAAGAATGATTTACGTATAAATGTCCCAACAATGTCTCAATTGTGATAAAATAATAATGCGAAGTTGGAACATATTAGAACCACATGATACACCCCAAAAGTATTAAAAATTATAAAATATGGGGTAGATTACTCACATTAGTCCAATAAGGAATGCGCGTGTCGTACGATAGACGGCTCGAGTCAAAATATCGTAGAACCTAATATAATTAATAGTTTTGGCTTAGGAATCGATAAACGGGAATATAGTATTAATAAAAATAATTAGACACATATTCTTATATTAGATGAATTAACAATAATCCAATTTTGTTTTGAATATTAATGTATTCATATGTTAAATGAATTTTAAATTGAATTAATTACTTTGCTTAATTAATTTACATTTTCACTTTAGGCAAGATTTTAATAATTTCTTATTAAAATAATAACTATTCAAATTATAAGTATTTACAGATTTTATATATTATAAACAATTATTTATATGAAATAATAATTAAAAATGCATTTTTATATGCTTAGATACTTAGGAAAATGGTTTTAAATACTAAACAATAATGAAACATTCTGAAATTATCAGAAAATCATTATTTCATACAATAGTAATTACTGTAAAATCTTCATATTTTTCTTAACTGCTTTAGTATTTATTTAGTATTTTAATGATTAAACACCAACAAAATTCGGGAAAAATAATAAATGATTCCCAAAAATTATGGAAAATTAACCATAGTTTTCTAGCATTATATTGAGACTACGGTTAATAGTTTGGATATTTTGGACTATGGGAAGTATTTCTTATGTTTTTCATTATTAACTAATCAATAAAATCATAAATAATAGGAAACTATTAAGAGAAATTCATTAGAATTTTTATTTATGATTAACATGTTATATATGATATTCGGATAAGGTTTTATAATTTCTGGACATGTGTAGCTATTTATTATCAATTTAAACCATTAAATAATCATTAAATCAGGAAAAATAAGCAAACATTCCTACAAAAATCTGTATATTTTGTCATGGAGTCTTTAAAATGTTAATAAGGTACGAAAAATATAAAATCTAGTTTTTAACATACATAACTATATTTTGCAATTTATTTATCTACAACAAAATAAAATACAAAATAAGCATCAAACAGTAATATAAATGCATGAAACATTATAAATCCACTTTACTCAATATATGGGTTTTTCAAAAATTTTCTCAGAATTTATTGACTGCAAAAAGTATTTTATGTGAATTATTGCCCTATTTTATTGCAATAATTATAGTAATTCAATAAAAATAAGTTATTTTCTGAAAATTTCCAGAACTTCTTATTTTATTGATGGGATCCTGAGAAAAATTAGGTTTATGCATAAAATGAGATTTAGATAGTTTGGTGGATTTAATTTGTTTCATTCATGAATTTGAGACTTTTAACAACATACCTTGATGAATGCTTCAAGAGGGATGAAGATTTGAGTATATTGGAGTGTTCTTGGCTGAAATATGAAAATTTCTAGGAGGAATTTTGAGATTGAGAGTGAGAGAAAGAATAGATATGGTTTGAGTGGTGATGAGAATAATGTGTTGGGAGAAAAATGAAATGAAAGATGATGGAGGTGTGAGTGGGAGACAATGGGAATAAACTTTTACTTTTGGTGGTCTTCATAATTCCCCACTAACACAAGCATCTTAAGAGTTTTATAAAATTTAATGTAGTGTTTATAAAAATAAAGTTTTATAAAAAAAAATAGGTTATTATTTGATTATAACAATCTACTTTGATTTGAAGTTTAATTATAGCATTCAAGTTTTATTTTTTTAATTTAATTAGAGCATCATACTTTGATTTGATTTTAATATGGTATCATAATTTAATTTGATTATAGTTATAACGTTATACTATGCTATATTGCTATTAACGTCAATTTATATCGTAGAGTAAGGGTTTTGATCCTATTAGCGTCAAGAAATCTCGAGTAGGGTTTATTAAAATTCCAATTGGGTTGGGTTGACCCGAATCCATTTTAGGCGGATGTCACATTTGCCTCGAGCCTTCCACATTGAATAAGCTCTAAAAATAAAAAATAAAAATAAAAATAAAAACGAAGTGGGGGTTTTTGCTATGATTCGCTACATTCTCGTCCGATTATTAAATTTACAACCTTATCTCCGGGTCGTTGATAATTTAAACTTCACCGCTCATAATTGGTTCCTTGGTTCCTTGTTTAATTTTGGTTCTCTTTTTAATTTCTCTCTCTCTCTCTGTCTCTGTCTCTGTCTCTGTCTCTATATATATATATATATATATATATATATATATATATATATATATATATATATATATATATATATATATATATATATATATATATATATATATATATATATATATATATATATATATATATATATATATATATATATATATATATATATATAAGACCATTCTAGTTTCTTCCCTAAGAAGGGTTTGAGCTAGTTCAAACTCTAAGTCACGTCGAATTGGCAATTATTACTGATTGGTTCAGAATCCTGACAGATTAAATCACCTATTTTAGAAAATCACTAAAATTCGTACAAGGCTCGTTTAAGGGTAAGATCAGTGGCCTTAGTTCGGGTTGGAGGTCTAGTTTGTCCTTACCAAATTTTAGAACCTAGTTCTTAACATATTTGGAGCTTCAACTAATTATTTGGGGTCTGTTCCAACTCATTGACTGCACTGTTGAGTTCACTTAGAACTATTAGAGAATGTAAATGACATGAGGTCAAGGCTTGTAGTCTTCTAATAGGGTCTAGTTTATGCCTCATATTTCTTAGAATTTATAAAAGACCCTGACTTGGTTGGAAGTGGCAAGCTTTGTAACCTGGTCCAAGTTTGGATAGATGTGATGCCTGATTTTGGTTAATTCATACAAAAATAGAAAAAAAATATTTAGAGTGAGTGCCTTGCATCCCTAAAATCCTAAAATGATGAACGAAATGACTGTGAGAAAAGTAGTCTAGATTGGTTGGCTTTAGGATAGGCTAAAGGGATCATCATCAGACCCTCTGTTGGGAGTAAAAGCTTAAATGTAACTTAATAACATTATCATTACTACAAGCATCTATATTGATGGTCGGTGATACCGTGCTTGGGGCATCAAGCGCATAATCGCTTGAACCGTTCCCAGTAATTATGCAGTGCTTCTCTATTCTGTTGCTTAATGCCAATAATCTCTGTGTGAAGGGGCAGAGGCTTTCATCTCAGGGAAGTACTTGTCTAAAAAATTTCGGGCAAGCTCGTTCCACGTGGTGACAGATCCAGGTGGTCAATAGTAAAGCCAGTCCCTAGCTAAGTCTTAGACTGCAAAGGGGAATGCCCTAAGCTTGATTTGATCTTCCGTCAAATCATGTGACTTCATTCCGGTGCACACCACATGGAATTCTTTCAAGAACATGTGAGGGTCTTCCTTTTCGACCCTTCTGAACATCGGCAGAAGATGAATTAGCCCAGACTTGAGCTCGAAGATGATCATTGCAGGGTAGGTGATGCACAAAGGTTGTTGGGTAACATCTTGTGTTTCCCATTGACGGAGGGTTTGTTCGGGTTCTGCCATGGTGGTTGGTGTATGAGTAGGAGTTGGAGATGGTGGTGTTGTGATTTCTGAGTAGGTTTCGGTAGATGTGGCTTGGGTTGATTGATTTTCTGTGGTGGGAGGTGATGTAGAAGTTTGGGAAGCGTGTTGCTTCTTGTGAAGTGTAGCTTGCTTCCTTAGGCTTCTGGCGGTTTTCTCGATCTCCTTGTCAAGTGCAACTAGTGTACCTGTACGAAGAGATCTTGACATAAACGTTAGTATTATCGTGTCCCCGGTAACGGCGCCAATTTGTTAAGGGTGTCAATCCCTTACAAATATGATTGGAACTGAATCCGACCAATCACTGCTCAACTGCACTGGATTAGAGTACATGGTAAGCAGGGTCGAACCACAAGGACACGGAGTTCAAAGCTTATGCCTTGGTGAAATGTAAAAATAAAAGGGGGGGGGGGGTTGAATAACAATTAATAATAAACTGTAGAAACATGCGAATAATAAATGTTGAAGAAAATCAACAAGTAAAAAGGCCTAGTACCAAGTCTTCGATATTTAATGTAATAGAATGAATCCGGCTGACGTGCTTTTGAATACAATTCCAAGTTGGCTTTTGAAAATCATAAAATATAATCTTTATGATAATAACTAGCTAAAATGTTTAGATAAAGGTATGCTTATTACCTAAACCTAGTTCCATTTTACCCGACCTAAGGTCCGCTTATAGGCCGAATGCAAAAACCGCATAAGGTATGCAAGTACCAATCAATGTCCAATTTTTCGCGCCCGCTGGGAAGTGTGTGGACATATAACCGAATTCTAAACAAGGAATTGGGCGCTTGTTTTTGTTACCAAACATCAACTGTGCTTAGCGATTAGGTGCCTCACACAGTCGATTAACAGTGTTTGAAAAAGATCCAATTAAGATGGCTAGTCAAAAGTAAATCAAATTCAAAACTTAAATTGAAACAAAAAATTGATCTTTGAAATTATTCAAAAGCATTCATCAAACCGAATGTTTCAAACTATACAAAGAACATGTCCGAACTCGGAACTAAAGTGCGGTTTCTAGCCAGACATGGCTAGAAATGAATCAAAAATACAAAATTATAATCGAAAATTGCTTACAAATGGAAAAACGCGTAAACCGAATCTCGAAACTCCTTTTCTGGCAGGAAATGACTGCTACTTATAGAGTCCTGGAGGGATTAGCGGCGCTAACATAGGAGTTAGCATCGCTAACTTTTGAAAATCCACAAAACTCGGTCTTCAGTCTTCTCGAAATCGCTCCAGCTTGATTCTCGCAACAACTAGGTTAGCATCACTAACCCTAATGTTAGTGGCGCTAACGGTCAATTTTCAGCACTTTGTCGTTTTTAGTCCCTGCTTGTTCCAACTTTGGTCCTTTTTTGTCATTTTTGCTTGAAAACCTGAATAATTGACATTTTCCAAGTAAAGTGAGTATTATAGCCCTTTTAGGCTTGATTTATCTATAAATACACCCTGATATCGTATGAAATATGTACGAAATAAACACGATATCACATATATTTGTTGAATTTGAAGTTGTTGGATGTACCTTCAGTTTTTGTGAAATGTTTTACTTAAGATAGCCATATGCATGTATATGTATCTATATATACCTTGTTGATGGGACCGATTTTCCAACATTCCCATTCTGTTCATCATTAATTTTTCTTTTGATTTTCCGGTGCTTTCTTAGGAACAACTCAAAGGCGCCACTTGTTTTTATTATACACCATAAGGGTGTTTTCTTCTTTTATATATTTCCCAAGTCAAATTAAGACACGCCTTATTTTGCTCATTAGGGTAATAATAAATATTGCTTCATTTTCACCAAAACATAAATTTTGCTGTTTTTTACAATAACTCAAAACTGAACAATCACACGTCTTAGAATCTCGATTGGAATTCATAGAAAGTACTTGACCTAATATACCATAAAAAGAAGAAATCGTATTGGGGTTTAGAGTTAATTGAGGCCGCTGTGATCTCTATATTTTTCTTTCTTTTAGGAATATGAGTTCACTATAAAAAATGTTGGCGATACCGATAACAGTTTTTGCAGCGGCATTGAGCATTAGCACCGACACGCAAAACACGCATTACGTTTCACTGCTAATGCTCAATGTCGCCGCTAATATTGTCGCCGATAATGCCTATTCAACCATTTGTACCACCCATCATGTCTGTCGTCCATGAATTATTTCATCCAACGGCTAGGAAAAAAGCAGGAATAATTCCATCTGTCCGGGTCGCCGCTAACGCCGAAAGTCGCCAATAATGAATGATTTGCTGTGTTGATTTCTAATAAGGATGTAATCAGGGAGAGTAATTTCAGTAACCGGTGTGAGAAAGAACCCTAATTTACTGAGAAAGGGCTTGAATGTGTCTAATGGTCACATAATACGACACATAAGCCTTAATAACTGACGTAATTTGATGAAACCGGGTAAAACCGGTGACACCCGATCATAATGGTAAGATGTGAACACTAGTTAGTTGGTTATATGTGTAAAAAAAAGTTAACCAAATGTGAACAAAACGAAAAGATAGTTACCCTCTTAAGTCATTTTTTCTATTATTAATATATTACCATTTAAAAAAGGGTTATTGTCACTGTAGCACAACAAAGTTTGATGATTTTTCCGGATTGGTCACTGAAGTTTTTTTTTTTGAGCAATAAGTCACTAAAGTTAAATTTTACATCCTAAATAGGCCATCGACGTTAAAACTAACCGGTTTTCACGTTAGTGTAGGGACCTATTTAACATGTATATTCAACTTTAGTGACCTATTGCGCAAAAAAAAACTTCAGTGACCAATTCGGAAAAAAAACATCAATGACCTATCGCAACCACAAAGACCATAGTCGTTCTCAATCTCACATAGTCGTCTCGAATATCTCTTCTATGTTACGCTCTCTCTCGCCCTCTCTTTATCTCTTTTTCTCGTACTGATCGTGAATCACTGCCACTGCCGGTGTTGTATTCTTCTGTACCACTATTGGGTTCTTATGGTGTGCTTGTGGGTCCACGGAGAAGGATAACTGGGTTAAACGGTGGTCATTCACCAGCATTTCTTCTAACTCGCCAAAGTAACAGGGGGCTAGGACTCGGTGTCGGATTATTTACCTGTTTCCAACCATGTACATATTCGTAGCAGGAAATCGACTTCGATGAAACTCTGAGATGACGTGCCCATTTAATCTATTCGGGCTATCAAATTCCTCTATGAAACCTCCGTTACAATCAGGACAATATAAAGATGTATTTGAACCCTAATAAATTGATTGCAACTATAATACCAATGTGATGATGATGAAGATCCAACTGTTGACATCTATGAGACTATAAACCGATTTGAATGAAATGAGCACTATATACATATAAGAAAAATCCCTAATTATAAAAAGTAGGGGTGAGCAAGATGTAGTTTTTAATAATAATCGCGCTACAAACCGTAAATGCGGTTTTTCCTACAAAATAACCGAACAGTGTGTTTTTTAATGCGATGTGGTTTTTTGGTTTTAACAGAACAATATGGTTTTTCAATGCGATGCGTTTTTTCGGTTTTTGTTGCAGTTTTTTTTCGGTTTTAATATAAGATGTGCGGTGCGGTTCGGTTTATATTGTGATTTGCGATTCGGTTCTTACAAGCATCGCGGTTCGGTTTTTGCGGTTTTTATTTTTTTGATTCGGTTTTATAAAAATAAAAATCGCACTGCATCGGTGGTTACTATGATTCGCAATCAATACCAGAAAAACAGATAGAGAGAGGGTGAGAGAGAGCGGAACAGAGAAAAGAGATTCGAGATGGAGAGGGCGAGATTGAGACCGACTCTGGTCTTTGTGGTTGCGATAGGTTACTGAAGTTTTCTTTTTCCGAATTGGTTACTGAAGTTTTTTTTTTTTTTTTTTGCGCAATAGGTCACTAAAGTTGAATATACATGTTAAATATGTCCCTACACTAACGTGAAAACCAGTTAGTTTTAATGTCGATGACCTATTTAGGATGTAAAAATTTAACTTTACTGACCTATTGTGCAAAAAAAAAAAAAAAAAAAAAAAAAAAAAACTTTAGTGACTAATCCGAAAAAATCAACAAACTTTATTGTGCTACAGTGACAATAACCCTTAAAAAGACCGTGCAAATTAGTTTTTGATATTTCTATAGTTAGGTCCAAGCCTAAGAAAGCCAAAATGTCTTGGTGGAGCGCATACACCCATGATACATTTAATGTGAATGATATAAAGTTATGGCCTTTACTCTTTACAATTTCTTATAATAAAGACTTGTAGTTGTTATAGAATTTTGCTAGTACTAGTAATAACAACAAAAGTACGATCCAATAGTTAATTTATACAGGCACAAATCTATGTTACAATTAAATATGATGAGGGGAGAAACAACAACCATGTATACAACATGTCTAAGGCACATGAGTTATATGGTGATGAGGGGAAAAGAACCAACTATATATACAACCTGTCTAAGGCACATGAGCCATAAGTTGTATCAACTAATCTTTGAGTCGTATGTTGGATCAATTAATCACCCTACCTAGTACACACATTGGATGGTGTTTGGTATCATTTATGTTTCTCATTTTATTTTCTGATACAATTATATTACTATTAGAGTTTAAAAGTTTAAATAACATTATGTAATCACAAAATCAAAATCAACAAAATAAGAGAAAACATTAGACCAAAATCGAAAAATATATACTTGATGGTCAAGGAAAGAAAGAGACGTCCTTGTTAGAATCGTGGTTTTACTAATTAAACGGTATGAAATTAGACCCTGTGATTGACCATATTGGTATAGTAACCATCATTTGGGTAATCAACCAATCATATAAATATCTATAAAATAATGGAGGATTTTATTATCTAATTGTACGGTGAATATAATTGTACTATCATTAGTTTTATAACATCAAGATTCACGAGTGTTCATAATCACTGAGTTCACCATATATTTGTGGAATTTGAAGTTGTTGGATGTAGGGAATTAAATTTTGCTATTGCATGAAAACATATATTCCATTCACTTTACCCTTCAATTTTTGTGAAATGTTTTACTTAAGATAGCCATATGCATATATATGTATCTATGTATACCTTGTTGATGGGACTGATTTTCCAACATTCTCCTTCCGTTCATCATTCATTTTTTTTTTCGGTGCTTTCTTAGGAGCAACTCAAAGACACCACTTGTCTTTATTATACACCATAAGGGTGTTTTCTTCTTTTATATATATTTCCCAAGTCAAATTAAGACACACCTTATTTTGCTCATTAGGGTAATAATAAATATTGCTTCATTTTCACCAAAACATAAATTTTGCTGTTCTTTACAATAACTCAAAACTGAACAATCACATGTCTTAGAATCTCAATTGGAATTCATAGAAAGTACGTACCCTAATATGCCATAAAAAGAAGAAATCGTATTGAGGTTTAGAGTTAATTGAGGCCGTTGTGACCTCTATATTTTTCTTCCTTATAGTACTATAAGTTCACTACAAGAAATGTTGGCGATACCGGCGACATTATTAGCAGCAACATTGAGCATTAGCGGCGACACGAGAAACACGCCTTACGTGTTGCCGCTACTGCTCAATGTCGCCGCTAATGTTTTCGCTAGTAATGCCTATTCAGCGATCCGTCCCAACCATCATCTCTACCATCCATGAATTATTTCATCCAACGATTAGGAAAAAAGCGGGAATAATTCCCACCGTCCGTGTTGTCGCAAATGCCGAGAGTTGCCGCTAATAATGTCGCCGATATTAACCGAATTAGCGATCCGTGCCAACCATCATCTCTACCGGCCATGAATTTTACCATCCAACGACTAGGAAAAAATGGGACTATTTCCCTCCGCCGATGTCGCCGCTACTGCTACTATCGCCGCTAATGCTCATTTGGGTGTAGCCACTAATAGTCAACGATTGGGTTATCCCTGATCGTCTCAGTTCATCTGTTACGCGACCAAAAACTTTCCGAACGTGATTCTCTCTTTCTCCGGTGATTTAACAGCGATTACTCACCACCACCACCTCAAAACACCCTCCGGTGCACTCTCTCACTTCCATTCTATAGTTTCCGTCGATTTGCTCACCTTTACCGACGATTCTGAGAAATTCCGACAGTTGCTTAGTATTTCCAGCTATAACCGGCGTTTTGCACCTTCATATTCGATAAGCTATTCTCCAAACTAGTTGATTTTGTGTTAAAAATGGAATATGGAACTAATTTTGCATTTGTTAGCACCACCGCCGCCGCCGTCGGAAAACCGCTGCCACCACCTCCGGATAACGACCAGAAACAGCCACCACCACACCACCAAGTATGTGTTCTTGTTTTATGCAATTTTGTCAAGTTCTTAATTTGTTAAGTTCTTAATGGTATATGTTAAGTTCTTAATAAGTTAATTTGAAAGTGCTTAATGGTTATGATAGTGATTAATGGTTAAGTGATGCATATATTGATTTGTAATATGGTTTGGAAGAGATTGTGTTAAGAACTTAATTGTTAAGTACTTAATTATTAAGTGCTTACTTTGCAAGATGATTTGGAATATGCAATATGCTTTAAAATATTTTTAATTACATAATATGTAATATGCTTTCAATAAAATGATCATAAAAAACATACGACATTTATTTTAGGTTTCGTGACACTTTTAGTTTGTGTAAACGATATTAGTTTGTTTTGTTTTACGTTTTCGATGTTAATATGTTTGTATTTTAGACTAACTATTTCTGATCATTTAAGTAGTTTGTATAATATTTGCAGTGTTATGTTTTTCTAATAAATTTTTTTCAGTTTTATATGCTTTTAAAAAAATATTAGTAGCGACAATCATTATCGGCAAGCGTCCGGTGACATTCACTGCCGGTGACACGTCATCACCGGAGACTGAACAGGCATTAACGGCGATATATTAGCCATACCGACGTTTTTTATTGGCGACCTTTACCGGCGATTTTCAATATCTTTATCGGCGACCTCCAATGCTTACATATCTTGTAGTGGTTGTTTAAATGGTAATAAAGATACCATAGGATTTCTCTTTTTGTTTTATATGTTATGTAAAACGAACTTTGTAAAGTGACAAGTACCACGTATATGCAATGAATGTGAAACAAAATTGAATAAATGAGTTTATACCAGTTTCATGTTTAGTAGTTGATGGAAGTCAGATCAACAGATGTTGGAGCTGCAAGTATGCAAGCTTTTGTCTGCTTATGAAGTTAGAAAATTGACAAGAGAGACAACAGTTTTAGGATTCAGTTAAGGCAGCCATGGTTACAAAGCTTCATGGTGTATAGCTACTTCTGTATAAATGCCTATGCCTTCTTCTAGGTAGGTCATATTCATGTATATATCATGGCAGTGGCCCTTCCTATATATATATATATATATATATATATATATATATATATATATATATATATATATATATATATATATATATATATATATATATATATATATATATATATATATATATATATATATATATATATATATATATATATATATGAATGGGTTCAAATGAGAACCACTAAAAGGTTAAGAACCGTGAGAACCGATATTCATACATTAAGAATTATGTTTTTTTTTTCGTTTTTTTGTTTTTTCACACTTGTTTATTATGTGAAAATACATCAAAGTTAATAAATTTCCTTATTTTTTAATACGTTTTACAATATTCACAATATAATAAAATTTGTAGTTATTAAACTGTGAATACTATAACGTAAGCTTTTTATTAAACTGTGAATTAGTGGTTATCACGGTTCTCAAACTTTTAGTGGTTCTCATTTGAACCCTTCCCATATATATATATATATATATATATATATATATATATATATATATATATATATATATATATATATATATATATATATATATATATATATATATATATATATATATATATATATATATATATATATATATATAGGGCTAGGTTATAATAAGAATGACAATTATTGTGTTACCTTGTAACCAAATCCTGACCATTAGATTTCATTCTCGTAACAATAAAAAAAACACATTCTTAACAGAATAAGTTTTTGACATAATGAGTTCTAACCATTCTTAAAAGAATGAACTAAATTTTGTACATTCTTAAAAGAATGTGTTTTAAATGAGTGGTCCAGATTGAGTTTCAAGGTTACACAATACTTGTATGGATATATTTGATCCTATCCCTATATATATATATATATATATATATATATATATATATATATATATATATATATATATATATATATATATATATATATATATATATATATATATATATATATATATATATATATATATATATATATATATATATATATATATATATATATATATATATATATATATATATATATCGTTCGTTTCGGTGAACAGTATTTGTGACGATGTTGGATGAAAAGAAAAATACGCCTGAGCCTTTGGTTAAAAATAAATTAATATTGTTATTTTGACTTTTTAAAAAATACGTTGAATGCTTCAGTTAAAAATAAAATTATTGTGGTGTTTTTTGGAAAACAACGAATGAATGTACGTATATTGTTATTTTAATTTAAAAATAAAAGTAAGTTATTGTTTTCATTTAGATATATAAGTACACTACTATAAGCGTACATTGTTAATGGATGGTCTTGTGTTTCTTGGATTTCTTGGATGTGTCATGTGTGTATATAAAATCACATTATTTTTTCTAAAAGCAACATAATTTGTTTATTTTTTATTATCCTTTTACTTTTTCTAAATATGGTACAGTCGTTTTCTATTTTGCTTATTATAATTTATTAATATACTCAATTATTGTAATATAATTCGTTATTAGTGATTTTTCAAAAGAACAATTTACGGAAGTTGCTCTAAATATTTTTAAAATGAATACAATTGATTTCATTTTACGTTTAGTTTTCGTACGACGGTTAATTTAATTTTAGCTGGTATTAAGAATTTTATTTTTGATGAATAGTTTTTTTGTCGTCGAATAGCAACCTTTCGCTGATTATTTTCCATATTGAGTATTAAACATCCGATTTTCTTAAGAATGATTTTATAAATAAATTATTAATGGTTCTTACCAAAAAGTTTCATTATCCTCTATTAAAACGGAAATTTCGTAAAATAAAAGAGGATTTCACAAAATAAAAATTATAAAACATTCAAATTTTATTAAAGTACTCTAGAAAGTTGTTTTACAAAAACGTTTTCGTAGGATATATGATTATTAGGTAATAGTTCAATAAAATATCATAAAGAATATAGGACATTTATCATCCACATTTTTTATCCTATAAAGAAGATGCAAAAGAGAAAAAAGCAGTGGGAAAGCGAGCATGTTGATGTTTTATGGGACGGTAGAACATTTATTCTAACCAGACTTTATTTGCTTATTGCCTATTTATTTTATTTATGTATGGCCAATGCACCATTCGATCAAACTTGGTAAAGTGGCAAGCATAAGAAAGTTTAGAAAATAACTCGATTGTATGTAACGTAGTTGCTTTTATTATTAAATGATTAAATCATCCATTTTGTGCCAAATGATTACACTTCAACAAGTGTCATCGATCGAAGCCATGCGTAATGTTAAAACTGGACTTAGCATGCAAATTTCACCAAACCACGAGGACCATATCTATAACTTACCTTAAATAGTAACATACTTTTATTTCATTATATATAATAACAACATACTTACAACTCCTTACTCAGAATAGCAATTTAGTAATATTTCTACACCAATAAAAACAACACAATTACATTTCTAAACAGTCTCAAACACACACCAATAATAGCAATTTATGTACGCACACACAACCACAAACACACAATGATTTAATAAAAACAAAAGATAACTTTTTCCAGTTTCGTTCTTGGTGGCAATTTTTATTTGTGGTTACAAAAGGAATAAAAACGGAAAAATTGAATTTTCAAATTAAACTGCAAAAAGAGAAAAAAAAACAATTTTTGCAATTTTCGTCCCTGTTTGCATTTGGAGTTCCTTATTATAAAAAAGCAACGAACATTCATTAGTTTTTTAGGTTTTATTGCAAAAAGAAAAAGAACATTTTTGTTTCTTAGAAAAATTTTTCTTACTAATCCATATCAACTTTGGAAAACACATACATATATCTTACATAAACACATCACTATAACATTGTAATCGCAAACTTTAATAATTTCTAGGCAATTCTTTTTCTTACTAATCCATATCAATTTTTGTATGACGATTATCAAGCTCCAAAATCACAACAAACAAACTCATACACCCTCCATTTCAAATAGGGAAATCTCCAATAAAGTCTCATCATTTTGAGTCAATATGAAAAAGTCCCAAAATTAATACTATTATTTACAGAAAATGACAACATACCGGATAATGTATTCAATTTACGAAATAATGATTTCTTTTTTCTATATCTTTCTTCTGCAATTGTAATTACTATGAGAGGTACAATTAGGTACCAACATTAATAGTTGATTTGCAGGTATTAAATTCACGCGTACAAATGAACTATCGACCTATTATCTTCATACCTCTGATTTATAAATCCTTGTTAGCGGTGATAGAACTCTAGAATTTTGGATCTCAACTTCTCCCAACAGTATCGATAGTGGATTATTTTAAGGTTATTTTAACTTAAAAGTTTTAAATACCTGTTATCATGTTGACTCCTTAGCAATTTGCCTCCTTTTCTCCTGCAAAAATGAAAAAGAAACTATCATCGTTAATGCAATCAATGACAAAAATCTTACAATTATACAGTCATTTGGTACAAATCTCACCCATACATATTAACAGAAATTCGTACAAGCGTCAAAAAGAAGAATGATCATTAGACAAATAAACAGAAAAAGCTGTTATGCATGGTGTGATTTCTGGTCTGGTATCTTCAAGGATTGCAAAGCATCAAGCTCTGGCATAAGGGATGTAAAATGACAACATCGGGGGGACTAATGTTCTTAATAGCCGACAAGAGTAGTAGAACGATAAAACCACCAGAGATCTATAACTGTGTACAAAGAATTCAACACGAAACCAAAGAGCGCTTTTAGAAATAACAAAAAGAAATCGAGAAAAGAATCATAAATGGAAAACCTGTAATCAAAAATCATACCCAAAATACGAAACTTTAAACGAAAACTCGCATATACTAGTTCCAGTAGCCTTAGGGGGAAATAGCAAGGTTAGAAGTCTACGTACCTCTTGTTTTCGCTTTAGTAATGACTGATCTAGGGTTACCTTGGGGGAAATAGAAAGAAGCCGATCAATTGGTGAAATCGTGTCAGTGATCGTGGTGGTGCGGTGGTGTGTTCGTAAGTGGTGGTGGAGTTGGAGACCGGTGGTACATGGTGATGTAGATGGAAGTGATCGTGCTTATTGAGATGGCTACTAAAATATTGAAAATGCTATTAGGGTTTTTAGGGTAAATGGAGATCGTTTGGTAAAGGAGACGGGAAGGCAGACGCAAGAGGAGCTGGAACGGTTATTAGGGTTAGTTGGATTCAAATCTTGGAATGCAACATTATACCGCCGAATCAATAAAAAACCCTTTCTCAATATTTGGATCATTCAATTTAAATTTTAATTGATCTAAGGGACTAAAACTCTTCCTCTTAGAGTTTTAGTCTTAAAATAATAACTATTTATGCATTATTATATTAATCTATTAAAGGTTTTGTTCGGTATCGGACCGGTACCAAACCGTACCGTAACGGTTTGTACCGCATTTGTTTCCGAACACACATTTGGTAGTGCCAATTATCGGACCGGTTTAGGGAATATGAGATTAGTATTATATTGAGATTGGTACGGGGAATTCGGTGTTTGTACCATTTTGACTGCTTTTGTCCAACAGGATTATTTTGGTGCTAAACCAGTACTCAAACCGGAATGAACCGCTTGATATCGGCTTTTTTTTTCAGTGTATGGTTTGTTAAAGTTTTTAACAATAGGGCACAAATATAATGTCAAATAACAAATTATATGGAATTATAAATTCACAAATTACTTGATTATATCAATTGAGCTAAAACGAAACAATTAAACCTACTAAGAGAGACTATTGATTACATTTCTCAGTCTTATCACTAACTTCGATGATTTGACGGGAAAAAATAACATAAATATGTAATTTGTGAATGTATGTTGAGGATGAGTAATTGATGGTAATAAATTCAATTTCTTTGGTTTGTCTATAACTTCTATTTGATAAAATAAAACAAAAACATTGACCCAACCCGCTATTAGTAACAACTTTAATATAACTATTCAAGTTATGTTTAATTTTTTCAATACATGATCCGATCCGTTATTAGTAATTTTTTTTTTTTTACTCTCATTATTTTGGTTACTTAAATAGAAAACCATGTGAAATTCGATTCTAGATTGGCCACTACTTTCACAAGAATTCTCACTAGTTAAATGACTTTATTCATGCACTTTAACATCTAAACAAAGACTGGTTCGAAACCGACTTTGCGTAAGTGAGGTCTCTAGTGAAAAAAGTATATTCAATCGATGATATTAACCTTTATAGGGATTAATTTATTTTTCCCAAAAACCTGAAAACCATCGGCTGTAAATTTTCGCAACGAAGCAACAATGATTGATATTTCGTATTTATTACTTAGAACTTATACTGAAATATTAAATTTTCTTATGAGGCGTTTTGTAATACGAATTCTGTAGGCGTGTAGGTATGCCTAACAATTTGGCGAAATCAAACCACTCCATGATGCAATACGAGTCCCATAGGTATAAATTAATCTTGGGCTAACATAAATGGGCCAATTTTATTAACAAGAGATGTAGTTATCGCCTAATTCTTGCAACTCAGAAAGTAAAAACTAAAACGACAAATAAATTAAAAGAATAATCTTATATCCTATAAAGGAAGTAGTTTTCCTCTCATACATCCATTTGAAACCTCTATAACCTTTAAAATTCTCACTTAATATAATCAATCTATTAATTTAAATACTTTACCATATTAATTTGAGATTTTTTTTCTTTATCCCGCATTGCTTCACATACATATACGACCTCTTCTCTTTCTCTTATATAATACAATTTATTTGTTTTCATTATCCATCAAACTTGATCTTTCAAGTATATTATTAATTAGTGATCATTTTATCATAGAAACATTCTTTTAGCGCAAATTTTAAAAGATTTTTACTATTTAGTTTCAACTCTAAAAAGTATTGAAACTCAAAAGTAAAAAATTAAAATTATTTAAAACTTTTAAAAAATTGACTAGGTTGGAAGTTTATAGTACGTCGTTTTTTAAAATGACATCGGTGTAAATATTTTTCGATTCACCAATATGTACATGCGTAGAAATTTAGTTCCTTACTTAAAGCTTTTAAAAACTTGACTAAGTTTAAAGTTATAGTGTGCCGTTTGTAAAAAGTGACACGGGTGTAAACATTTGTCGATTTACCAATATGTATATACGTAAAAATTTTATTAAAACTCAAAAATGAAGATGAATATTACTAAAAAAAAATTTGAACTTTATATATAATCTAAACGTATAATATAAATTGTTATCATAATAAATATCATGTTTGCATCCAAAACTCAAAAAAGTTACATAACAACTTTTTAAAATTCAATTATAAATAAATAGTCAAACATTAAAATCTAGAAACATGCTATTAAAATCTATTGTTAATTAATGGTCAATTTATCATAAAAAATATATTTTTGTCTCAAAGTTTTAACAATTATTCTATTTCAAAATCATTGAAACTAAAAAGATGAATATTTAAAAGAGTTAAAAACTATTAAAATACCAATTGACTTGCACGTTCATATTAAGTCGTGGCCACAATTTGATGTGTGATGACAACGTTGTAAACATTTTATTTCGCTTTCATAAGATTTATGCACATCAAACTTTCAAACAGTAATCCTTCAAAGTTCAAATAAATATGTTTATATCTATAAATATTATAATAGATGTCATTTAATCAATATAGTTTAAGATGAATTTTTATTATGTACCACATTAATTTTAATTTATTAGAAAAAGCAGATCGAAATGGACATCGGTTAGTACCCGTCCTAATTTTACGAAAACGATCCTAAAACTAAAACCAAATGTTCATGGAATGTTGCAACCGATTCTTAATCTGGTTACAATCAAGAACACAAAAGAATAAATATATGAGAGAAATGATTTTAACATCTTTATTTATAGATGTTTTCTTTCCCTTGAAATTTGTTTCTTAACCTATGTGGGATGAAAATTATATTAGTCCATTTACTTATAGATGTTTGATTTCTCTTCAATTGTGTTTCTTAAGCGATGTGGGATAACAAAATGACACACAATAACATACTATGAAGGAAATTTTGATCCCACATCGTCATGATAAACTAACTCAAGAAGCTTTTTATTCTATAAATAAAGGTCTTCCTCAAGTTAAAACAATTATATAAATCATTTGATATTTTTTTACTGTTGGAAATATTTCCAAATATTAAAGTTCAAGGAAATATATAATTAAAGTTTTCTTATTTTTTTTAATGAAGTTGAGCTTTAAAATTTAACATGTCGATCCAAGTTGAGCTATGGATTCGTTCATCAAGTTGTACAAAATCGCATGCATTGTGCTGAATAATGCAAATTTGAACTTTTATTTCTTATGTAATATTGATGGTCAAAAACGACGATTTCTAATTTTCTTAGAACTTATTCAATCAATATATACTTCGTGTATTCAAACTATATCTATTTTTTTTTATTATAAATGAAGTAATCCAAATCAATGTGGTTCAAGATAAATGATTTATCTTTTACCACATCAATTTGAGGTTTTATTTTTTATCACACATTGCTTCACATACATATATATGACATTTTATCTTTATCTTATATAATACAATTTATTTGCTTCCATTATCCACCAAAGAGAACACTATTAATTTAAATTAAATATTCGAAATTAAAACATAACCGAATACGCAATCTTTAAATTGATTTTAAAATAGATAAAAGTAAAATTAAATTTGAAATTATACAAAAATTCTATCCAAGCACGACCTATTAACAATTAAAATCATGTGGTTTGAGATAACTCTTTATATTAAACCATATTAATTTTGTTTTTATTTTGATACATTGTATTTATTCATTAAAATTATTAAAATTCGTTGTTTTCCAAATTTATGACACGTGTGTGTATTATCATATAGTTAAAAATAATAAAGAGATTTTTTTATATATATGTTTTTTAATTTGGTATAAGAATAACATGTATTTGTTTATATTCTAACTAATAAAAAAATTTCCTGCGCAACGCGCGGGCATTCGCCTAGTATAAATAATAATAAGCGTGTTGCAAAGAATTATTGCTTGTGTCGGTTACTGGTTAAGTAAACATTTAAATACGATTATATATTAACGAAACAGTTTAATATGTTCTAATTATTTAAACAATTTATAGTGACCTTCACGTTGTTTGATATTCTAAGTGTTTTTTAGTAAATTATAAAGGGGCGTCTCTAATATGGTGAAAATTACAAGTTTATTTGACTTTGCATTTTGTTAAATGTGCTATCAACATGGCTTCATTTTAGGGAAAATGACACTGTAGCACAATAAGGTTACACGATTTGGTCGATTTGGTCCCTAAAGTTAATTTTTTGCCATATAAAGGAACAAAAAGTTAAAAACCGGTCAAAAAATTGTTTAACCCATTGAAGCCGGTTGGTTGACAACGTGGATCCTAGTTGGTACTTACCTGTCGCAGACGTGGAGGCCACGTGGTTGAAACTTGGGGACCAAGTTGTACACATGTACATGTGGTCCCGGTCGGTTTAAAAGGGAGGGCAGTTGGTTCAAATGTACAAAGATTGTTACCCAAATTGAAACAGTGAAATTACGATCGATGTCTTCGTCATCATCAACTGATTTTTCAAAAATGGGTATAAATCTGTCGGACCTTAACGTTCCTTTGGAGAGTACCAGCGACTTGAGGCGATCAACTGCAAAATATGAATCAAGCAACATGAGCGTTCCACGCAGTTGGTTTTTCGGAGCGTCGTTGCTGCCGGAGGCTGGCGGTCCTTCCTCTCCCGTTCCGCCGTCTGGCCTTCCTCCCTCTGGCCAACCGCCGTCTGGCGGGCAGTATGCTACGGTCCAAGACCTGCAGGCTGTGAAGGACAGTGTAGTCGATTTACGCAACACCGTTTACAGAGGTTTACTCTGTATCGGTGCTTATGTCATCGCACACTTCATCGCAACCGCGTTCAAGTAAAGAAGGTTAATGGGGATCGGAGCAGGGAGGGTAAAGGTAATTTAGGGTTTTTGGGGATCATCCTGATTTTGTTTGATGTAAGGATGTTTATGTATGGGGATGTATGTATGTTACTAAGTTTATGAATTATCCTATCATCGTACTTATGCTTTGTTCTAAGTTGTTAGATATGGACTTTACTCATACTCGATTTTTTGTAGCATCTCCTTGTACCAGTGAATATATATATATATATATATATATATATATATATATATATATATATATATATATATATATATATATATATATATATATATATTCCAAATCCATCAGGATGGTAACATGAAAATTATCCAGATGAAAGTAAAACAAAACAAAAACAACCTTCACTAACACATTGACGACATATCATTACCCCAAAAAAAAACCCTACACCTCTAAACCATCTTCAACTATCAGACTTGAGGATCTGGTTCATACTCGATCACATCCAGCTTCTCCTTGTACCACTCGATCTCCTTAGTCAGCATCTCCTGTAGTCTGCAAACAACCTCCAACAAATCCCTTTGTCTAATTTTGGCCTCATCAATCACCTGTGTTCCGATGACATAGTTCATGAATCGGGGTCTGGTCTCCAGCATATCGAAAAGCACCTTTGTTGTATCGTAGTCCTTCTCTATTTGTATGGTAAAATCGAACAGCATCCTTCTCTTTACCTGGGCTCTGTGAATGAAACCCTGCAGCATAGCTTCTAAATCTTTTCCCTTCATCTTCGCTGACAATGATAACCTAAATGTGGAATGTTGCTTTTATAATCGACCTGGGGGGATACAAAACGGGTGCTTTATTGGCGGTAATAAGTCCAATCGTCTTCTTTTCCCTCTTTTTTTAGTCCAATTACCACATTACCCCCGATGTTTATAATTCCAATAGTTATCATGTATCAAGTCCATCAAATTGTCATTGTCATGTGTAGCATCAAGTCCATCTTCGATGGGTTAATCAAAATGAGTTAATGAAAATAAAATGTTGTATGTAGCATCAAGGCCATGTTGCATGGCTCAATCATATTCAAAATGGCTTAATGGAAATAAAATTAGAACCAAATATTCAAACAGAAGCATAACCAAACATGCAAGATTAACCCATACACAATCAAAGTCATACTCAGAACATAAGTTTTGAAGTTAAGACTCAGACACAGCACAAACATTTCTAACACTTTATTGTCACACAAACACCACAAACATTTCTAATCTAAATCCACAGGGAGGTCAGAAGTGTTGCCTTCACCATTCTTGCCTTCAATTCTTTTTGCCAATTTTTTCTTGACAATCCTCTCTGACCTTTTTGGCTTACGTTTCCCACTGCTTATGCTTTCTTGTGTCATCAAACCAACAACATCCTCCTCATTGACCATGATACTTTCACTTACTCCAATCCCATCCTCATTTTCATTTACTCCCTTCCCAGCCTCATTTTCATTTCCTCCAATCCCATCCTCTTTTTCATTTTCTCCTTTCCCAGCCTCATTTTCTCCCTTCCCAACCTCTTTATCTATGTCTGGATTGACTCCATTAGCTGCTTCACCTTCAGCTTGCAAATTAGACTTTCTAGATGAACCTTTTGGTACTCTGACTTTAAGAGGCCTTTGAACTTGCTTACATGTTTTCTTGTTATGCCCAGGCTGCTTACAGATACCACATAGAAGTCTTTTGCCCACTTTAGACACTGTATGTCTTCCTACTCTTTCTGAAGCATCCCTTCTTCTTCTAACAGTTGGTCTACCTGGCATTCTCCTTTTAATTGGTGGCAAAGGAGGTGTGTAATCAGTAGATGGCCACATGTCACTTCCATTCATAGCTAGCAATGGATACTTGTAAGCATTCTAGTAAAAGGTAGCTAGATATAATGGGTCCACATATGCTTCAATTGTTCCATTTATGTATGAAATAGTTGCAATTGAATGAACACAGCCGTATCCATTTAGTTGCCACAGCCTGCAGGAGCAACTTTTCTTTTCCAAGTCAACTGCATAGGATTCTCCTAAGTTCCTGGTTTCAAATTGGAGAAGGCCACTAGGAAGTACTTTCCAGTATCTGCAAATTAACAAGTATGTTGTATAAGTAGCATAGTTAAGTAGATAAGTAGCATAGTTAAGTAGCATGAATACCCGCATATACATACCTTTGCTAGATTTTCAACTCATTAATTTTGTGTCTGATGGCTGGGCAAAGTTGGTAATCAGGCCAATTACATCCTTTCATTTGCAACTTATGCATCCTTTCCATCACATATGTACGTATCTCTTCAAGCATTGTTATAATTGGTTTTTTTCTTGCTTCAACAATAACACTATTGAAGCTTTCAGATACTCCATTCTCTACAGCATCACACATGCTGTCAAATCTAAAAAATGCCCTTGACCAAGTCTTAGGATCCCTTTCCATTAGATGTTCATGAGCTGCAGGGTTTAAAAGCTCAATTTCTTTCATAACTGCTTTGAAATGAGGTTCCGTTGTAGCCTTGCTTGCTTTCCAAAATAAGTTTTCAAAGTGAGCACCAGAAAATCTCTTTTTAAAGTTAGCATAAATATGCCTAGCACATTGCCTATGTTCAGCTTGTGGTAAAACTTCCTTGATAGCCTCTAAAAGACCCTACATACATGCCAACATTAAGGAATTAAATTAATATCCAATCCATAAGTTTAAAAAAAATTGAAATAAATAATGAAATTTTATTGACATCCATACCTTATGTTGATCTGACATTAAAGTAACTCCAACACCACTTTCTAGATGCAAATCTTCTGTAAGGTTCTCCATGAACCATTTCCAGTTTTCTTTATTTTCCACACAAACAACAGCCCAAGCAATTGGGAAAATTTGATTATTGCCATCCCTTCCAATTGCACTTAACAACTCACCAGAACAATAACCTTTCAAGAAACACCCATCAAGGTTAATCACTCTTCTACAACCAGTTTTCCAACCCTTTCTTAAACCCTCAAAACACACATAAAACCTAGTGAAGTAATTTTTTCCATCTGGCATGCAATTTACCCCCACTTGCACATTAGACCCCGGATTAGATCTTCTAATTTCCTCTCCATATGACCAAAGTTTGGCATAGTGTTCAACTATGGTTCCCTGGATTACAGTCAATGCATGCTTCTTTCCTCTCCTACATTGACTCATGCTAACCTCAATCCCAAATTTTTGTTTAACATCTTCTCTTAATTGTCTAACAGTCAATTTTTGGTTATGTAATATCACATTAGTGTAGTGACTACCAATCCAAGCATAGTTGACAATTGAACCAAACTTGAAGTTCCTTGCATAATTATGCTCATGGATTAAAGACTTTATTTGGAATGAGTGCTCATCACTCATCCATGAAGCCCATAGCCTAAAAGAGCAATCTCCATCACAACAATTTGCCAATAACCTCCTACTATCATTCTTTTTATAACACAATTGATATCCATTTGCAACATCATAGTTACAAAGCATATCTTTCAACTGTTTAGGGCTTTCAAAACGCATACCTAGTACAGGCTTCTGTTTTTTCCACTCAACATCTGGCTTAAACCTTGTTTGAACATCACTTTGCCTGTCAATCTCACTAATGTCAACTGGTCCTGGTTCGTGCTCACCCATCTGATTTTCTTCCCCATCTACCATCTCCGGTGGTGCTGTGGTGTTGTTCACAGGAGTGTTTATGTCCAGTCTATCAATCTCCTCTGCTACACCGGAATGGTGATCTTCAGGGCTAATCACCTCATCGTGGTCTTCAGCTATCCACTCCTGGACATTAGCACCGGTATGATCCACGTATATAGGCACAACAATTCCACAATGGTATGCGATCTCGAAGAACTCAACGTATTCCATTTCATCTTCAATCATCTTTAGTCCTTCTGCTAGCTCGCTCTCAGGTAATCAGTAATACAAGTTCCTGCATTTCTCTCCGGTAAATCTTTCAAGAAACTTCACACATTCCTCTAAATCCATCCCCGCAAAATCAATGTCTTCAAACAGGTGATGCATGCCCTCTGTATAACTCAACGGTTGCCTGGTGAAGACTCCATGGTAGTGAACATCCACTTTGCACTGTGATTCCATTATCGCGAAGAAGAAACTGCTTGAGAAAAAGGGTTTGGTGGGAAAGAGCTCGATAAGGGTTTCTAACAGTTTTGAACCGTAATCGTACGAATTACTCTTTAATAAGACCTCAAATTGAACACGTAGATTGAACACGATGACATGGACGATGACATGGATGATGACTAGGATGCATCGTAACATAATTTAACAACATGACCGGGTGACCCCTTCACTTTGGGGTCAATGGTATTTTAAACATTTTTTGAACTTTTTGTTCCCTTTAGTGGCAATAAAAAAACATTAGGGACCAAATCGATCAATTCGTGTAACCTTATTGTGCTACAGTGTCATTTTCCCTTCATTTTATTGCAATGTTGATTAGTAACTCTTTCAGATATAAGACAATTTTTTAAATGTGTATATTTTTTTTTTCTTTTCTTCTTTTTTTTCTTTTTTCTTATTTTTTCTTTTTGCATTATATGCAAATTTCATTTGTTTTCATCATTATATTACTTAAAATAAATTTAAGATAAAAAATTAATAAATATCAACAACCAAAAAGAAATCTAAACTTAAACAACTTATTGTCCCTTTGCTTCTTTGTCTTTTCCATTTTATCAGCGTCAACAACCAACCTCTTCATTGCTATCTATGTTTCCCCCTTCCTTTATCGGTCACTTTTTCCTCCTTCCATCTCGAGCCACAGAGTTGGGTTTAACGAGCTAACAATGTAAAAGTGATGATGAAACACATAATTAGCTTAGGCAGTGAAAGGTTTTTATTCCTTGCTCTTTTTAAACTAAATTTGCAAGTAATAACAATATTATCTGAAAGCACCAAGGAAGGATTAACCAAAAAACTCGTTAAACATAAACTATGTGGAAATTTGATTTTGAATAGGAATGGAAAAAGTATATTATATTTTTTGGCAGATTTAGCTAAGTATTGGCACAGATTAGTCAATCATATTAGAAGAAATAGAATAATTTATGTTAAGAGTCTAGCCCCTTCCAACAATTTGTGTTCATCTTGTCATCTTCTTTAATAGTATGACTCAAAGTGTTTGAGATTGTAGTGAAATGGAAGTTAGGGAAGATGAAGTGGTGAAAAGGGTTTATGTTTTAAACTATGTTTGACAAACTAGCTGAAAAGTTAGTAAAGAGCTGAAAAACTAGTTGTTAGTTGAGAAGAGCTGAAAAACTAGTTGTTAGCTGAAAAACTAGTCGTATCGTGCATTTTTTAAGTACAAATTTCGAAGAGAACATAAAATGATTAAATCAATGTATTTTTTAAGCATATGTGATTTCCATCATTGCCAAATTAAACACAATTTACATGAAGTCATTTGTTCTTTGTTCTTCGGGGACAATAATTTACACGTTATCAACAAATTTAATAATCTAGATTATAGAAAAAATATTTGTAATAAAATGAACAAAAATCTTGATTTCTAATATATAACAAAACCCTAAAAAAGAGTTGCAACTTTGTAATTGTCTTAGGCTGTATTTGGTAGACTATTAATTGAATCATTAAGAAGCATATTCTAAATTGGTCGGATTCAGAGCGTTTGTTAGCCACTTATTTTTTTCCTTTGAATGGGTCGTCTAACCTCTTATTTGGTCGAATGTGTAAATGAGTCAGAGTAGAAAAAATAGGCTTTTCCAATTTTTCCCTAGCTCTCTCAAAAAAAGGAACAAATTCTCTCTCGCATCCCTCTTCCTCTCTACCGCCTCTCCCTCTCATGACTCCCCTCTCTGACAGCCTCTTTGAAATCGCACAGCCCCGCCTCCATATTCTTCTCTTTCGCCCCTCACTGCCGCGCCACCCTCACAGCCGTCGTGTTATAATATTGAATGGTTGATATTCTTCATTGATTCATAAGAGAGGTTACATAAGAATATATATAGCCACCAAATCTAAACCCTAAACGACATTGGGCCGAAACCATAACCCATTCACTAACACATTGGGCCGAAGCCCTAACCCATACATTAACATCCCCCCGCAGTTTTATCGGGAGTTACGATGAAACTGGAAAAAAAAACAAATAAAACAAAACAAAACAAGAACTCCTCATACTTCGTATAATGGATCCCTAACAACGTGAAGTCAACCGTTTGCGACAACCCACCAATAGGTCTGAAAATGGCGTCAACTTCATTGGGAACTCGACTTCAATTCAGGAGATGTTTAGACGCGTGAGTGACCACGTGCCACGCATGCTCTTTGATGATAGGAAAGCATGGGTTAAGGAAAAGAAAGTTACCCATGCTAGAAAAGAATAAGGTATAAAAAGAAACAACCCACTACATCACACGTGAGGCTGTTCTCTGAAGAAGAAAGCACGGGGATAGGAATTTGTTATTTATATATATATATATATATATATATATATATATATATATATATATATATATATATATATATATATATATATATATATATATATATATATATATATATATATATATATATATACCCATGCTTGATGCAAAACCGAGCAAGAGAGAGAGAAAGAGAAGAACGTGAATTGAATTTCTTCAAAAGTGAAGAAGGTACAACCCCGGAAAGCGAGTTGTATAAAAGATTCAAAGAGTCAAGATTCATTAAATTACCAACGGATTTTGGGATTCCGCAAGTGAAATCGATGTGGGATTTTTTTTTTTTTTGTCATCATTGATGCAGCGATGCCTCGTGGCAGGACGCGATTGTGCGGCGGTGCCCGGTTGATGGTGCAGCGGTGACGAGGGGTGTCGGCAACCTCTGAACATATGGAATACACACGAGCACCTTGGATGAGAAGGAGCCGTCGACAGGAGGAATGAAGTCGGAATCTTTCTAGTGAGAAAATTATGATCGAGCGAGAAGCCACAAGAAGTGGCGGCTGTCGCCGGTGGAGGAGAAGGCTGCGGCTGTCGCCGGTGGAAGAAGTCGAGGGTGCGGAGTTTGCTCCACCATCGGATCTGACACTGATCGGAAAAGAAAAGAAGGCGCAAGTGGCCTGAAATCGGAGCACGTCTTTGTTGGTTTGAACGGAGAAGAAGATACTGAATCGGAGATGAGGAAATATGTTGAAGAGAGGTAGACGATGGGAACTGTCTTGTACCTAACTGTCATATGGCAACAGTGATGCATAGGTTTTGCTGATGGAGAAAGAAAGGAGATTGAAATGGGTTCACGAGATCGGGAGAGAAAGAAAGGAGATTGAAACAGGAAAAAAAAGCAAGAGGAAGGCACCTCCGACGACGCCAAAAGAATGTCGTCGGAGGTGGGCGGCGGCGGCACGAGGTTGTGGTCAGCACAGGGTTTGAACCCGCTCTGATACCATGTTATAATATTGAATGGTTGATATTCTTCATTGATTCATAAGAGAGGTTACATAAGAATATATATAGCCACCAAATCTAAACCCTAAACGACATTGGGCCGAAACCATAACCCATTCACTAACACATTGGGCCGAAGCCCTAACCCATACATTAACACGTCGGACACATCTCAGCACCATCATCTTCGCCTACCTCTTCTTCTCCCTCGCACGGAACCTGTCGACCCCAACCTCCCGCAAGGAATCATAACTAATGGTGAAGAAACAAGTTCCTAATTGGCTAACAATTCTATGTTGTCTTCTTCGGCCTCTATCATATCTCCACCGTCGAAATTAGTTCCTGATTGGTTGAACATAATTTATTGATACATTGAGATATAGCGGCAAGAGTGATAATGACATTGGTGCTTCTGTCAAAGATCTTTCTCGCAAAACCATTATATTACAAGAGGTAGACTTGCTTAGACCAAGCGGTACGGGTGCGATGAAGGAGGGGCGGGGTCCAGGTGGCCTCCATCACCGCACGGGAACACCGCCCCAGTTGGGGTGTTACCCGCGGTGATGGACATCGCGCAGGGTTGGTTTGTCGCCCGGGGAAGAGAATGAATTTTACAGTTTTGGTCCCTGATGTTTGGCATGGTTTAAAAATCCACCCCCCAACGACTACATTTCAACGGTTGGAAAATAAATAATAATAATAAATTAATTCTTTTTAAATTTTACATATATATATATATATACTCACACATACAACAATTTTAACACACAAAACCCTCCCATCTTCATACATACACTTTTTAAAAACATACAAATGTCTTCATCTGATAACAACGAAATGAAATGTTATTTAAAAATTGACGTTTTATTTTTTCATATTTTATCGTGTGTCGTTTTTATTTTTCGTTTGTTTTATTTGTCGTTTGTCGTTTTAATTTACGTTTGTATTTTTAATTTCTTTTAATTAATGAAATGTTATTTAAAAAAAATTAGTTTGGTTTAATTTAATTTATTTTTTATTTATTTAAAACAAAAAGTGAGGGGTTGGTGAGGGGTTACCATTTCCTAGATTTGAATGAGTGAGGGGAAGGTGAGGTGACGCATATGTGGCACCAGAACCCTTTGGTGTGAGGGGTTCCCATACCTCTCATTCTTATTGCTTTACTTACAAAACTATAATCGTTTCTTCTATTGATTTCTAGAAACTGTATTTTTATCGAAATTTATGTAGCATCAGATTTTATGTTTTGTGCTCAAACTTTCTCAATTTTGAAATAAAAACATATGCAAAATTAATGGTGATATAAGAATCCGAAGTTGTTATGGTTTGATTTTGAGACATTGATTAATTGTGTATTTATAATATGCATTTGCAAATCTCGATGTTGTAGTTGCTATGGTTTAAGTTTGAGATATTGATTAATTGTGTATTTATAATATGTATTTGCCTGATTTTGTTTCTAGAATGGTTTATGGTTCCCTTTTTGTGAAGAAATTTTATGTCATTTGATGTAAAATGATCAATTTTATCCATAATAGAGTTAGTCTGTATAGTTCTTCAAATATATAATCAAACAACATTATTTCAAACACAACTAAAATTTTTTCAAAATTTCTGCTAATTCAGGCCTCTATCCGATCGACCGTTCGAGCCACTACACTTCATCAGAAAATTACTTCAAAATTGTCTGCCTGTGACGTGTCATTGCATGTCAAGATGGACCCCACTTTATTTTGATCGGTGCATTCAACGGCTTAAATATTCTTTAAGACGGGCCCATCCTTTTTGGCCGATGGTTGTGGTGTACGGAATATTTACGGTACTCTACTAAATTATTTAGTCGCCCTACCAGCAAAAGTCTTTTCTTACTCAACTTTATGCTTAATCCAAATAACGTAATTATGTCATCTTTGAGTTTCCATGTTGTATTTATCTTTCAAGCGTTTTGATAAGACTTTGACAAATCTAACTTTTTTCAAATTTCAATCTTTTGACCTTTCGCTCCACTCCCCTCTTACATTGTTGCCACACATTATGACGATATGGCATAATGGTCCTTTCACATACAAAGTTACAAACACACACACGCAATTTAATAAGAATTCATTGTGTTTGTTAACTAAAAATTCCTATCACTAATAAATCATATTCAAATCATCAATGTTTCTTTTAAATAACATATATTCTAAAAATCAAATTTCCACGATGTTATAAGTTTTTTATTATAATATTGTTGCCAAATTTTAGATTTTTATCGTTACTTAATATTTTGTTATATTAAATATTTTTGTTTTCCATTGCTAAGTTATAACAATGCAAATTAATATTAAAAATGTAGATTTTTTTTAACGGAAACAGGTACAAAGATGCTAAATAATTACAAAAGACTCATAAAACATAAAAAGATTTAAGTCGGCATATCCAATCAACCTTTCAATCGCGTCCATATCTAATTCAAAGAAGAGTAAAGTGCACAAATTGTTCATGTGGTTTGATAAAATCCACAATTTTTTGTCTAACTTTCGAAAAGTTGATAAGTTGCATTCCTATAGTTTCTAAATCATGTGGTTTTGGTCTCTGGTCTTTGTAAAATAAGTTAAAAAATAAAGCAAAGTGTTTTATTGTGTTGGATTGATGAGGAATTGAAATAACCCTAAAAAGCAGAAGGAATACAAACTATTGAACAACCGTGGCAGCAACAAAAGTTCGATGGTTAGGATTAGGAGGAATCTTACGTTTTGTGTCGACAAAGATAAAGGCAGTTGTGGTACACAATAATCAATTGGTAAATAGGATCAAGATACCAGGTGATTTAATCATAGTTGTATGATGTATCATAAATAACAAATGGTATAACTTAAAACTTCAAACATAATTGTTATCAAACACTTGGAAGGCATGCTAACATACTTAAGAAAACCAACCTCTCAAATTGGGAAGAAAGAATCAAGGCAGGTGGATAAAGATAGAAGAGCAAAGGGGCAGTAAAAATGAACAAAGGTAGCGGTAAAAAGGAACGAAGGTAGCAGTACTTAGTTCCCAATTTTAGCATGGAGAGAAAATAAGAGAAAAGAAAAGAAGGGAAGAGAAAGGGAAAAAAGGTTATATTTTCGTGTTCCCCAGTCGAAAGAAAATACAAAGAAATGAACGTTTTATGTGTTCCCGAGTGGAAAGGAAGGGAAAGGAAATTTATAATTAAGTGTTAATTTTTCCAGTCTTTTCTTTTCCTTCCAAATCGGAAGGAAAGTTAGCAGGGAATATTATCCCTCCCATTCCCTTCTCTTCTTTCCACTTCCTTCCGAAAAAAAACTCAGGAACATCAAAACTTTTCTTTTTTTCTTCTTGATTCCACCCACTTTTCTCCCTTTCTCTCCTTAAATGAGACTCAGGAACATAGCATATAGGAAACGAAGGTCAAAAGAGGAGAATTTGACACCTCTTAGAATTTTGTTAAAATTAAAACCAATATGATTTAAATTTACCTTCAGATTGTGAAATCAGAACACAAAGGGTTGAATCACACTGCCAAAAGAAATGATTTATCTATTGTGCCTGTTGTCTTCGTGGAATCCGGTTAGCTGTACGTCTATCGATGTTGTTTCAACTGTCATGATCTTCTACTCCATCTCGATGTCCTCTATTGTTTACCCCTTTGATAGTGAAGTTGGGTTAAAGAAGAAAGCGTAAAGGCGGTGAAAAAAATGAGTGTGTATGTGTGTATATGGCATGATCTTCTTCTCCATCTCGATGTCCTCTTTTTCCTTTTTCCTTCTTCCTTTTTAATTATATAAAATTTCAAATGCTGATGTCTTCTTATTTAATGTTTATATAAACGTGTATAAGTAGGTGTGTATGAATGTGTATAAGTGAGTGTGTATGTGTGTGTATGTGGCATGATTTAAGAAATCACAATGAAGTGAATCAACCAATCTGTAGAAAGGAACTTGCCTCTACGGTTACATTTAATTATTTATTTTGATTGATTAATGATAGTTTTTATCACACATAAATATTATTTATCCAGTGACTTATTGTTATTTGCGTGTGACCTTAGGTGTTCATATTTGGTTAACAATATAGTTAAAATATGTATTCATAGCACATATCCGACAACCTTAACATACCTAAACCATACCCACTACAATGTGGAGGTTATCATCTTTTATAATACATAGGTGTATCAAGTTACATACCATAATATAGTGCATCCTCTTCCAACTCCTTCCGAGTAGGGAAGCACGATGAAGTTATGATCATTAAACCATCACTCTTCTACAAACGTCAAGCTGGCTGACCCAAAATAGTGACTATATTCCATATAAAGATGAAGGTCTAATAAAAAACAATGCTCTTGATGTTACAAAAATGGTATACTCGAAACAAATATACATCTATGCGACCAAGGAATATGTTGATGATGAGTATGGCATTTGGTAGTGGTTCAAAAAGTCAAAACTATTGTCCTAATTTGGATTTGAACCATATTTAATATAATGAAATTGATCTTTAGATTCAGTAATATCCTACATATTAATAAATAATTCGAAAAAATTTATATATTATATATTAAAATGAAGCTACATAGAACATATGTTTCCAAAGTCCATGGCAACTCATTTAAAAGATTAGTCTTCGACACACTTCTACCTGATTTTTAATCAAACTAAGAGGTACTTACTCATTCTCGAATATTTGTCTTAAATGTGTCTACTTCTTTTATGTACTTTCTCTAGCCATGAGCACAGGTCCAAACCCAACCTGAATCAGACTGTGAACCAGCAGAATCGGGAACTGGCCAAGGGGATGTATAGAACTAAGAAGTACATTGTCATAATCTAAACTAGTTCGGTGTCGGTTCTGGTCTGGTTACAAAATTAGTTTTCGGGCCATTGAGCCATTTTTCAGCATATTAAGTCATTTTCCAACTCATTAATCGTTATTCAGCCCCATTAAGTCATTTCCATCCCACGACTAATATATCATGCTTATTTTGTTTGAGAGACTTTGTATATTTATGTTATTTCAAACATGATGACATTTGTTAGATACAACATTAAACTTGTCATCTATAGTAGTGAAGATGAAACCATGATCACTCGTAATAAAACTAACATAAGTGATGCTAAATAAATCATTAGAACATATATGTTGAATGAGATAAATCGTTAGAATATATGTGTTGAAAGAATCATTATCTCTTTAGATAAAAAAGAATTTGTAAACAATACTAACAAGAAAATTGGTAAATGTCCCTTTGAATTATTTTTGGTGATTCTTATACGATCCAAAATTATTTAATATATGTATTTTCATATAATAGTTCTGTTTTTAATGAGTACATAAAAATAGGGAAAATTAGGGACAATAACATGTAGCAAAGTACTATGTAATCGCTACCCATATGTGTATTGTACATTGTTTTTAACCTTAATAGCAACATACTTACATTACTTTAGCAACAATAGATTTGTACTTCATTTATAACCTATAATAGTTCTTTTGGCCTACCTAGTCCGGTCCAGATTTTTAGCGGGTCCGCAAGAAACTAGGAACAGATTAACCCTAAATGCAAGAACCGCGACCCCCCCCCCCACCTTCATGTAGGTAAATTTCTGTCCAATCTGGTCCGAAACCGGTTTTGGTTTCAGTTCGTTCCGGTTCGGTTCGGCCAGTCAAAATGCTCATCATTAACCTTCTCACTTGATGTTTTGGTTGATGCTCTTTGATGATATAGTCCACATATGCTTACTTTAGTTAGGGAGTCTTTTCATAGAGACCTCTTCAATATCCCCTACATTGTTGTGGTGTGCTTTATCACCGTGTTGAACCGAGGATGCCAGATAAGAAACTCATCACCGACTTAAACTCCCATCACTTTTTAGGGGCTCTTTTCAACGAGTCTCCTTATGTGTTTGCACTGTAGGTGGAAAGAACAATACATTATGGTTTCAAAACACATTAGGTTTCTTGATTTCTTTTGTTTGTGGGTTTAAAAATGTAATGCATCATGTCTTTAATCTACAAGGATCGTCTTCTTAGTTTGATGACAACTCAAAACAAGCAATTAATTTAAACTCAAAACTAACTAGACCACTAAAAGTATTTAAACACAAAAGGCTGCACATATTGCCATACTACAAATATGGAAATTTCGTAAGGATAATGTTAAAGTATATATATATATATATATATATATATATATATATATATATATATATATATATATATATATATATATATATATATATATATATATACTAGTGTATAAACCCGTGTGTTACACGGTTGAAAATTAAATAAAGTTTTCTAATTAGAATTTTATTTTATTTTATATACTTAGTAAGAAAAACATTTTATTGAATCACTAAATTTGATATGTATTGAAATATGATGTAAACAATAATGACAAATAATAATAAGATATACATTATCCTTAAAAATGCTAATGAATTATGAATTTTAGACAAGTTATATGTTTGCAAACTGAAAAATATAAGAAAAACTAAAAAAAATTGTTAATCACGGTTGTTAACTTAAAATTGTATGAGTAACAGAGAACTTTAATTTTTTTTTTGTTTTTATATCACATGTAATATATTTTCCATAATATAACAATGTACATTGATTGACTTCAATTAATATTAACCTCTTTTGCATTACATGTTACACTGATAAAAAAGCCTTGATATCCAAACCACCTACATAATGTAGAACTCCTTTTAAATTAAATTGACTTGCCGTTTTATCATGTAAATTAAGGTCCGTAGACGGCGCGTAGTGGAGTACCCGCATTATGTGTAGTGGCCTTTGAATATGGAGGTGGTGAATGGTTTCCATTAGGCACTTAGTTTTTTCGAAAAGTAACGTATAATATTATTTTGGTGGATGGTAAATGACCTCATTCAGCTAATATAGCAAATACGCACCTTATATAATCTTTTTATTATTTAACCATAAAAACTAAAATGTTGAAAGTGACAGACCATTCTTGGATGGAAGAGATAAGTTTGGGTGACACCGGAGGATGACCACAGGACGGAAAAAGTATATTTCAAATATACTATCTCCATGATTTGGGATTATAATTAGTATTTACGGATTACGTTTTAAGGTTTTAGCTTTTCGTGCCACAAGAAGAGGAGGCACAAACAACTTTCGGATGCTATATAACTACAATATTTTTTAGAATACAACTTTTTTTGTAATGTTTAGTCTGAAATCTAAAATTTGAATATGAAATGTAGTTTTTTCTGAAAATTTATATTTTAAGTTGACATAAAATTAGTTCGAAATAAAATTCGTTTAATCCAAAATATAGTATTTTGAATATAATGATAATTTTTTAAATAAAAATTTGTGGTTATCATTTTAAGTATCCATTGAATTTTTCTATAAAATACCATTACTTGTTAATGTTGTTGTACATAAATCTAGTAACATTTTCATTTTTAATATGTAAAATTACAAAATAGAAATTTTAAAAAAATATTTATTTTAAAAGAAAATGTTGATATACGATTTTAATTTGAAAGTTTTTATACTATCAGGATTAGTCTTGAGAAAAGACCTACTTTCCTTCCTTTTTTTCCTATAACTACATTAAATTTTGTAACCTAACATGTCCTCAAAATTAAACTTTAAACCAAACTATATAAATAATCAAATAGTTGTTTTTCTTCGATTAATTTTTGTTATAAAAAGTTATGACTAACAAACATTCTAAAATAAAGACACTGTGGTCAACTGACCATTTCTCTTAAAGCACAGTTAAGTTAACACTGCGGTAAACGCCGGACACATGCACAACCCTAACCACTTTCTGTGTGCATTCTAGACTCGTCGAAATCCGCAGAATAATAAATCTGCTTCTAAATGAAAATATGTTGTTTGGTTAGAGCTCTGAACAGTTGTAGTGGATGATGAAATTGACCAATTTACCCTTATGAATAAAATACTAATATATACAAACAAACCATTAATAAATTTAAAATTTTCATACCATATGTGTTACAAAATTAAACAACAAATACAAAAAAAAAATCACCAAACTTTATACACATCCTTTGCCCTACAACACAAATACAGAAAGATCACCATCTAAAAAAATAAAAAAAACACCCATTGCTAAATGAAAATAAAATTTCTCTATTTATAAAATTTAATTTCGTTGATCTTTAATAATAGTTGACCCTTAATCTGGTGACCTCGTTTGTTTATTATATCATTTCATATTTTTTTATTTTACGCTGATCATCAAATATTATATAATTTTCAAAAAAATGAATCCTTTTTACCTCCGTACAAATTTCCTTCTTTAATCACCGTCATACCCATCGTCCGGCTCATCTCCATCATCAAGTTCTTCTCATCCATCGCAACCCACTCTCTAGATTTCCTGCAAAAAGCCGATAAAACCAAAATAGATATCCAAATCAACAAAAGCCCGAAGATCAAACCTGAATGAGCAAAACCGGTGAGCTAAGGAAATGGAGGGTGGCCCTAGCTATCTCCCACCGCCTTCTCCCACCCACTCTCACCGTTCCTCCATCAAGCCTTGCCTTTCCCCCTCCCTCTCTCCGCCTCTCGTTCCTTCACTCTCAAATGCTCTGCTCAATCTCCAAACGCAGCAGGTACCATTCTTTTACCATCGCCGATTTACCTTAATTTCATATGCTCATTTTAATAGTATGGTTGCATTTTCATTTTCACCAATTTTCGCTTTGCTACTATAGCTGCTTATGCTTATTCCTCGTGAAAACATCTTGCCAATTGTAGTTTGAATTCTTCAAAGCTATTTAAGTGTAAATAATCGAAAAATGGACAATCTGAATTTGATTTCTTATTTAGAAGTACGAACATGAGAATTACAGGGGAGACTATTTATAATTTTATACAAAATCATGTCATCATTAATAACCCAATTTAACTTTTGACTGCTACCAAAATTGTTGCATTACATCGTTTCCCTTGTACATTAGCAACCTCCCGTCAAGTTGGTGGATATGAAGGGGTTAACACCCCCCAACTTGGAAAGAAATTACCAATTGAGGCAACTTCTTATAGCCTTTGTAAAGATATCATTCTTTCTTCAAATACTGAGGTTTTAAAATCTTCTCATGAATGAAGTGAAATACATCTCCACATATTTTATTTTGACATGTTGGACAAGATTGGAGGCTACAGAAATTGTAGATGTGCTGTCATAGAAGATGATCACCAGCATCGACTGACATGAGTGTTTATCTCTACCAAATAAGTCAATCAGTTTACTTCACAAGATGCAATGAGACCTTCAAAGGTTCATATTAGCATTTACCATGAGACTTTCAAAGGTTCGTATTAATAACAATATCCTAATTAAACTTTTTGATTTTTTTCTAATAGAAATAAATAAAAGTACTATACTGTAATAGATAGATAAATGTAAGTACGTTGCTATTTCTTAGCACCCACTTTCATTAATTTGTTTATTTTCTGTTTCTGCACACATCACACCCATACATGTATAAGAAAAAAAGTAGCTTGCTATTTTTTAAGTTACACACACACAAAAACAGTGTGTGTGCGTGTGTTTTTGTGTGTGTAAGTTAAAAAATACCAATGTACTTAATTTGTTAATTAAAGCTTTGATTTTTTTGTAATATAAACAAATAAAAGTACGATGCAGTAATAGATAAAGAAATGAAAGTACGTTGCTATTTCTTAGCACACACTTTCGTTCATTTGTTTATTTTATGTTTCTGCACAAATCACACCCACACATGTATAAGAAAAAAAAGTAGCTTGCTATTTTTTAAGTTACACACACACAGAGAAAAACACAAACATACGAATCGTATGTTTGTGTTTTTCTATGTGTGTGCATGTGTTTCTTAATTTCTGTTTCTGCACACATCAAAACCACACATGTATAAGAAAAAAAACTAGCTTGCCATTTTTTAACTTAGACACACACAAAAAACGGCAGTAGTAGAGAAGATATGGTAATAAACCCATTGTAGATGATTCAATCAGCATTAACATCAAGAATATACATTAAAATTATGGTACAGGTAGTTAAAACACAAACAAAGAAGTGCAGGAGTAGAGAAGAGAAGAGAATGCAGAAAGGGAGAATATATAACAAAATCGGATGAAAATTCTATAGAAAATACTAACCTTGATTTTTTTTTTACTGTTTTTGCTGTTTGTTTAGCTATATGGTGGATGAATGCAGCCGTAGAAAACTTCTTAAACCCTAAAAATAATGGTGTATGATGCAGTGTTTAAAGCATTTGATTTCTGATAGTAATTATATAGAAAACATATATGATTTCTATTCCTGATTTCTTGGTATTTAATTCGATTTTGATTGCTGATTTTCAGGGATATTATATCAAAGCTGCTGTTTTTATCAATCGTAGCAGGGTAGTTCTATGTATTTCAAATTTCAAAAAAGGATAATATTAAATTTCAAATAAGGATAATATTTGGTGATAAACATAAAATGCGGACCGTATAAGTTACCAATGGGAATAATTTGGGCGGGAATTTTTTTTTTAGCAAAGCTTTACATGATTGACATGTGGCAAATTGGCACCTTAGAAAGGTGCCAAGTGGCATATTTAGTTTGTTTTATTATAAAGGATAGATATATTGTGAAATTAGAAATAATGGAATGTATATTCAAGAAAGATATCTTAAACTAGCAGATTTAGAGTGCAACAACGAGCAATAAGCAACTTTTACATCAACATTTATATAAAATGATTGCTTAATGTTGGAAAAATAATTTTAGTGCAATGTTACTAATTTCGCATAGAGAAGTTAAGGTGATGGTGAGGAACTTTGAATTACGACTTCAAGAAATCATTTCGATGGATTTGTTCAACATTTGAAGATCGTTTTAGGATACTTATTTGTGTGGCGTGAAATTTGAAATGAGAGTTGAGAAGATTTTAATACGATTTCGGTAATAAAAAAAATGATGAGGTTTCTGAAAATTTGCTTAAATATGAGACGCTAATTTTACATCTTTGGTATTTTGCAGTGAATCTCGCTATGAAATCCGTGGCTATTTTGATAAAAAAAAAATGTAAATTTTGAGCTATTTATTAAAAAAATACCATGATAAATATGGCTACATTTATTTTTTCTCTAATAAGTGTTAAGTTTTGTGGAGCCATGTGACAATAATATTAAAGTTCAAGGGTAAATATTGTAAATTCATTTACAATTCAATTGCAAATTGAATTGATGTGTCTGCCGTGGTTGGTGAAAAGGAAAAGGAGGCGCATGCATTCATATTATATTATATATGTATGTGAATTGAAGACGAACGATTACGGCTCTAAAATCCTATAAATAGGATTGTTTGCTTCATTTGTTAATCGCACCAAATTGTAAATTGTAATCTTATTGAGTTAATAAGATTTCTCTAGTTGCAGCCCGTGGACGTAGGATTTGCACCGAATCCGAACCACGTAAAAATCATTGTGTTCTTCTTGCTTTATTTTCGTGAGTTTGTGTGTGTGTGTGATAGTGTTTCCGCTGCGTGTACCCTGTCCGATTCCTAACAACTGGTATCAGAGCTTCGGGTTTCGAAGGAGATCTCGGTTTTAGAAATTAGAGTATGCTCTGTGGTTGCAGTTTTGTCTGATCTTCCACATCAGAAACTAATTTCTATTAATCGTATTAAAAGGTATCTTGGTACTTTGAAGGGTACTGTTCTGTCACACAAAAGTACTATAAAATATTTGTCTCTTGTTTGTCGTAATGGCTGAAGACAAGGTTGTAATCGAGAAGTTCAACGGTTCTGACTTTAGTTGGTGGAAAATGCAAATAGAAGCATTGTTATGTCAGAAAGATTTGGACGTGGTACTTGGAGACAAACCGGAGAAAATGGAAAAAGCTGCTGAAGATGCATGGAACTCAAAGGACAAGAAAGCTAAGGCGGTTATTACGTTGTCGTTGGAAAGGAGCGTTGCTTTCAACATCATGAAGGAAACCACGGCGCGTGGTATGATGGATGCTCTGACGAACATGTATGAGAAACCGTCGGCGGCTAACAAGGTGTTCTTGATGAGGGATCTGTTCACTACAAGGATGAATGAGGAAGGCTCAGTTACTGTTCACATTAACAATCTAAATTCAATTCTGTCCAGATTGTCATCTGTGGGAATTAAATTTGATAACGAGACTCAAGCTTCACTGCTACTAGCTTCACTACCTGATAGCTGGTCAGGAACAGTTACTGCTGTTACGAGTTCAGTGGGGACCAGTGGTATGACGTTTGAAGGGGTTCGAGATTTGGTTCTAGGCGAGGATATCAGACGCAAGAATCAAGGTGGCTCGTCTTCTTCTGAGTTATTAAATATCAGAAGAGGTAGAGGGAATAACAGGAATAGTGGGAGCAGTGGGAGTCGGGGAAGAAGTTCATCTAGAACTTGGAAGAATGTGAAGTGCTGGAACTGCCAGGAGGTGGGACATGTTAAGAGTCAATGTCCAAAGAAAGAATTGAACATTGCTGGTGCTGAGAGTGTGTCTGAGGATGATGCACTGATACTAAGTATGGAAAGTTCTATAGACTCTTGGGTCATGGATTCAGGGGCTTCGTTTCACGCCATGGACAACGGAGAAACGATGGTGAATCTAAAAGAAGGAGATTTTGGGAAGGTACGGTTAGCAAATGACGAGATGCTTCAAGTAACGGGCATGGGAGATATTGATCTGGTTACTTCATTGGGAACTACATGGAACCTGAAGAATGTCAGGGTGATTCCGGAGCTGAAGAAGAAATTGATTTCTGTTGGTCAGCTGGATAAACAAGGACTGGAAGTAAGGTTTGGTAGTGGTAAATGGAGGGTGGTCAATGGAAATTCGGTGATTGCTCAAGGTATGAAGCATGAGTCATTGTATATGGTTGAGGTACCTGCTGAGGGAAGTATGACCATCCCGGTTAAGCATGGCAAAATCTGGTTCGCTAAATCTAGTGCTAAGAGAGTTCATTTTGCAAACATGAATTCTGGAGCCAAGGGGATGTTAGCTGAACGAGTCGGAAAGTCTAAACCATTCAGGGGATTTTGTGACAGTGGGAGCACGGGGTGTGTTCCGGGTACAGTTACAAAGAGCCGTTGGGTTTTGAAGACTAAGACTGAAAAATTCTCTCCTGTTGGAAGTTTGCAAAGTTTGGAGAGTGTTAATGGTCCTCGGTGTATCTTTAGAGCTGGTGGAGTGTCCAAACCGGTTGAGACAGAGGATGAGTCGGTGGTGGGATTAGCCACGGCTGAGTTGGAGCTAGTGGGAGCTTCAACTGGCCCTTCTAGTACTTGAAGATGAGGGGCGGCTGCAACTAGGAAATTGACTGAGTCTTAGCTTGTTCTTGGGAACTGGAAGCTTGAAAGACTGATTTGGTTGAAGATTACTGGAGTTATTGTATTGTTCATGTCTCCAAGTGGGAGATTGTTAAGTTTTGTGGAGCCATGTGACAATAATATTAAAGTTCAAGGGTAAATATTGTAAATTCATTTACAATTCAATTGCAAATTGAATTGATGTGTCTGCCGTGGTTGGTGAAAAGGAAAAGGAGGCGCATGCATTCATATTATATTATATATGTATGTGAATTGAAGACGAACGATTACGGCTCTAAAATCCTATAAATAGGATTGTTTGCTTCATTTGTTAATCGCACCAAATTGTAAATTGTAATCTTATTGAGTTAATAAGATTTCTCTAGTTGCAGCCCGTGGACGTAGGATTTGCACCGAATCCGAACCACGTAAAAATCATTGTGTTCTTCTTGCTTTATTTTCGTGAGTTTGTGTGTGTGTGTGATAGTGTTTCCGCTGCGTGTACCCTGTCCGATTCCTAACAATAAGAGTAACCAAAAAATTTTCTAAATACTTAACTAGTTTAACCATTGATAAAACAAGACTTTGTATTTATCATAGGCTTTACAACACTCTCTAAACTAAAATTTTCTATCAATAAATTAATTTTTAAAATGATGAATTTGTCAACTAAACATCCACTTTGGATCATCAAAGTTATTTAAAATTCATTAATTTGTATTTCTGATATTTATTTTTTGAAAAATTTAGTGTATATATTTTTCATATATAATTTTACATTTTAAATTAAACAGAATCATCTTTTTTAAAAACAAATACAACACCATAACAAAAAGTGATAATATCCCAATATAATAAAATATAGAAAGTATTTGTTATATAAAATTGTAAATGACTCGGTAATTATTCTTAAACGAGTTGACCTTCTCCCATTTTATGTTCGACTTTTCCTTATTCACCAGCGACCATAAGTTTCCTCTTCGTTCATTAGTCGTAGCTTTCCTTGACATTAAATATATTTTTCTCAATTTATGTATTTGATTTCACATTAGATAGATATTGATCATGATATCAATATAATTTTTAAAATACCAATTAATAAGTATGGTGAACTATCGACATAACAATTTATTGATTTATTACTTTTATAAAGTCAATGTATGATGTTAATCCATGTAATCAATCTAAATGAAAACCATTATTGGTTATAATAAAAATATCTAAAATTGAGTTCAGCAATTATAATGGCTGACATAAAAATCTAAGTAATAAAAAGTTGTGAATTGAATTTAAATGTTCTATGGACCATTATTCTAGCGGTTACAAAGACCAAATGCATAAGAGATACAAGTTATTCGTTTATTTGTATAAAACAATTTTAAATGAGTAAATGCGATGCAGATTAGAAGGAGCAAATTTGATAACTACATGTGATGCAGAATTTAGAAGGAACAAAAACAGTCGGAAATGAAGACCGAACGATCAAGAACGACCCGAGAATAACCTTTTTTCTTTCAATAAATAATCTTCAATCTAAACTTTTAATAGTTTCAAACATAAAAATGTATAACTTAATAAGCATAGCATCCGATTTATAATAACCTAGCTTATTGTCTACTAGGACTCCAAAGAATTAAGGAAATTGATTAACAATAAAAGATGGATTTAATTGATGTTATATGCCAAATTTAACTTAATCATGATGAAAGTGATAATTACACAAAAATATCAAATATTGATGACGTTGAAATTTAAGGTTCTTGAGGTGTTGGATGAGTTTAGAGAAGATGCTTGAGATTAAATTCTAACAATTGAAATCGATAAAAATTGGTTATAAATGGAATAATTATGGTTAACTTACACCCTGTTTTGCTTAGACCAAAATTATAATAAATATGTCATTGTCCGAATCAAAATTTTTTAAAAATTTCATCTTCTTCAAATAATCCATATTTTGGTGGGTGTATATATATATATATATATATGAGAATAAGATAGATTATATGAATGTGTGTTGAATAAGTTAAGTTGGGTATATATTTATAAGTAAAATTTAAAAAAGTTTTTTTTTTTTTTAATTTTTCTGGCTGTTCAACGACTATTTTATTATGATTGGTCGTGGTGTAACGTAAAGCTGGTCACATAGGATCACGAATTAACACGGAACGATGTGTACTACCGTGATGGATGCTGATTAGGCATCACGGTTGCTCCGTAATATGTATTGTCAGTGGTCTAAATGCTTAGACTTAAACATGTAGTCGATTACATATACAGAAAACTGGCAATTTTCGGATTTACAAAAATCATTAAAGTTTTAAAATCTATACTATCTAATAAAGCAATCACTTTAATGCCATGTGTCATTTTTCTAAGCCACCTGAAACTCATTTTCCCGCCCAAAATATTTTGACACCTGTCCATTCTATATACGTATCTATACAGTTACTTGCCGTTCAATTGTGATTATGATTTCTGAATTTACGCCACAGATTTTTGCGGGTCGCCTCTCCATCTCCCTCAATTTCGCCCTCAATTTCGTATTTCCTTTTGAAAATCAAATCATCAACCATAAATGTTCATCAATTCAATGTTTCAATTACACCTCTCTTCCTCTATCTCTTTCACGTCTCTGCCATTAGTGATCATCTCATGTACGAAGTCTGGTATGTAATCTTGAAACAAGGTTTGCATAGGGATTTTTCCCCTAAATAATCTCCTTTCGCTTTTCCATAACTAAGGTCTAAATTCACGGTCATTATCTTGCCCCTCATTATTCTACTTCTCCCCTCATATATCTATTCATTCACACAAAAAACCAATCGGAGAGTAGTTTTGACGTTGGAGAGGATGAATACGGTGGTTGTTGAACAATTCAGTGGTGGTATGTTTGATTATTTTTTTGTTTTTTCAATATCGGTGACGATGGAACAGAAGTCCGATGGATAGTATCGTTATCACTTTGAATTCGTGATTGTTGATCATATGGTGAGTAGTTTTTCCGCTTTTGTAAATATATCGTCTTTCGTGTTTTAATAATCTTTTTTTTCTTTCATTCTTACACTCATAATCTGTTACCTATTCATCCCCCAAATCACGCATCCATCTCCTTCAATTTCGATTTCTCAGTTTTTTGGAAACCAAATAGCCGATTATTATGTTCAAACTTTTAAATACCCATATCTCCTTCTTCCCCTCACACTTTTCTGTTCATGGAGACCTTCCAGTTTGGACGGGATTTTCAGATATAAAATAGATTGATGCCAGTTGCGAGGTATTGTCACTAGCCTACCATAGTTGATGATGCTCACTCAATCTGATGTCTTTTATCATGCCACCAAGGCATTCTCCGTTGTCTTATTCCGCTAATTTGTAATTTGTTGTGCAGGGGTGTGGCTGGTTCAAAATAAGAATACAATTGTAGGCTTTGCTGTCAAGGTAGTAAGGTACTAATATCTCACTGATAAAGAATATTCTTCATCCTTTTTCCATATACATTACTGGTTTTGATGTTTGTGTTTTCATTGGATTTCTGAAATAAGGTAATCCACGTTTTCTTATCTGTTGTTACAGGTGTACATTCCATGAAAAAATTACATTATGGTCCTTTCAAACCTCTTCCTTTCTTTTTCTTGGTCCCAAAAAGTTTTTCATCGGATTGGGCCGGCGTTTACAGTGTTGGATCGGATTGTGGAGCGATTGAATTCACAAAAGAAGACATTGAATCATTGGGGAACGAGAAGATCAGAACCAAGAACAAGTTTAATCTCAATGTTAGTTTTATGCTCTTCTTATTCTTCCATTTATGTCAAATATCCAGTTAATTTTATGGGTTTTTGGGAGAAATGTGATTGTAAATTAATTTTAGTGTCAATTTCATTCAATACTAATGAACTGTCAGGAACCAAACAAGAGTTTGAGAAAATCCATGGTTATTCATTGACTCCATCAAGTGAGGTAATCTTATAAATAACTTAATGGATTTAATGTAAGCTTCATGCTAAGAATCTGTGTTTTTTTCTTCAAATCGGTCAAAATACAATTTCCCAGAGGTTGCATCAATTTCTTGTCTTTTGTAGTTGATGTTTGATTTTTATTTGCCCACCAACTGTTCGATTATTTGCTTGAGTGAGTCTTGGTGGTAATCTTTTATTTTTCATGGTTGGCGTTAGTTTACCTATAAGTATTATATGGTTCGGGCAATGTCCTGCCAACTACAACTATAGTACTTCCTTTGAAGCCAGAGAAGGTCAAACCAGTCAAAGATTAGCTCTCGAGTCTCCATCCTGAAGTTAATTATTTCTTTAAAAGAAATACAGAATTCTGTCAGGGAGTTTGATCCTAAGCTTTACAGTGTAAACACAATATCCACAATTTCCAGTGAGAAAAACATTGTTGCAAAATCAGGAAGGAGATGTGGCTGGAGAAGAGGATCCAGAAACACCTAAGAAGATTTTTCAGCTTCTGAATCAGGTGAGTTTTTGTATGGAGTTGGCAATTTACGGATTTACCCTTTGGGTTAATAACATTACATTTTTTGTATATTTTAGACAATTGAGGCACTTTCGTATGTTCCGGCAATTGGCATTGAGATTGTACTTGCAGTGTGCTGAGGTAAACTTACATGTTGAGGTTATTTGACAAATCTACCCTAAATCTTGATATCGGTAATAAAAGATTCATGACTTTTTTTTAATATTTTTTTTGTTCAGGCTGCTAATGACTGATTTGAACCAGTTGCTTATGAATTTTTCACTAAAGCATTTGTTTTATATGAGGAAGAAATTGCGGTAATTGCTCAATCTCTTAACCATGAATAAAAAAGTGACATGATGATTTTTTTTCAAACAGTCAATAACTAATGAAGGAATGGAATGGATAAGACAATGGAATAAGCAAGGTAATGGAATGAGTCATTATATTTCATGATCATGTTTGGTTGGTTTGTAGATAAACCTGGGTTTGTTTTTACTAAATGCAAATCCGTTTTTTAAACAGTTAGGATGAAGAGAAACAACGGTCCAACAAATTTGGAAGAGTCCGAGGTTAGTTTCATTTTTATGTTGGCGATTCATTTGATTCTAGCGGGTTAGATATTTTTTGTTTTTGGGCAAATGAGAATAGCAACATACTTTACTTTAACTACCAATATGGGGATCCGAAGATCATGACCGTGGTAATCAAAAATGGAATCAACATAGTAGCTTTAATAACAGAGACACACATTTGCAATCTCCAAGAGTTTTTCAACACATCTGACCTTCTGTACATACTTCTATCCCATTCATATCTCCACAGATGCATGTGCAAGTGCAGCCGTTTGGCAACAATATATTGCATGGTACGCTCTCTGTTTATACACACACATATGCTTAAGTGTATAATTGAATTTATTTTCTTTATATATCACTTCCAATTTTAACAAGAATAAAGATCTTTCCTTTACAATATTTCCTAGGAATTAACCGTTTCTGATGGTTACATGGGAAGTTGCACCTGCGTTGGCCATTGGGTGTGCTCAAATACTTAAGCCATCATAATTGACATTTTTGTAAGTCCTTATTGATCATTCTAACTTTCTACAACTTTGATGCTCTTAATTGTTAGGTAGTGTTTGTTGCGATGGAATTTGGGAAGGAATGGAATGGTGTGATTCATTCCATTTTAATGAAAAATAATGGAATTGGATCATTTGTGAATAAAAGTGATCCCTTCCATTATCTTGGTTTTTATTCATTAGCCATGATATGTTTTTTCGGGAAATTAAACTATATACCTGGTTTTATTTATATAAACGTTGATTACAAATAATCTTAATAAAGATTAATTTGATGGCATATTTATTTCTCTAGACTATAGGGGCAACACAAGGGGTAAATTAAGATACATTATGATTGTATTAAAAACGAAATTATGCGTTTTTGCGATATATCAAGGACTAAAAAGCTATAATAGTGAGTGGTTCTTCATTGACTAACTGGGCTACAAATTGCAGAAATTGATGAAATGCACCGTGACTTAATATCTTTTACTAATTAGACATAGGGAAGCAGTTTGGCACGGCCCAGTTCAATAAATTGCTCAAATTATAGTTGACCGCGGAACGAATAATGTGCTAGCTAAAAGAATAAAAGTATATAACTTTTTACAAAATGGTTTCATTACATAAATAAAGGGAAAAAATAAGTGAACTTATGTTTGATTTTTTGGCAGGATTTTTTAGTCTTGACCGGTTAAAGAACATGGGGCTATTGATCTTGCATGGTTAATTAGGGATGTCCCGCCGGATAAAGTAAAGTAAGTGAATTAAAAATAACTTTTTTATGGTTTGAAGGGATAGATTGGTGTTTTTATATGCTTGTAGGGAGTTCTTGCTGAGTATAGAAGGAATTGGGTTGAAAAGTGTGGAGTGTGTACGATTTCTAACGCTACATCACAAATTCACAATGCTTTTTCCTGTGAGTGTTGCCATGTCCATGTTTTTTAACTTACAAACTACAATATTACCCTCCATTTTTCATGGCTGAAGTACTCCTAAAGGTTGACATAAACGTTAGTCAAGTGGCCACACGTCTAGGGTGGGTCCTACTGCAATCAGAAGGGGTGGGTGAAAAGGGAGAGATGAACTAACAAAAGATCAAGAATACAAAAACTTTGATCTATATTCTCGGCAATCAGAATTTGGGCAAGGGTTTCCTTTTTTTTATTTAGTGATTTTTTCATCAAATTATTGACCTTTGTTGTCTTTTTGAGGTTATTTCTATATGTTTGATGATATCGAGAGTTAATTCACGATAGGTCAAGAATATCTTTTCAGTTTCTTTCAAAAACTTTGATCTTTTGCCTAAGAGAATCTGAGTTATAATAAGTTATAACAGTTCATGTTGTTAGGAGTTGGTTTATGTTGCTAAAGCTCTTTCTTCATGCTTTGATTTTATATTGTAAAAGATGAAACTCTTGCTTTAAACTTATATGATCATCTTATATTTTATTTAGAGCTCAAATATGTTAATTTCATTCGTGGATATGTTTTAATGTGAACAGAAATAGTTATATGGCATATACCTAGACATATTTATACGAGTAACATTATTTTTTAAAAATCCTTTCAATCATTTTCGTTAATGATGCAAAATCAGATGAAAGTACATAATGTTTTAGACACATATGTATTAGCAATTTTGGTAAAAATATATAATTCTTTCCTTTAAAATTTAATTTTTAATGAAACCCATTTAACGTGATTATTATTGATAGTATACGAAATAATTTTCAGATTTATACCTCAATCTTAGTTTTAAAAACATCATAATTAAACCAATATATAATAACAAAATTGCTTATGTTTATACTATACTACTTATTTATTTATTCTAATCAAACTATGTAATATACAGTTATTTACAAAAGAAAATCCAATTTTAAAACAAATATAATACAAATTTATTAAATATATATTTTTCTAATATCAACCCGTGTGATACACGGGTTTTAACCTAGTTATATTATAAAAACCTATCTTTAGAAAAAACAGAAGAATTTATTTTGTGAACAGAACCAATATCGTATAGAATAACACGTGGAACCAAGCCTCTAATTTCTGGGTGGCTACATATTTGTATACTGATCAAATTTCTCTCTATATATTTCACTCCCAATTTATTCTCCTCAATTAATTGCATTTTAGCATTCCATCTCTCTCTCTCTCTCCCACGTCCACCACCATTGTCATCATCAAACTCGGTGCTCCATTTTTCAAACCCCATAAATCAAGCAACTTCCGAAGAAAATACAGGAAATGGAAAATCCAAATCATTAGATCATAAGGTAGGAAAATATGTCAAACACACCCATCTCACTCTCTGAAATTTGTCTCAGTTTGTTCCGTTTAGCCATGTCTGTTGCAGACCCATGGCCCTTTTCTTGAACTTCAATCTCTCTCTTCCAGTTCCCCCTTTTAATTTCGATTTCTGACTTGGGTTTTGAATTTCGTCAAAAATGAAGAAATTCCGAGGCTTTTTGCTCAGACATAGAGTCATCTCTCTATTCCGATGCATCAGCCGGAGAAACCAGCCGTCGGCTAAGGGGTATCGTCGGCTAAACCCATCTCCCAGATCGTTGACAAGATTGTTGAAGTGGGGTGCTCGAATCAAGGCGAAAGCAAGAGCTATTTGTGCTACAAACCACGGTTTTCGTTCGGGTTATATGCGTATAGGAAAAGACTCGGTTCTGGCAACGGGCACTGCGCCGCCGCATGCGACGGTTCCGAAGGGGAAGATGGCTGTGTACGTAGGACAGAACGACGGCGGCTTTGAGAGGGTGTTGTTGCCGGTGTTTTATGTAAACCATCCTTTGTTTGGGCAGTTGTTGAGCAAGGCAGAGGAGGAATACGGTCATGACCATCCTGGTGGTATAACCATTCCTTGCCGGATTTCGGAATTTGAGAACGTAAAGAGCAGGATCGCCGCCGGATGCGTTGGCCGGAAAATGATCCGGTGGAAGCTTCCCGTTTGAGCTACACTTGATGACGTCGGCGATAAGATTTAATTTAGACAGTTACTCTTTGTCTATTTTAGACTTTTAATTTTCCATTCATATGTGCACATAAATAAGTTATATAAAATTCCAAGTTTAATTTAATGCCGTACATTTTTAGTTTACATATATTAACGAAACTTCAATAAGTACAATAATCCCGATCTTAAATGTAATAATGAATATAAGTCATACAATTTTATAAAATTATCGTTCTTCGTCCCTCATTTGTCGCCCTTTCCCCCAAACCATCAACCTCCCACCAGTCTCCCTACCCTTCCATCCCACCAACCAGCACCCATCCACAAAACATACACCACCCCTCCCCTTCCCATCCCAACCTCTATCCTAGAAAAATTTAGTTTTTTTTAAAAAAGTTTTAACATTCAACAGAACCCACCCCCATCCTCATCACACCCAATTCTACAATTTGTTATGATGTACAACATAACAAATTGTTCGGTGACTAAATATCTACATATGGTATACTACATTACCCTCTCAAGTCGTCAATTCTATCCATATAATATCCACATAGTTAACATTTAATCATATTTTTCCAAATAAGCAATGTAACTTGCATAACCTACGATAACTTGCGGTAATGATAGTATGAATAGTTGAAGAAGGTTTAATGGTAAAAGGTGAAAATAAAATAGTGAAATAACTAATTGTATATGATACATGTGTTATTCCTGGATTTTTTTTATTTTTTTAAATTTATGTATAATTGAAATTTCTGTCTACGTGTAATTGTAATTATGCGCCATTATCACAAGGGTCAAGGGATATGTTCGAATGAGTTTAATAATTCAGATGCGATCCCACCTACAAATTGTGATGGACCAAAATAGTTGAGTAAAATGTAGGTGTTTAGAGCTAGGGTTTTCGGACCATATGGTAGTCCATTGGTTGGGACTTGAATGTAAATCCTTTTTTCATGAATTTATCTTTAGATTTTGGTAACTTTAAAAAGGATAAAACCTCTTTCATATTAGGGGTCGAGAGGTGGTGGGTCCCGTGATTCGTGGAGTTGGGAAAATCTTAAATCATAACAAATAAGTGAAATAACCCAACACGTATAATATTTATCAACAGTTCAGTAACGTATATATTTAGAAATATATTTAAGTGTCGGATTTCAATTGCGAAGCTCCGTCATCTCAAATAAGGTCTTGTTTTTTTTGTTTTTGTTTTTCTTTTTTTGTCATTAAGTATTGTCTAATGAGACATGTCTAAAATAAACATACGAGAACTTGGTAGAGGAGCATGATGAATAATTGGACTGGGAGATGGATATGCTACGAAGAGAAATTGATAAATGCAAATATGTGTATACTCAATTACTTAATATAAGATATATACCCAAGATAACTTCTTCTTTTCTTCTTCTAATAGTCGTGCATTTTGATTACGTCAAAGACAAGCACAACATGACATACCATATTAGGTTATTTCTTAAGCAAGAAAAAATCAGTAGTCATATAAGTTTAAATCACTTATATAATTAAGTTCAACCATCTTTGACATAGAAATCTGGTAGATTTGATTTGGGTTTGGTGGATGTCCCTTTGTTTTTGTAAGTGTCAAACATATAATGTTGATGGCTTCCTTCTTCGGTAAGATTTTGCGAATGCGCTTTTATGTGGTATTGCTTTTACTTTCTCGCTCTAAAATGAGCATTGAGCGATCGACAGTCTTACTATCATAATCGCTAGCTGAGAGTTTTGCAAGTATATCTGCAGTGGTTTATGTAGGAAATGATTGGATTGTTTGTTGATCATGATCATTAAGCTTTTAAATTATACCATTTTTTGTTTAACTTATAATAGTTTGAAGAGACGGAGTCTTCTCCTTGGACATTGGCGGATGGGAGGTCGGGTTCAAAGACAAGTAATGATGTCATCCAACCGGCGAATTTTTAGATCCATGTGCGATTATGTGGTAAAGGGTATGAATCATTCGTTCAATTTCTGAAATCCCATCCTCTATGCTCTGCCCTCAGCGTCTATCCAACTGTTCTTCTCATGGAGCTTGTTGAATTTAGGTACACGTGTGACTTTGATGAGGCCAACTAGACTCTCTAGAGCTTAATCGACAATGGTTGTCATCGCTTCAATCGTGATGTCGACACGCTACGAGCCACCTTGAAGCTTCCGTTCTACGCGAAGTTTGCACCTCTTCGAAGAATAAGCTAAAGCTATATTGTCAAACTTGGGATATAATACCAAGATGTTTGTAAAAGGGGATGCTAACAAACTGACTCTTCATCAATGTTTTCCTCCTACCTGGAAGTATTTGACTACATTATTTCCAAGCTTATAAGCCTCAAAAGGGGGAGTTCAATCAATTTAACACTTTTGAACTTTAAATTTTATTTGCCATCACAAATAATCTAAATCTAGATTGTGCAAGAATGTTCTTTAGTCTGATTGTGGTTGATGCAATTCATAAAAAACGATCGTCTCAAGTTCCTTATAACACTTGATGAACCTCGTAATCTAGTACACATCCTTGGTCATTCCATATTCTAGAATGAACTTAGACTTCATGATCTACCTGTCACAAGGGGTATGCAACATTGGATTGCTTATCCTTATTTCGAGTATGTTACTACTGATGTGCATGTAGCTATATCATCAACATCTCAATAATGTCATCCCTTTCATGCTGATAGCAATCTAGTAGCTAGTCAATCTGATCCTAAAGTTGCCAAGGCCTCTAACGTTGACGATGAGCCACACGATTGTAGTTATCTACATATCTCTTCAGCATCAGTATAGCCCCTCTCTGATCGTGCTCACATCACCTCCAATCTTCATGGAGATGAAACTAGTTAGCATATGTCGTCAACCCATGATGATGATGGCCACTCTGTAATCTGTATATCATTTGGGAGACCAACTTGGCGCTCCTTACAAACTCATATGATTTTCCTCTTTACGAATCACCACCAAAGGTTGCTCCTATCAAGCATATTCAGTTTACATCATCATCATCATCCTCTCTTTACTTTGTTAAGCCTCACCTCTCAGCTCAGACTACCTCAACCACCTTCGTATGTATGCTAAACTTTGTCATTCTACACCTATGTGATCACAACCCTATTCTTATTCTCATTCAAATTCTAATGACATGGCTACTACTATACCATTACAGCACGACCTGTCATCTCATCTAGGTGCTTTTATGCCTCCCTCCCAGCCACTTAAAGACTCCTACCCCTCTCATCTTGACATTGGTCATAGTGACTCTATAAATGCTTCACCATCAGCTACACATTCCTCTTTGAGAAATGTAGAGTTGATGCAGTCTAACGTACCTCAAGCCACACCTAGCATATTGAAGAATGCCCCATTAATGAAGACACTCTCACAGTGAAGATGTAACATCCGTGTTTTGGGCCTAGGAGTTTTGGACTTAAACCGACAAATAAACCTTATTTTGTAAATATGGAAAACAAATGAATAAATAAATTTAATACTTTTTTATGTTTCATATTGTGAATAAATGAGACAAATATAGTTTTAAAATCTATTTATAACCAAATGTGAGAAATTTTGTCATAAGGACTAAAAGTGTCAACTTGGCCAAACTTACCATAAGTAGATTTGTCTAGTCATGGATTTGGAAAAATTAGAAGATATTATGAAGGAATTGATGTGGAGTTTAAATTAGATCAAATAATTCCCTAAATTAATATTAAGGACCTAAATTGTGAAGAATTATAGTATAAGGGACCATTCTTGTAAATTTGGGAAACTAAGGGTTAGTGTTGACCTAGTCAATGACTCAAGTGAAATAAATAATTGTAATTGGGGCATATGTATGAATATAGAGACTATTAATGAGAATAATGGACTTTTGGGGTGTTGGGTGAAGAAAGATCAAAATATAAGGACTATTATTGCCAATTGTGAAAGATATCAAGTCTTAGAGAGGGGTTTCCCCCATTTCAGCCTCATTCACGTTTTTAGAGAGAGAGGAGGAGAGGAGAGTGTCGATTTTCATGGGTTTCAAGAAGGATTGTTGCTTGTTCTTGAAGATTGATCAAATACTAGAAGATTCCAAGTAATCTAAGGTATAAACCCTTCCTCTTCTAGCTTGCAAACCCGTTTTTGGGGTGGGTTCTATGTCAAGTACGGAAATGGTAGATTAGGGGAGGAAATCCTAGGATCCCAAGTATTAGTTTATGATTTTAGTTCATGTTTTAATCAACATTCAATCCATGGATGCTCTTGATCCAATTGCTTGATTGATTTGGGTGTTATGAACATAGTTGTTAAACTCGTACGAGTCACGAGTCGACTTGTACGAGTCAAGTCAAATAAAACCCAAAACGAGGCGACTCGTAGGCTTGACTCGTTTTAGTGAGTGACTCGGTCAATTTTTGCGAGTCATGGGGTAACTCGGTACGAGTCGCTTCAACTCGTAACTCGGACGGGTCTTGTAACCTACGGGTATTTGCATGATCCATTGGTTAATAGGCCGATAACCGGTTAATAACCCTCTTTTTTGGATATGGTCGAGAAGGAGACTGCAAAGTCAGTAGCATATGGGCGAGCTGATGAAATGCTTGCTGGCTTGGAAAAAATTATACAATGGTTTAGCAAAAAAAAAAGGAGAAAGAAAACCTGGATAGTATTAAACTAAAGGATGTAATTGAAGGGTTTTCTAGCAAACAATGAACACAAATAATCCTATGGTTCACATGCAACCCTAGAAAGATCTATGTTTTCTTCTATGAAGATAATAAACTATAACCTAAAGGCCAACAATAAATTCTAAAGATTAAAACAAGAATTACCAACCTTTGAATCTTATTCTTGAAGCTAGCAGCACAAGTGTCCTGCCTCAGATGCAAGTCAAACCCACAGCAATGGAGAAGACAGTTCAGCAGAGTTTATCTTGATGTAAATGGCGCAGGTTTTAGGGTGGCCAGGTGCCTCCTTTTATAGCCTCCAAGGGTTACAGCTGAAACCCTAAGGAGCCTCCAAATGGGCAAGCCTGCTGACCATTTGGACAAGGCTTTCCTTAACCCTAATTAGGGTTTCGAGATCCTTGTGGTGACACCACAAATCTCGCCACCTTTAACCCCTATCCACTGGCCAGCCTTTTATTCAACTATTGAATAATTACAAAACCAGTCCCTGCACTTTTAATTAATTAATTTAATCACTAAATTAAATCCAATTAATTCTTGATTAAATCTCAATTAATTATTATAGTTTCTAATTAATATATTAACACTTAAATATATTAATAAACCATTTAATTAATTCTATTGATTTATTACACAATTAATAAATCAACCTTTTACTCTACTGAACTCTATCCTGACCTCCAGCTATGAGGGCAACCCAAATGGACTTTGCTTCAATCAATAAGATAAATATAGTTGTAAAGTCATGGCTTAGACACCTAATCCAACAGTCTCCCACTTGGATAAGTCTATGACTTTAATTTATCTTCTGATTAATAAACAACCTGCAGCTTCCTAGAAACTGCTGCCGAACTCTGACCTAGTCAGTTCCGTCCAAAGATAAGTGATCAGATGATCCTCCGTCCAACAAGATATTTTCAGACATGAGACATGGATTGAGATCAATCTCTGTCTGACACACTGTTTCCCGATTTCCGATTTTGCTTATGACTTTTAGACTTCTAATTGAACGAATCAATTCAGTCCTGGCTGGCCAGCGCTTCAGTCAACTTCAAAATCATCGAGTGGCCAACAGATATCTGTTTCCCGTCTGGGTCAAGGGACGAATAAGTTTTGACTAATATGTTATATCTTTTACCCGACAAATCACTCACAACAGCACGTTTTATAACATCGAGTTACCGATGCGTTTTCGTACTATCAATGAACAACCGCCTTGCAAATTATAACTCATATCTCTCCACTTTAAGACCAAAAGATATTATCGTCTCAACATTGCTCGTGATATAATCCATGAAGCAATCCATTGAGCGCGGGTTTATCCAATACTCAAATCTCCATTTCCAAGTACTCATGAACGTTGCAGCAATCTTATTGCTATGTCTAACTCCTTAGACAATCTACAAACCAATTCATGACAGTCTTCCTTCATACTTACTCCCTAAGAGTATGAACGACTGTGGATGTTTGAATAATCCAATTATTCAGGAAGTAAACATGCAAAAGCGAAACATAAAATCTGACTGGCAGCTACTCCTGCTAATTACCAAGTCTCCACGAGGTAATCACCAAGTCGGATTTATCATAACTATTATCGGTTTCTTATTCTCTTTTAAACTCTCAATTCAAGCCTTTTATATCTATGTCTATGACCTTTTCACTCTTTCTATGTATCCAAGTGTCTAACACTTATACACTTTATTGCAGATGATCCTATCGGATACTCTTCCGATGATATCTCAATTTGTCATTTTGTCATTCTGTCATTTTCTCTCACAACTCCATTCCGGTGATGTGTACTGTGACTGCCCATGGTTCTCGGGTCTTTAGTCTACATGACCACACCCTAAGACAATTTCGAGGTGTCATGATGTGCCGGTGAACCACACGCCCTCCATCAGAAACCAACGAAATTCTTTAACCATGAAGTCCTATAGCACCACGTTTTGGTGTAAACAATTACCGATTTGAAAACCCTTTCAAATCAATCACCCTAATCATTTCCCAATGATTTCTCACGTCTGTTCAAAAATCCATTCAGTATTTTCAGCCAGGCAATATCCTGAATCCAACATACAATGCTCTAAGCATTAAGTCATCAGGATATGTTCATAACACTTCTGATTTGTCCAAGAGGCTCGAGGAACCTGATGTAATCTTATTCCAAGCCCTTTCGGAATCCTAAGATTACCAATAATCCTTGTGTCATGATTTCCGGAAACCATTTCCTTTCGGTGACTCTTTCTTATGCATCTTGAATCCCATCAAGATCATATTCTCAACGGCTAAGTCAATACTGTCAGTCTCATCTATCTGATAGATGTCTATGAACTACGTGAGCATGCTGCACCTTCTTTGTTTCCTTCATGCCAATTCATTACACTTTGCAATGACAGGAAACTCCATTCCTGGGGTTATGCATCTTGAATCTCATCAAGATCATATTGGCAGAATTCTGATCTATCTAATAGATGTTCACAACCACCTGAGTATGTTGTATCTCTTAAAGTCTTTCATAGCGAACCGTTTCTTAACACCAAGTCATTACACTTTGTAATGATAAGAGACGTTTCCTAGAACCAGTATGTAACCCTCATACAATGATAGCAGATAACAACGATACTCCCACTGGCTTTGACACCGTTATATGACTCTTTCGGACTATTCACAAAATCCAAAACTTATGGCACATTTTGCGAAACCGAAATCCAAACCTTTCCGACATATTAAAGGAAATCTTTCAGGCTATTCACAAAATCCAAACCTTTTGGCCTATTTTGAGAATCCGAATATCCTTTCTTGCGAGATGCCCATGGGACGAATCTCGGGGCCATGTACCTTTCGTAATGGCATGCTCTATGTGAGTCCATATTAGTGTGCCGGTAAACCACACACGCTCCACTAACGACTCACACTATGCCACGCAGAATCCTCTCGGATTACATCTTCTATTGAGAGTGCTTCTCTCAGAATCAGTTGCTTGACTCCAAGTGATGACTCATTCAACCAGATGTTCTGTAAGTACATTTCTATGTTCCCTTCTTTTGATGATTCAATTACTCCCACTGGTTCCTAGACCAGTTGTAAAGATCAATCAAACTGTCACATAGACTGTGTCTCGCGGTAAGGTTCTCTTATTTGGCAGCAACTGGGCTCACCAATGCTTCTAGCAGTCGGATTACTTATCCGTACCATCTTTAGTGTTTTACCACTACTCGGTATATCACCCGGATCATAACTCCTTATGATGGTGACAACAACTACTGGTCAAGCGAAGAGAGGGTATGTCAGGTTTAACAGGAATCTAATTCCTGGTCAAGTCCCAGTGGTGACTAAAGGTTGTTTCACTTGGCTAATTCCTGAACTCGTTCAGAATTATTCTTACTCCCACTGTTTCCTTAGAACTTGAGTTCTTTCTAAAAGTACTCTTCTTTCAAAGGATAACTGGAGTGGCCAATGAAAAACGACATTGCTGATCAGTTTCAGGCTTGTCATGAGATTCAGACGAATGCTACATGACCCTGGACTTTCTATGTACTAGTGGGATGATCCCAGCTTTACATTTCAGACAGTGTCGACATAACCTACTTAGTCTAAGATGTGGTCGGAATATGGCTTCTGCGGTCTGACTGGTTGAATGTTCAATTCATTGAAAAATTAGTCGGAAATGTATCCAGTGTATCTTATACACCGAGGATCAAAACTATTTCGATCAATGCTCCATCATCTTCCCTTAGACACATTATAACCATTAGTGTTCTTGGAAGAGGATAAACTGTGAAACATTTTCTCAGTCTATGTTGTTACTCAGGTTCTGTTGATTTTATGCTTCCTTTGAAATCTTTGAACACTTCAAGGTTCCAATCAATCGCTTATTCCGATAAGCGAAGCCATATTTGTCAAACCATTTGGCAAATATCATGAAGCATAACTAATCGTGTTCTGTTCAAATATTCGAGCAATACACAGTAACTTATGTGTTTGTTGCTCAAAATCTTAATACCTTTACATCTCTATGTAACTTTATGACTTTGTTAATATTGTTCAAGACATACAATCATCACCTGACTCCAAGTCAGCTGATTCCAAAATCCTATCCATTGGATCTTTGGGCGATTCCTTTCTTGCCACAATTAATTTTATTAAGCACTCAATTCATCACGTGACTTTAAGTCAAATGATTCCAAAGTCCTGTCCAACTGGACCTTTGGTTGAAGTGATTCTCATAAAATTCACTTTAACAATCATAAAGAACACAATATATAAGTCCAATCCCATTGGATGTTTCAACATTCAAGTTATTACCATTTACGTCATCAACACATTCACACAACATTTCGAGGACAATTAAAACAACCATTTTTAAGAAAAAATTTCATTAAACCAGAATTATCCTCAGAACAATGTACAATGCGAATCTATGTTAAATGTATCTATAAACCAATAACAAGAACAGATATCTAGCTTAACTCCAAAAATGCACGAGCTCCATATCTAATCTGAATATGCTCCTGTGCGACAACATCCCGCATCCTACAGAGTCCGTGCATACAGAGCAAATGTGAGAAACACATCCTGTATCAAGGAAATGAGGATCAGGTATTCTGAGTTTTAAGATATTACTGAGTCTGCCAAATAGTTTGGCTTTAGAGCATTTTTCCAATCTTTCTGTGACTGTGTCCCACCTTATGGATTCCCAGTTTGAAACATCGAACAATCGGTCCGGACGATCTGGATCATTTCTTGATGCACCTTAATACTGGACTCAATCCTGAAGCAGCTGAATTAATGGAACTATGCTTCTCCATGAACGATTCATATAGAGTCGACATTGAATGCACTTCCACGATTGTCTTATCCGGTTACCCTTTCTGTTCATCTGGACGAACAGATCAGCGAGTTGAGCTAATGCTTAACTCCCGATCCCAAAGGGAAACCAGTTTTATACTGTTCGCCTATGTATCCCTCAATCTCGGGAACACGCAAACTGGTGCTACTTCCTTCTAGCTTGCATCTTCAAGCTCTTTGAAGATCCTAGTTCGTTCTCCTTTTTCAACCAGTTCTCGGAACCTTTCCTCAACTAGCTGTGCTAACTTATCAGACCCCTGGAATTCTAAATCCCTGCGGAACTCGGGGTTAATGATTAATAGCATAAGGCAACGAACTTCCTTGGATTCAATAGTCAAGGAGTCATGCTCACAAGCTGTGGTGTGATGCCATGTTTGGGAGCGGACACTCAGTTTGATATGGTTCCCCAGCAAAACTAAGAACTATTCTCTAATTGCAAAACCGTATCACATAGTTCAGGCCAGTCAGCCTTACCATACTAAATAGGTGCTTTCTGAAGCTCTCAGAAATGGGTGAAGGAGGAGAAGAAGGAGAAAGACACTTTCTTCAGACATATATAAAATTTGAATTTATTCGTTTAATTAATCCTTTTAAATAATTACCCAATTTATTATTTAACAAGGCTAGGACCCAAAATACCCCAACTATGCTGTGAAGAGGGATGCCGTAGTCACAACACAGTGGTCATTAAGGTAGATAACTTTTATCAATTTCAGTCTTATGAAATTCCTAGATCTCTGAGACTCATTGAACTATTCAATGGCATGTTTAATCTCGGATATGCCCCACCGTTTGTGACTGGGATGCCGAGGATCACAAACCGGGTGTGAATAACCATGCAAATTAGCTTGGTACTCTCGGGGTCCATTATCATCTCAAATTGATGTGCCGGTTAACCACACACGCTCCATCAACAATGATAACACCCGAGAAACCCATTGCCACTCTTTATGAACCCCCATTGGTGTGCCGGTAACCCACACACGCTCCACCAACGTTTCATAAAGTGCAATGTGCAATTTCATGGGTTAGCATCAAATTCACATTTTTTATCCTAAAGTAACTAGATTGGGTTTTGTTCAAGGTTCTAGTACTTTCAATTATAGCATTATACTTTTAAGAGGCTTAACGGTTCTATCAAACCCGTTCGGCTAACGACACTCGACTGGCCAGGAGAGCGGTGGGTAAGAGTGGATACCCATTAGACTAACATTTTATAGTCAGTCGCCTTATACCCTCTTTATAGGACAGTTTTGTGAATGAGGCCTACTTGCGGTAAGACTAACCAATTTTCTTATATATAAATAATTAACTTTTAATCATAAATATATAAGATATATTTTAATCTTATTAAAATATTTTAGAATTAATTTATTCAGAATTTTCGCTAATTTATTCTAATTTTTCGAAAATTTTAAATTAATCCTTTGAGCTGATTTAATTTATCTTTTAATTAACAATTAATTAAATTAATTAAATCTAAGATAGATATTATAAATTAATCAAATTAATTTTCTATCTAATAACCCTAGTTGGTCGAAATTTGCATGCAAGGCAATTAGGGTTCCAGTTATTCAATTTAGTAAACTACCAAAAATAACAACCAACTAAACAAGGCAAGCAAATCAAAGGGGAAACAAAGGGTGGCGGCTAGGGTTAGGAAACCCTAGCCTAGATTTCGACCAAAAACCATTCCAAGGAGTGTTTTTCGCAAAAACACTCATGACACAAACGATTTATGCAGTTTATATCAATCACAAGAAAACAGCCTACGCTCTGATACCACTGAAGGGTTTTCTAGCAAACAATGAACACAAATAATCCTATGGTTCACATGCAACCCTAGAAAGATCTATGTTTTCTTCTATGAAGATAATAAACTATAACCTAAAGGCCAACAATAAATTCTAAAGATTAAAACAAGAATTACCAACCTTTGAATCTTATTCTTGAAGCTAGCAGCACAAGTGTCCTGCCTCAGATGCAAGTCAAACCCACAGCAATGGAGAAGACAGTTCAGCAGAGTTTATCTTGATGTAAATGGCGCAGGTTTTAGGGTGGCCAGGTGCCTCCTTTTATAGCCTCCAAGGGTTACAGCTGAAACCCTAAGGAGCCTCCAAATGGGCAAGCCTGCTGACCATTTGGACAAGGCTTTCCTTAACCCTAATTAGGGTTTCGAGATCCTTGTGGTGACACCACAAATCTCGCCACCTTTAACCCCTATCCACTGGCCAGCCTTTTATTCAACTATTGAATAATTACAAAACCAGTCCCTGCACTTTTAATTAATTAATTTAATCACTAAATTAAATCCAATTAATTCTTGATTAAATCTCAATTAATTATTATAGTTTCTAATTAATATATTAACACTTAAATATATTAATAAACCATTTAATTAATTCTATTGATTTATTACACAATTAATAAATCAACCTTTTACTCTACTGAACTCTATCCTGACCTCCAGCTATGAGGGCAACCCAAATGGACTTTGCTTCAATCAATAAGATAAATATAGTTGTAAAGTCATGGCTTAGACACCTAATCCAACAGTAATGACTAGCTTGCTCATGGTTTTATCTAACAGATGAAAAGCAAAAGAGAGGAAGAAAAGGGACTATAAGGAAAAGCAAAAGTGACTACATGTTGAAAGGAACAGATGCATCTAACATATATGGGGAATGAAAAATACATTACTATTATATTATATACAATAATAACTAATAATTTATAATTAAATAGAAAAACAAAAAATGTATACGTGTATGATACATATCAAAGTTTCTTTTACTGAAATCCAACAATGCTAATAATATATAATATTCTTATATATATATATATATATATATATATATATATATATATATATATATATATATATATATATATATATATATATATACATATATATATATATATATATATATATATATATATATATATATATATATATATATCATGACTCTTACGAGTCGAGTTACGAGTCGAGTCACGAGTTGAAAATTTTATATTTCGAGTCACGAGTCGAGTTACGAGTCGAAAACTATGGTTATGAACCCTAGAATTTGGGGATTTGATGAATATGTAACATCCCAAAATTTTAGGGTAAAATTAAAAAAATTTTAAACGAACACTTTAATATAAGAAAAGCCACTTAATTAATTTTGACAAAATTCCATAACTTATAAGTTTAATGAAAACATCCCAGGATTAACAAAAGTTAATGAAATCACAACATAACGGAACATCATTTCAAAAACAGTCCTCCAATGAAGCAGCACAGTGTATACACGTCACGCCTTGCCATCCATGGTACCTGATGTACCTGAAACAGTTGTTTATATAGGGAAAGGGTAAGCACGGAGCTTAGTGAGTTCCTCAAAATACCATACGGTCCATCACATATAACATACAACACATCATAACCATTCATATGTCTGTGAGACTCGTGGGCTATCCCTGTTCCGCTGAAGACTCACGGGCAGTACCCGTTCTATCTTATCGCTCGCAGGCTTTTCCCGTTCCGTCTAATGACTCGCAGGCTATTCCCGTTCCGCCTATTGGCTCGCGGGCTATCCCGTTCCATCCACAAACAATCATTATCATAGCAATAATTCATACAATTATCATAACAGGTAAGATCACCTTAGTCTAACATATCTTCCTTCCTACGCATGCAATATCACCTATAGTATAGTGAGAAGACTCACCTGATTATAGTTGACTATATCGTTTATCTTTCTCGGCTTTGTATTTCCTTCAACTTTAACTGTTAACATTATAAGAAATCTATCATTTCTTAATCCTTAACTATATTATAGTCGCATCATTAAACCCTTCAATAATTCCAATATGATACTCCATGATTTATCAAGTAAAGAACGGCCAGGTAGAATATTAGATGGGGTGGCAGGATCCTTTCAGCATTTTAGCCTTTCGGAAAATCCAACAACCAGATCCCAAGTAATCGGCCTAGTCACCGTCCTCGTAAGTAAATCAATCGGTATTATTTTCGGAAATTACGAATTGTTATAATAACGACATTTTAAGGTTTTTGTTTATTATTGTTAGAAATGAGTATAATATAACATATGTTATACTTATTAAATATTCTACTTCTTAACAAAAATTATTTTAAAATACCTAATTAAGCTATAGAAAAGTTTGTAGTTACCTTATGACTAGTCGTCGAAATCTATAACTCCTTCGTTAGGCTTTTGAGCTTCCTTCCGCTCACTTGCTTACACTCTAGTGCTTAGAAACCTCTATATATTGATTGAGATTTAGTTGTGTGGTTTATGAGATGTTTTGAGGGGTATTTATACTTGAATTCTTGAATAAAAAATGACATGACACTTTTGACAAAAGATTTTAATAATATAACTTTGTTGAAATTAATACCTTCTAGAATCAGTCTGTTCAAGACTGGTTTAGCCGACTTTAAACCCATGAAATTCACGTTTTTATTTGATATTCCAGAAATTTATCTCAATACCTTTCCAGGGATGTATTTTACGCATTTATACGATTTTTCTATGATTTATTATGATTTTTTGAAAACAGACTATCTAATCTGTCAATTCCGAACTAATCAGTAAAGATTGCATTTTTTTACCATAGATAATGTCATTTTCAAGCTTACTATTATATTTGGTAATTGTACTAGACTCAATTTTTAAACTTTGTGCACTGGTTTGAGGTCCAAACGATTTTCCTGGAATTAATTATGATTTTTCGAAAAACGACACAAAATGCTGATTTTCATATGAAATTGTAACTAAAGTTTTTCTTAGCTTTATAACTACCAAAAATCATATAATTCCTAACACTCTTATTTTAAGTATATGTTATAATCAGGATACGGTTCTTACAGAATAGTTAAGGAATCTAGAAATTGATGGATGAATATAATAGTTTTGGATGAGGGGATTCATTTCTAATGATTCCATAAGGATTCCAACCTTTGATTTTTAGTCTTAAACCTTGAATCACTAGAATATGAGATTTGGGTGTTGAAATGGGTTTTATTTATGAGTTTGATGAATGGACCTTTTGGGTTTAATGGAGGAAAGAATTATGGCATCATTTTGGGATTAATAATGGAGTAAGGATCATTCCTAATGATTCCATGGAATGGAAGAAGGAATCTCCACTTGTAGTTATCAATTGATGGATTGGAATTGGGTATTCCATGGGTTTTAACCATTTGGATCAATGATTGGACTTGAGAATTTCATGAGGCTGTCTCCTTTAGAATTGTGTGGGAATGAATCCCTTAAGGGATGACCTTGGTTAAGAACTTAATTGGGTACTTGATGGTGTTAAGTGTAATGATTGACTTGGAACATAGTTTATGAATCACTTGTTAAGAGATAAGAACTTTGAATTGTGATTTCCATTTGTTTGAGTCATGAACACTTGGATTGGGAGTTGAATACTTGGAAATAAGTTATTAAATGTGTATTTTCATTTATAATTAGTCTTGGGTTGAATTGGGTCAAAAGGGAGCGAAAATGAGCAAAAACGAAGCTACAGCGTGCAGAACATGACCCGTGTTGCAGAACACAGCCCGTGTAAAAGGGTCTATGCAATCTGCTGGTCCTGACACGGCCCGTGTCAGGGGAGCACGACCCGTGTCAGAGGGTTTTCCATATTTTCATCATTTTTGGGTTTTGAGCTTTATGGTTTGGGCTTTGGGTCCTTGTTTTAATGCCAATCTTTGGGGATGTATTAAATAAGATTTTCCTTATATTAGGGAGCTAAGGACTTCATTTTGGTTGGTGGATGATAGTTCCTTCTTAGTTTTAAAAAGTAATTATAGTGCGACTTTTAGATGAATCGAGTATGATACCTTCCATTCTTGTCTTGTAGGAAAGATGAATATTGTTATGACTTAGAGGTGAGACTAAGGACTTGAGCTAGCACTCAAATAAGATGATTTGATGGATGGGATGATGTCTAGGAGCGCCTCCAAATACATCAAACCTTGTGTGGAGTTAGTGTTGACTCGTCAGTTGACCTTGGGTGAGTTTACCGGGAGTACACATCCCAACTATTATCTTTTGTGTGTTATCAAATACTTTTCATGCATGGTATTATGTGCAATATGTTATATGATTACTACTTGTGCATTGAATGAAAATGAGTTTCTAATGATGTTTTCAAATAAAGAATTATGATGATGTTTTGAAAGATGTTTTGAGCATCCTATTTATGCATTGCATTGCATATAGGATGGGATTGACCGAGTGAACCTTATGACGAAGAGGAGATGATTGTCCCGGATTTAGGGAAATCATGATTGTCTCGGATTTAGGGAAATCATGGGCAAAATGCCCAAAATGAGATGTTTGTCCCGGATTTAGGGAAAACCGTTCCCGAGAATAGGGAGCCGCATGAGGGAGTTGCTAACCCTCATGGGGCTAGTGTGATGGCCACTAGTCCTAGTTTAGCCTATACGGGGATCGAGTGACATGCTTTGTGCGTGTCATTTGTGAACTTAGGTAGGTGCCATTGTGGTGAGTTGGACTTTTATGAGATGGACGTGGGTTGGGATCGTTGCATCATGCATTGCATTGCATTTCATAACTATCCATTTTTGAGTAAATCTTTATGATGTCTTAAACAACTTTTGTAGTGTGTGTCAAAACTATTTTTTGGAGGTTTGACCCGAGTGTGGTAGTTCACTGCCCACTTTGAATGGGTCAACCTCGGGTAAGCTCACTAGGAATTTCAATTGCCTAACTTATTTTGATGTGTACTCAAGTTGAGAAGTTTAGATGACTTTAAAAGAGCTGGACGTTTAGAAGGCCACGGTTTGTGTGGTTTCATTTAAGCTATGTAATGGTATTTGAATTGTTACAACCTCGATACTTTATAAACTAAAATGTTTTATCTAAAATGGGACCAACGATGTTTTTCGCAACTTAAACCTAAATTATTACTCATTAAACCCCATGTGTTTTAAAATGGTTTTGAAAGAAAATGACTTATTTGAAGATGTTGAAATTGAAGTTTTCACTAAAGGATGATTTTTGGAATAATGATGATAAACCATGGGTTAAAATGATGTTTTATGAAAAGCCTTAAGCGAGGGTGTTTCAGAATATTCCATCATATGAATTTGGCATGGAAGCCTTTTATTAGTATAATCTGCCTTCACTCTCTCAACAATGTAACTTATATTTCAACAAGATACTACATCAATAACTCAAAGGTCAACTTTTCATGCTTGGTGTAGATAACTTCACCCATCTGCATAAACCGTCGATGTTGCTGCTCAAAACAACCACCACCATAAGTTCCTCCTTTTCAAGTAAATGACCCCACACTGCAACAATACAACATGGGTGAGACGCCACTAATGGTTACTTTATCCTCTATTCTTATAGTTATCCAGACGTTATCCATTAAAGGTTGATCACTCCATTGGTGATCTCAACAAAAAAGATTTTTTTTTAATTCAGGAGGATCTTACATCAATAAAAACTGAAATTCCAATGACTTTGGACCCTGCCACCACCTCACCTCGGCCCGGCCCATGTTGACTCAATGGCTTCTAATTTTCAACACTTAACATTTGTGCAGGCTCTACAGGTGCTTATTGAATAATTCAATGGGTCCTCAGTTCCCATTAGTGTTGTTATTATCAAGTCCACACTAAATGTTATGAATGACAAAGAGGAATCCTATTTCATGGTGGTTTCTCAAGTCTATACTTTTGTTCCTAGTTTTCAGGATCTGCTCTACCCGACAGATTCTCTACCGTGTCAAACCAACAGAACATTCTCAACGTTGCTCGATGACCAAGTATGTTCAATGATATCACATTATCTATACATATGTTTTATGTGATATTAGGGGTACTAAAAGCTACATTGTTGGTTAAAAATCGAGATAAATTGTACTTAATGGTTTGGAATTTATGTTTCAGGACTTATGGCGCTTTTTGAGCAAAAGGGGTTGAAACTGGTCATTCTGCATGAGAACTGCGACATGTTATTAAGTGCATCGTGACGCTAAGTAGGATAACAACGCGTTCTTAAGTGTCACGTTTTGGAGGATCTGAAGCAGAATCTTTAGGTTACTGTTTTGATGCTTTATTGTCTATATTTAACACATATTATGGTTTCTTTCTGCATTTTAGTTTCAGATTTTGGGTTACACATATTGTTTTTGTTTAGATTTGAATAAACCTTAAATTTATGAATTGATTGATATTTGGTTATTAAAAGTTGTTTATTTTATCTTGTTAGTTTAATCAATGATCATTATGTGTTATAGTTTGAATATTTGTTACCCTATTGCTGAGTTATTTCAATCCAAAGGACCAATCTAATTGTTTGACTTGAATCGTAACTGTACTATGACCGTTAGGTAGGAATGAATAGAGATAGACCAAATCCTAGGATTAGGACAACAAGGTAATGAACTATAATGTGTGAGCTGCATTAGATGACCATTATGTGAAATAAATATTTATCATGACCATTGAGATTAATTAACCTGATTAAATCTACATAATATTAATTTAATGACTAAATTTAAGGATAACTGGCCTACATAACCATTGTGACTAGAAGTCGTTAAAATCATTATGATTAGTGAATGAACTAATGAAATTAATTAGGTTAGGAATCAGTAAACAACCATTTAATAACCATTGCACTTAATAGAAGTCAAGCATAATCGGAGGGTGAAATCAAGTTAAATAAGAATACCTTCAGAACTGTTTCAAATCAGTTTTCCATTTTAGCTTGCCCTTTGTTTGCCTTTTTCACTTTTTATTAAAATCCCCCTCTTTTACTTTTTGATTTTTAGTTAAACTATCAAATAAGCTAATCTGTTTCACACCCGTTCCCCAAGAGTTCGACACCATTTCTTAACAAATTTATACTGCCACATGATTAGTTAATAGTCCCTAGTTCAGATGAGATCGATTTTATAAATTTAAAACGAGATATGGAACATCAAGTTTTTGGCAACTATGTAGGGTTGATTTGCACGTATCATTTGTTCTTATACTAATAAAGAGTTTGAATACCATCAACAACATTTTAGCTATTCTCCATCCTCTTGACTATCATCCTTTAACAACAATTATCATACAAAAAATCTGAAATCTGATTGCTAATCTCTGGAGTTTTCTCCTAATCAGCTCCAATGAGTCTATCCACCTCCTGTCCCATAAATTTTACGCGATCAACTCTCCATCCTAGCTATACTTTTTCCACATCTACTTCAGCATCAAAGTCTATAGTTCGCTCAAGCTCTTCAGCTCCATATTCTACATCTCCTTCCAACTATATAACTTTATCACTAGATCTCCCACTAGTTGATGATGTCAAAAGGGGAGAATATTCTAGAGGATTTTTATGGGGGGATCCTGATACTACTGGTGAAGATAAAGGTTTTATAGCTCTTATATTCATTAATGATTAGCATATGCATGTCATTCCTATCTAGACAATTCTACTAGAATAGCAATGGTTGAAAGGGAGTCATCGAATGAGGGGTAGTTGTATGATGATAATGCTCCTATAAAATTTGTTTTAGAGTTGATAAAAAGACAAGCTAAAACCCATATTATTCCTTCTCAAGCGAATAAACAAAAGGAAACTCCTATAAACGTGAATGAAATTTCTTATAATACGGGAGTATCAATACAGGAAGATAGAAAGATTGCTAAGGACAATAATACAATTATGTTGAGAAATAAATTTGTTGAAATTTAGGATTATACCACTTCAATGGTAGCTATAGAGGAAGGAACTATGTGTCTTGATGTTGCTCTTTAAGAGCAACAGTTGATAGCAGAGCAACACTCCATGGTCTTTCCTTGAAGAAGAAGGCTGGTTGAGCTGAATAAGAAGCTTAACCTACATATGTTTGTATATGTGTATACTAAAAAAATTCTTCTTAGATAAAATCATTAAAGTCGGATGTACTAAACCTAAAAGTTACAAAATCATGACAATGCAGTTGACAAGAAAGACTGAGCATGGAACTTTTTGTTGATGATGCTCGGGTCACTGATTTGGTTAGGTATGGCTACAACAAGTAGATAGAGTTGATGAAAATAATTAAAGATTATAAATGACTACTCTAACTAGGAGCTCAGTATGGTGTTTTCTTAACTGATAACTAAGGTTACTAGAAAAAACCAACTTAAGAAACATTCATAAAAATGAACATGTAAAAACATAAACATGTTAAAAGATATGCATAAAACAGAAACGTTAAAAAGCTGTAAAACTTTATTATTGAAAAATAAGAAGCTTGTAAATATGAATTCTTAAAACACAAATTGTAAAAAAAAAAAAAAAAAAAAAAAACTTCTAGAAGGGATATATAATTTCATAAAGGAATTTATAACAAAGAATATTCTATAAATTAAAAAAAATACAAAAAAATGTAAAATCAAAAAACATTAAACAAATCATCCATAACATGAAATTTGTTAAGAAATTGTATTAAAAATATTTCCATAAGATAAATATTTTTATAAAAAAATATCATAAAAGAACCTGTAAAAATATAAAAGAAATTACAAAATAACATAAAAATAATATTTCAAAAAACAATGAAAAATACAGACGAGTAAAATGGTCATTTTTGTCATTCAACACAACAATTCAAAGGTTCCAACTAAACAATATGTTAAAAGTTCAGATCTAAAAAATTCAGACCCTGTTAAAAATTCAGATCTTATAAATTCAATCCTGTCAAACAACTCTTAAGCCACTTGGCCATATACTCTTTTGTGTAAGCCTTACCCAACTCAAATATGAAAATATTTCATCATGTTCTATCAGTATTGATAATTGTATGAGATGTATAATAGATAATTATAATCAATTAATATTAAAACAAAGCTAAAAATAACTCAATGATAAAAACCCCTTCAAATTTAAATAATTTTATGATATGAGAATACTTTTTAGTTATTTTCGGAAAACCAATTTAGAATTTAATGAAAATCGTGTAATCATAAACACATAATTAAAACCGGTTTCTGTGTTTCATTCAATTAAAAACACATCTTTACTGGAAATAAAAACTAACAAAATAGCAGAATTACTTTCTTTTTTCAAATTTTATTACATACTAACAAAATCTTCAAAAGGATCTAATTTTTTGTCTCATATATGTTTCAACCGCAATAACTAGTTTGTTTTTTTCTCCTCCTTTTTAGAGAAGAATAACCACAATTTAACTGGGAATTTTTACGTAGAGAATCTTACATATTGTATACCATCCATACAGAAGATTACGAAAATCATAAATATAGTTGTTAAGTCACTCAGAAAAGAACAAACACGTCGCTTTGGCGAAATTAGATAAAACCCCAGCCCAATCCTTGTAATTATATTTTTGTTTTCCGAAATAAATTTAAGTTACATTTTATTCGTCCCTTCTCAATTCAAATAATGTATTTAAAATCTTAGAAAAAATTTATAATAAAAGTTACTTGGGATTTTATTGAATTAAATATTAATAACGCATTAGCAAATTATAAACATTTCAAAGTTTTAATGAATATTATATTGAAACATAAAACGATGATATTACTCTATTAATTAATTTGCGTGATTTTCCAATGTTGGATGTACGTTTTTTTCCAGGCTTGTGACACGCGGGTCATATGTTGCATGTGGGTCGTCTGTTTCGGGTTCGGATCTGCTTACCCCAGTTTATTTGGGTCGCTTTGCTTGGATCTTCAGTGTCGGATTTGCATCGCCGCTCCACCGATCGATTGCCGCTTCTTCTGTGATCGATTGCATCTCCACTTTCTGGAATTTGCGTCCCCGACGAAGAAATCTAGGGTTTTCGTCCTCCTTGTCTTGCTCCGATTACCTAATCGTCGTCACCAGAAGTAGAAGATGCTTGGCGAGGAAGCCAGGGTGTTGCTAGGCTTTCTTCCCAATTCTACACCTTCATCGTCACAGGTACCAAATTACACACACCAAATTACACACACCAACAGCCAACAAGTGCATCTTATCACACAATTCATCTCAAAATTTCATCCTAGGTCAAAGCAGCTTACAAGAAAAAGGCATGGGAAACTCACCCAGATCGATTCCCCGTTTCCCAAAGATCTCTCGCTGAATCCAATTTCAAATTGGTATACCACCACCATCCACAGTTGATGTTCTGCTTCCAATTACAGCCTTCGACTGACCTTTCTTTACTACAATTTTTGGCAGATTTCTGAAGCTTACACATGCTTACAGCCTGGTAAGTTTATTATTTATCTCTGTATCGATTCGTAGTCATTTTTACATAATTAGGTAAGTCTACTACTTTGCTACTTCCTTCACATGCCATTTATGTGATCGAACAGCAAACAGATCAACAAAGTAGCATGGAGTCGCGTCTTGATCGTCTTGATCCCATCCATTTGATGAAAATTCACATGTGTATCGATAAAAAAAGAAACATGTGTATTTCATATCTCTGCAACGATTTACGAAAATTTATGTTTGAAATTGGGCTTCCTGACGGACATGTTGCTTCTTTGAAGGAGCTTTCGCAGCATGGCAGGTAGCATCTGTAGCATTATATATCTCTGCTTTACTTCTAATTCCTTCTGTTGCAACTTCAAAACGTGTCCGCCAATATGAATGTTTCACTTATCTCGAAAAATTCTCACTGGAATATAGCAATCCTGGTACAACAAATTGCTTGCATATTTTTGAACAAACGGTTAGTAGGAATCAGTCAAAAATTGTGCGAAGTGATGGTGTTGTGAATAAATGAATAATGAACTTTCTGTATCATAACTCTGGTGAAGGTCAGAATGCATTATAGAACTTGAATAAGTTACATTAGAATGTCAATATATGAATTTGAGATATGTACTAGCAATTGAGGACCTGTGTGTCTGTGTATGTTTACTGTTTAGCTACTGAATTCAAGCATGTAATATGTACAGAAACTAGCCTATTATCCTGAATTAGTTGAGGTAAACTAAGATTGAAAAACCATACAAGCAATATCATATGTAGACAATTCTGTTTGAATTATTCCCCTTTGTTCTTACATTATGATATAGAACCTGCTTGCTACTCCACATAATTTACGGGTAACATTAGTTTTGGTGTTATTCACAGATTTTTTGGTTATAAAATACCAGAAGACCGTAATGGTTTCTAATTTGCTTCTGGTAATTTCCCCATGTTACAGAACCAGATTGCTCAGGGTGTGGATTCAGGATGTCTTTTTGGTTTGAAAACTGCTTCCCTTCTACACCGTTTACCGTCTTCCCATCAGTCACAGACTTGCCCCACTTCAAACGAATGGTACTCAATCGACTGAATTGAAAACAACAAACACAGGTAAATTGCTCCTCTACGAATTCAATGACATCCAAGGTTATGCTTACTAATCCCTATCTTAGTTTGATATAATTTGTGTTTATCGAACTGCGATTTCCATTTGTTTTCTTTACTTCGTGTTTTTGTAACCTACGGATTCTCCTCTTTGGGGTCCTAATTCTGTTATTTTTTTAATTCTTTGCAGATATAGTCTTCTATAAATGAAAATTAATTATATTTGGAGTTTTAACTGGTTAATGGTAAGATATGTTTTCTCTATAGTTTTTCATTTATAATCGGTCAACATATGGAGCTGCAACTCGGTTTTGCCTTAATGTTGATTTTGCAAGAATTTAGAGATTTAGGCCGCATGTTAGTGCTAAAAGGTCAATAATATGTTTAACAATGTCTAACATGCTGACATAATCCAAAGGTGGGTAGATGAAATTAACTTTTTCAGGTCTAAGAAATTTTTTTGAAGTGAATGCATTACTAACCATGTTTAGCTGTTGTCGGCATTTTTTAATAATTGTTTTTATTTAAGAAGAAATGAACTTCATAACTGCACATTTGGACAACAATAAATTGGATATAAACTAATGATTAATCATATCTTGACGACATTAAACTACATAAACTATCAAATTAAATTCTTTTGTTTAAGTTAGTTGTAAATTATGCATAGCGTTTTGTTCTATTTGTTTTTATAATAAAATATAGTTTTTTTCAATACGTTTTATGAGTGGAAATGTGTTTTGGTATGTTTTTAGGCTTTTGTGAATTGTAGAGGAGACTTTAATAGAGTTTTTATCTAAGGCAATTGGTACTGCTGTGGAGTGGGTTCAAATGTCTGGGATGAAGGTTATTTGCACTTCCTTTAATTAGCACTTTCAATTGTGAGTAATCATTCGTTTAACCTTTAATGGGTGAAATATGGGTTCGAGGACCTAATATGATGCAAGGTATGTTCATCTTTTTTCATTTGTGACACTTAAAAGTTAAAACTCGAGTCTTTAATTTAATTTTGTCTTTTATGAAACTTGGTTTTGAGGTTATCTAAATAATGCACAAGCTACAAAGCTTACAATAGATAAAAAGGGTTTCGTGCATACCAGGGATCTTGGTTATTTTGATGATGATGGTCAATTCTTTGTGGTCGACCGGATTAAAGAACTTATCAAGTATAAAGGGTTTCAGGTAAATCATGTATGTTATGGACAATGGTTGTGTCATATTTGGCAAGTGTATTGCCACGTCGTCATTAGTTGAATGTCACATAAGGAAAAGGCTGAAAAAAATAATGGAAACATAGAAATATTTTATAATTGTTGTTTTGTTGAAAATCGTAAGTACATTGCTATATTGGGTCAAAATTAAAGTATATTACACATTTCAGTAAAAATCCCAAATTACATTGCTATTTCCTGCAGTTGGTAAATGGGCAAATTATAGGAAACAATAATGTACTTTTCCGTTTTTACCAATATTAGTAATATACTTTAATATTACCTATAGAAATATTTAATTACTGATTTGGAAATTGTATTGCCATGTCATCATTAACTTAAATCCACAAAGCAAAAAGTTGAAATCATTGCTTTGGGTAGAAAATTATAATTATATTGCTAATATGGAAAAAACTTGAAGTATATAGTCAATATCGGTAATAATGGCAAAGTATGTTGCTATTTCCTGCAATGCTTTTATGATACAATTGCTTTAAATTCTCATATTCATCTTCATGTTGACTGGGTTGACTCCGGCTGGAAGCTCCGACCATAGAAGGTATATATTTCGGTTTTAATGGCAGAAATTTATTAGGGTTTTCATCTTGCATTTATGTACATCATGCAGAAACAAAATCAGGAATCTTCTGATAAAAATGTTACACAAACATCAGAATCCAACAATGGCGCTCATTCAAACTTAATCACACCACCAAAAGGAGCTTTAAGTTCCGCTTACCTAACAGTTGGCAAACGACTATTGGTTAAAAAGAAGCGTATTTCGCGAAAAAAAGTCGTGAGTTGGATAATAATAGCAATGTACTTTGCTTTTAATCAATAATAGCAACGTACTTTTAAATTTTAACTTTTTTACGATGTGTAGGTAACTAATGCTAAGACAGTTGGTGTTTTGGTTGGTTTAGTTTCGTATAGATAGGCTAAAAGAATTGTGAATTTAGGAGAAGAAGAAGAAGAAGATTTAAATGGAAATTTACAATCTTCTTCGAATGTGGAAAAATCAGGTTTCGTTTGTTTTTTGCACATTTTGTGGATCCGAAATATCAATGTACTTTTAATTTTTTGTTTTATATGTTTTTTTTCCTATTTATTAATTGTTGCATTGTAATTTCGATTTCTTTTCTTATCAACTCATGAACTTGGAAAATAATCAAAATATAGCAATGAAAATTGCTTTCAAAGTACAATGTTGCAAGTTGCACGTTACTTGCAACATTGTACAAATGTAAATATGAGGCTATAATAAACAAGGAAATGAAAGTATTTTGCTATTTCTTTCATTTACTCTTGATTTAAATTGTAATTTAGTATCTAATATCATATGTGTTATGGTGTAGGGAGCAAGGGAAACACACAGGATTCAACTCATGTGGAACAAGAAATGATTGACAAAGTAAGTGTGAGACTATTTTACAAATTTGCCCTCATTTTAGTTTTTACTTTTCGTTTTCGCCAATATTTTTTTAATAATCATTAACTCAGTTAAGTAAAAAAATGTGTGTAAGGTCATATCTAGCTTAATGTTCAAATTTTAGAAGATTCTTTTGGGACAAAAAAATATAAAAACTTGGATACTTTGCTTTTGTACAAAATTATCTTGATGTTTCATTTTTATCTTTTATTCTTAGCAGGAAACTACCGGTAACAGGCAGCTGAAAAGAAAGAGGGGACGACCGACAAAGTTACCATCTCAAAGTCCAAATGGTTCATTAGAAGGTGCGATTAATCTCTTTATTTTCTATTTGGAGCTTTAATTATAATTCGAAACAAAATAAAAGAAAGTGTTGACATTGCTATAGCCAGAAAGATTTTCAAAGTATAAAGCTGTAATAGGAAAAACTAAAAGTATATTACTATAATATATGAAATTATGAAAGTATGTTGCTATTTCTTGCAGTTTAATGTAGTTATGGAATTTAATTATGGTTGAAACAGTAATGTATTTTAACGAGCGGAAGGGAGCCGCGCGTTGCTGCGGTTAAGGAAGTCAACAAATTAAAACTACAAGGGTCAAAACTGTAATAATGTTAAACTGGCAAACAAAACTATGGGGACCAAAATTGTAATTAATAAAAATTAAAACTATAGGGACTAAAACTATAATTATACAAATTAAAACTACATGGTAAAAATTGTAATAAACTAAAGTGGAATAAACTAAAGTGGTAAAACTACAGGGGTAAAAATTGTAATAAACTAAAGTGATACTGTTTATTGGAGGCAACAATTGTATAAAACTACAAGGGTAAAAATTGTAATAAACTAAAGTGGTACTGTTCATTGGAGGCAACAATTGTATATATATATAATTAGCAAAGGCTTTATACAATTTTTTCTTTGACAGGATTGCATCATCTAGAAAGTGACTTCAGGATCCGCGATAAGAAAGCATCCCGACACACCCTGACCGACTCAACGAGCTGGACCACCCATTAAAGACTCGCTCACATTTATAAGAGAAGAAAACGGACCCGTGCGGAGCACGGGGTCCCACTCGTTAAAATAAACTATCAACGAGAAGCTGGAACATACAAAATTTGTATCAAAACGTTTTATATTTAAATAAATAGATAAATAAATAACGGTCCATTTATTGTACATCTTTAAGTCTCTAAGACTGATCGGAGTACATATCACAGGAGGAACCGTGATGGCCACCTGGACCCCATCACACTCGTGAACACCACTCCAGGTATGGTGTGATGGGTGTGTTTGTGATACAATGTGATGGTGAGCACGGTTGACCATGGCCAATTAGGTTTTTTTTTAATTATCACTCACATATATAAACAGCCAATAGCAACCTAGTATTTTTATTTTTATTGAATTATTTTTATTTAGAAAAGATGATGTGGTGTGATGGGTATTTCTAGTATGGTGTAATGATAATATGATAGTGTGTGATGGTGATATGACGCCCATCACATGTGATCATGTGATGGGTACTCCCATCAGCCTAACAATACATACTGACTACTGGGTTAAAACTTTGCCACCCTTGTATAAGCCTACTCACACTAATTCATAAATAATAGAATACATGGCGAGAAATCAAAATTTATTATGTATTAGATTGTTTTGAACAAGTCGTAATGAATTATACAAACTTTAGCTATGTTAGGAAGATATATATCGGAAATGTCAATCGAACAGGAAAACGAAAACAAATGCTGAGGCCTGTGTTTGACACAGTTTCCTTAAAACAAATTCGCCCGGTATGGGAATCGTTTCATCAGTGTCTTCCATCAGTTGCTCGAGTGCTGTTTATATAGCACAAAAACGTAACTGGCGAATTAATACACAAATCGTAACTGACGAATTTAATGTTGTTTAATAGTCAAAACAAAACCGAAATCAGTCTTAATTGCATTAAATTTTCAGTTACGAACGTTATGAAAAGGGAAAATATTTGCAAAAAAGGTCCTTGAACTTTTCTGGTCGACCGGTGGTGCATTCGTACCCGCACACAAGTTCAGTGAACCTAACCCAATCTGGTTCGCATTTGCAACCCCCCCCCCCTGCGCGCGCAAGAGAGAGCCTTTGTGCTTTAAGTCTTACAAAACATGAAATCTTTTTGACTTATAAACTCACTTCCTTTTCATTCCCCCACCAATGTGGGATGAGTTAAAACCCATTAACTCATTTTCCAACTTCTTCCAACTTCCTCACTTTGGGATACAATTTCTCATTCATCTTAAATTCGTTTTAGACGTGTGAACAATCAAAACGAAGGTAACACGGAGGAGAACACAAACATATAACAATTTATTTATATTAAATTGTTTTATGGAACTATATTTTGTGTTCAAAAATGGGAAAAACCCATTTTACGAAATTAATTAAAATTAATTTTCCAACAAGCTAATCGTCAAGAATCTTCCATGATATTACTAAACATGGGTCTTCTTTTTTTTTTTTCTTTTTTTTTTTCCTTTTTTTTAATAAATAAAGTACCGTTATGTTAGAACTAAAGTCATTATATGGCGACTTGTACATGAGTTCATTTATTGTCATCGAGAAAGAGAAATTTAATGGTGAAGTCATTAGTCAATATATTGAAATGGTCTTGTGTGTTTTCTTCGTAGGAAATGTAATATTCATTTGTTAAATAGTTTATTAAATTTATTGGAGTAATTATAGCATATTAGTAAGTAGAGGTGCACAAAAGAAACCGTTTTTTTTTAAAACAAAATTGAAACCAGTTTTTATTAACCGGTTTTTTGATAACATGTTATCTAATAACCGGTCTTTTACCCCGGTTTTTGTTCCGATTACCCGAATCAAACCAGTTAAACATCCGGAAAAGCTGGTCTAGAAGTCAATTTTATTTAAAAAAAAAAACCAGCTAGGTTTTAACCGGAACCGGTTTGACCAAAACCGGTTTTTAAAAAACTAATTCTTAAAAAAAATGAACCGGTTAAAAACCGGCTTTTGTGCACCTCTACTAGTAGGGTGTTTGGGATTGCTTATTTAAAATAAATATTTTTTTTTCTGGAAATGTTTATAAATTTATTCGGTATCAAAATGTAATAAGCTGGTAAGTTGTTTTTTAGTGTTTTAAAAATCTACTTATAAATGTAATATAACCAAAAAGATCAGTCTATATTAATGAATTTTTTCTAGAGTGGTTAGGAATGAGTGCCCCTCTCTCAGCTTGGATTCAGCCAAGTTCTATCGATCATGTCACCTTCTCAACAATTGGAACTTGTCTTGGGCCAATTTTGGTTATTTTTAAACAGAGGATTCGTTTGAGATGAAAGTGTTGACAAAGCTCTTTTTTGGAACGGAAACAGAGGCCACTTCGACTTGTTCTTCAGTTGAGCGCACTAAAGTAGAGACCTCCTACCATGAGTCTATGGTCAAGAATGAGAGCTTAGAGTCGCCAATACGAAATCCCATTGCACGACTCGAGGGGGCAAGAGCCCTTATCCCACGCCCCTTCCTCCTAGCACTAGCTATGTAGTCTAACCACATGTCTTACTCCATCATGTCTTTTGTCTATGGGTATATTTAAGATTAGATTAGAAATCTTCTTTCATCAAAGCAAAAAACCGAAAACTATATTTTTTTTAATAATTGTTATTCTCTAATGGCATAGAAGTTTCTAGCACGAGCGACATAGATGGACATTTGGTTGAAAGAAAAAAGGAAGCTTCAAAGAAACAATTAAATCCATATACAAGCATTGTAGAAAAAATATTGAAACTATAATAATGATCAAATGAAGAAAACTAACTAGAAACTCAAGTAAATCATCTACTCTATCAAATAATGTCAAAACAAGAATTGGTTAAAAAGTCCTATAAACCTTTATACATGGTTAAGGCATTGTTTATATAAGTTTGATACTTTACAAAAGGAAATTGGACACTAAAATGCTAGAAAACGATTAGTTGGAAAATGAATGGGACAGAAGAGAAAAATATCCAAAACGAGTATTTTACCCTTATAAGTATATAACGCTACTCAAATGGGTATGAACTGGTATTTGGATGACAAGAATTTATTAGTTGTCATATAATTGTGAATTAGAGAAAAACAGGCACGAAAAAGTATGGTTAAAGACTAAAATAAAAATCAAAATCAAAATGTTAAAAATCGAGCGTAAAGCCTTACGAGACATGTTTGGCTATGGGAACAAGTTTGAGATAATGTTAGAAAAAATATATTAAAATAGTTGTTAAATAATTATGAGTTCTGAAACAAATTACTAAAAGAAAGTAAATTGTTATTTATGAAATAGGACGTAAATGTTGTGTAGACCATTTTCAATAAAACGCGGTACCAATGTTGGTATTTGATAGGTACCATGCATAATTTGGATTTTCAATGTAATGGATTAGAGACTAAATGCTACCTACTCTCTCAGGTGAGCACATACTGATATCTTACTTGGGTGCACGTTACAAATGTTTGTTTATGACAAATACTTTTCAGTATGAAAACAAATGTCTTTGAATGAGAATTCTACGAAATAGTTTCATGTGTGGTTATGTTTATAATATAACTCTTAATTATAAGAATTTACTTGCATCATGAAATAGCACATTGTGTGTGAGAATGAATACATTTGGAAAGTGTGTTTGCAGTATGTTCATGCATACATATGAATGTGATTGCATCGTAATAGAAGTATGCCAAGACACCCATCTCAACGAGGGGATGATGACATTACGATGTCAAATGAATGCAAGTTGCAAGTTATGATAAAATGTTATTGATTATGATTGATTTGTTCATCCTAACTGGCAGGTCGTCGGTGGACTCCGGTAATGGGGACGCGTACGTGGATTCCTCAAAACTTGTTTGCTTGGAAATCGTGCATTGCATTACACGTCATTGCATAAAATGATAATTATAAAAGTATGTTTAATAATACACTTGAATGAAATTGGAAAAAAAACGATTTCAAATGAGTTGACTGTTTATGTGCCCTTATCGGCGAAAATTTGTACACATTAATATGTACTAAATCTTATTGGTCTAAGTATCAACTTAATAGCAAGTGAAAGAATTTGAACTTGAAAGTGTCAAAATTTAATTCTATATAAAACTACTTATCAGATAACCGAGAAAAATGGGATTACCGACGATAATATTTTCAATAAAGCTCTTGACGAATATCGTCTTACCTACAACGGGGCGGTGTTTAAGCATATCGAAGCTTGGAATGCTATGAAGAGCTCACCAAAGTGGCCTGCCTTTGGGGTTAACGACGTTATCGTTTTAGCAATTTAATTTTCCGTTTTTTAGGACTACTAGTTTGTTTAAATTCCTATATTTAGGTTTTTAATTCCAGTTTGGAGTTGTGTGTTTTTTAATGAAATGTTATTTTTAGTTTTAATGTTATTTATTACATTTTAATTTAGTTAAAATTTTATATTAAATACTATTTTGTATTTTTTTTGTTTTATTTATTTATTTTAATATAAAAAAACTGATATAACACTGTGAGTTTGTAAAGTTGAAAAAGATGAGTTTTCTGTGTTGTGCGTTGGAAAAAAAGGAAACGATAACAAAAATGAAAAGCTGACGTGACATTGTAGGTTTGGATGGGTTGAAGAAGATTCACTCCCCCGATCTAATGTGTTTCTTCTTTTTCTAACATTTTTTTACCGACACCTAATCTACCATAATAATATATCCTAAACTACATTCAATGTTTCTACCGAGATTTGAACCCTCACCTCTTGACAGATGAACAATTTTACCAATATTTGATACCACTATGCTATAAGCCTTTGGTGTTTCTAACAAGTTATATAAGTTTATGTCGTTTCAAAGAAAAAAAACACGAACCAAAACATAAGACCGAAGAAAATTTAGAGGGGCTTTAACTTATAAGCACCTTAAAAACATGTTTACTAAAATGACAAATACACCAAGTTATATTATAATTGACATGTGTTGTTTACTAATAATCAAATATCTAACATTTTCTATTAATAAAACAACATTAAAAATATGTGGACCAAATCATTGCGCAACTTGTGGTTTCCTTCCTTCAACTTTTCCCAACGAAATATCCAACTAAACAGAACCATAAAAAATCTCATGACATCATATGTATCTGTGATTTAATCCCCGATCAGTCACTAGAAAAGAATTTATGTTTCATGGTAAAGCCTTTTTAAAATTAATTTTAACATATCTTTCAAACTAAAAACGTTATCGGTGTTACTAATTACTGAAAGATTATAATAAAAATTAAACCTAACTGGAGGTCATACTTCATTGGTATAGAATAAAAACCGTTTTAACAATCAAAGATGAAGGTAGGAATAACAATTCATCAAAGAATTTAGTTATGTGTTAGCTATTAAATTCAAAGTCGTCTCTTAGATCTTGTGAAAAGTCCTAACCCTCGTTTAACATTGGTCCCAGTTGCCCCATGCCCGTTTGTTTCTAGAAAAAGAAATAAAGACAATTCATATTTAATACAAAACAAATATGTTAATAATTCCATCTAGTAGGAAAACTTTTTAATCGGGCTCGTAACGCGAACTCCTTTAAACGGGCCTTACTTTAACTGGTCTAAGGCCGGATTTAGGTCCAAATTAGATAACCCAGCTTATTGCCGACCTCTAAATCTAATTGATCCTATATGGAGGTGCACAAACCGTTTTTTTTTTTTTCCAAATCGTTCGGATTGGGTCAACAAAGTTAAACTCGGATTAGGTTAAAATCGGATCGGTTTCAAACTATAAACAATCCGATTTTATATAAACCGATTTGGACCGGATAAAAATCGGATTGGGTGAAATCAGTTTCTCAAATCGGTCAGGAAAACAACCGTCAGATTTTTTAAAAACGCTAGATTTGTGTCTTGGGCTGCTTTGCATTGGTTATTGCCTAACTAAGCCCACAAATTCCGTTTGCTTTAGCCCACAAAAGCATGCATGTTATTACATGAAGAAAAGAAACAGAAAAGAGAGTGAAGAGAAAGGAGTCAACATTGAACAACAGGCAAAACTTTGGAGCAAATTTTCTATCTTTTTCTCTCTTTTATTTTTTTGGTGTTTTATTATGGAAATACATAAAACATTAAACTAATACATCTTCAAACATAAAATGGTAAACATAAAACATCTTGTTGTTGTGGTCATCGGTTTTTTTTTTTTTTTTTTTTTTTTTTTTTGTATTTTAGATTACTCATAGTCGTGGTGGTAGTCGTTGTTGTTTGGATTTAGTTCTTATATGTCAAAATTGAAAACCTAATTGGAAAAGTTGAAGATGCGAATCACAAAATTGATTTTGGAAAATAGTGCGCAGCTTTTATCCTATAGTTTTGTTTTACCGCATGCAGAAAAATGTTAATGATAAAAACTACAAAGCTCGAATTTTGTTTCCTTTTTTAAAAGTTGTGTGGATGCAAGTATAGAATAACGCGTTTAGAAACTTATAGCTATCATTTTATAAAATCTTTAACAATTTGCCTTTTAGTAAATTATTTAAAGTCGATTGGGATATTGTATTTCTTAAAGACGATAATAATATATTTAGATGTTACCATCATTGAATCTTTTGGGACACTTTATACTATGAATAACATGTATCCTTTTCCATTTACGCACTCTTTTATACTGGCAATATAAAGATACATTTTTTTATAATTTTATCAAAAAGTAAAGACAAAAAAATTATCTTTTTTGTGCAATAAATCTTCTTTCCTTTTTTTTTTTTTTCCATATTTTCTTTTTAAAATATTTGGAAAACCAGAGTTTAAAATAAAATGTTTGGATGTTTCCTTATTAATGCAAATTTATAACTAATTGATTAATATCAGAAAGCGGTTCCCGAATTGTCAGAATATAACAAATTATTTTTCAATCATTTAAATAAATAGACAGATATTTTTATATTGTCAAAAAAGACTTGAAAGATTCGTATTTAATAAAAGAAAATTAAATGAAATAAATTATTGCCTTATGAATTCTTATCTGCTTACAGTTTGGACCAGGATAGATGATGACATAATTCTTTGTTAGTTGCTTGGTTTCTTGGTGCAGAATTTTTTTTGATTAAAATTTTTAAATAAAAAAATTTATGAAATTATATCAACATAAAGAATGTTGTCCTATTTTTATTCCCTTAATCATTTTCTTCTTCTTTGTTCCTAGTTGCCAAACCTCATTTAGATTTTTTTGCACATATATATATTTTTAATTTCCAAGTTATAATAATAAGAAAAAACACAATTGCAAACCGCAAAGGCAAAGAATCTTGGCTTTATGGGTTAGAAAACAAACCATAATAACAGCTCGATAGGGAACAAAACCCTTCGCTCTTAAGGTATGAATCTTTCTATTTGGTATTTTCATTTTAACTCTTAAAAATCAGATGTAACTTTAACAAGAAAATTATATATAAATACGAAATGGAGTTATTTACCAAGCAGTTGATATTATCGTTGAGTAATATTGAATTTGAACACGTATTGATATCATGTTCAGGCTTATCGTCATAAGTTTTAAGTCATAAGAATAACACAGTACAAGTTTCCATTAATGAACTCTGTGTGACAACAAGCCCGATTACACTTCCACACAATGCCATACATATTTTTAATTTGTGATTGTGAGTGCAGTTTTACGTACATATTTTTACCTGATAACTAAATGGCTTCAATATATTTATGCAGGTTATATTCTCTTCAATTTATATAATAAAATTAAATAGTTTGTACGCAAAATGTGCTGCCGGCAAAATATGCAACTTATTAGAAATATGATGTATTTTATATTTATTTTCATTCTATAGAATCTTCAACAATATTTATATTTTATTTCAGTTTTATAATTTTTTTCAACAATCATTTATGTTGGCCAAATAAAAATATCACTAATTAAAATTGGTAATTGAAGTCCAAGTATATTAAAAATATCCATTCACATTAATCCGAGAAATTTGACAGCAATAAAAGGAAAAATAAAAAGGAAATTACAACATATAAACAATTGAATTACAGACCGGAAGTAAATGGCACATTTGTTCCAGACAACCAAGAACCTCCGGCAATGAAGTTCCCAACGGTGAACTTTGCGGCCTCGGTGCTACTAGTGATCACACGGTAACCTTTCCAATTAACCCTTTTCGCGGTCGACGAACCAGGCCCAGTGTTCATATACTCGCCGTAATACAACGTACTAAGTGCAAAATTGCCGCTCCACGGCATCCACCCTGCGGGATCGACCAAGCTATCAAGGTTTGACTTTAGAAAAACCGTCCTCGAGTATTGCTTCCATGGTCTCCCGAGGTACGTCTTAACGCCGGAGACACCTTTTAGGTCGGAGGCCGCTGTGATACGGCAGTTGTGGATTGAAATTCCGGTGTTTTGGTTTGGATCAGTCCGGCCTTGAGCGGTCAACGTGTTGGTCTTGCTTGGAGCCTTACGGGCATAAATGTTGCAGTTTTGGAAAACCACAGCGGCGTTGCCGAAAATGAAATCAACGGTACCGTAAATGTCACATTCTCTGTAAAATTGTCGATCTGAGTGGGGGTACAATGTATCTTGATACCCTTCGAAGCTGCATTGGTAGAACACCGAAAGATCTGAGCCACTTCTTACCGCCACAGCCTGGTGGTTTTGTGGGCCGGCAGTGTTTCTCACGGTGATGCCTCGGCCAATGAATCCATCTCCAACCACCGCTGAGATTTATCAAAAAAAACATACCAATATTAAAATTGGTTGAAATTCAACGTTTTGAAATTATTCATTCCATTACCTTAATATTTTCTAAACTATTAATTTGTAGGGAAGTGTTTGGCTTACCTAGAGTCGCTGATTTGAAGGTGGTGGTGCCTCCTCCAACACTTTTGCTTCCGGTTATAATGGTTTTCCCGATACCATCTCCGAGTAGCATTATGTTCTTCAGTTTTGAACCAATTTCGATATTCTCCTTATAAACACCTGCCTTGATATGTATCACATACCTCGCATTCCCTGACCTCTTTGGCACTGCAGCTATGGCGTCACGGATGGTCTTGTAGTTACCAGAACCGTCTTGAGCCACCACAACGTTAACCTTAGGTGTTGACGACTGCAACAGCTTCCGATCACCAGGCTTCACCCAGGAGGGAAACCCTAATCTTTTAGAACTTGGTGCACCGTATTGATCTGAATTCCCTCCTTTGTTCATTGCTAACGTGTTGCTAATCAAAGCCGATACATTATTGTTCATTAGTGGCCACACGTAGTCACTCACACCTAGCTCTTCGAAACCAGCTTTGCACGTCTCTATATTCGTGAGGGCTGTACTGAGCCAGGTTTGCATGTCGACTTGGCTACACTTTTGGTAGGGATCGATAGTCTGGTTGATTTTCAGGATTGTGTGTTCGTAAAGCTCTAGGCAGTCAGCCCATGCAGCCTTCTCACGCTTGTTACGACATTTAGGGCCGAGCGTCAAAGTATGCGACCCCGCATATTTTGCGCGTTCTAGTGTGACTTTCAATAGAGCGTTTAGAAAGTCTGGTTTTTGTTTGATGGGACCGTGGTTCGAGTTAGTGCTCAAGAAATGCTCACAGGGTTGTGGGTGGGGTGTCTGGCTGCACCATGACGTAACTTCGGACTTTGTGTAGCTATACACCTCTGGAACAAAGAGACCGACAACAAAAGTAGCTATGAATAGAAAGGTTTTCATCATAGAAGATGAAGAATGTAGAGAGGATCGATTAGTTTAGCAAGTTATTTTGGTTATGGAGAGCAAATTAGGGTAGTGGGGATTCTTGCATTCAACTGGTTGCCTTTTATAGAAAGGGAAATACAACAAATGCGAGGCACCAAACACACCATACCTTGTTGAAACTAAGATGTGTGGTGTCGATATCCAATTCTAAATTGTTTTATATATTCCTTTTCTCCAACCAATTATTCTTTCTTCATTTTAAAATATTAAACTTGTATATCATATGCATATTGTGAAAGTTGTATCTATATCCCATATTTATTAGTTGTGTTAATTTTCAGAACCTATTGATTTAATGTGATCATAGATTAGCATTTCTTTAATTCTCTCTATCTTACATAACGTCGTTTGTTATTTTTTGACTTCTTTGTATGGCTCGATTTATTACACAAAACAGACGACAAGTGTGGACTCTAACGCTATATTCTTGTTAACAGTTATAGAATAAATATTTGTAGAACAATCTTAGTTATTTCATTAAACCACGAAGCCCCTGCTTAAATATGCAGGGCTTTACACTTTACAGAATTAAAGGGAAAGACAACAGTGGGAAACATACACGTTACAGGAATTAAAGGTTGTCGGATCTGACCCATACTTTATAAAAGGTGTTTATTTTAACACTCCCCCTCACGTTGAATGGTGGGATTCCCAAAATTCAACTTGACCAAACAATTGTTGAAAATTTTTCCATTTACGGCTTTCGTCAGAATGTCGGCTCCCTGGTCTTCTGATCGAACGAACGGTAGTTCAATGATTTGAGTTTCTAGTTTTTCTTTGATGAAATGTCTATCCACTTCCACATGTTTTGTTCGGTCATGTTGTACAGGATTTTCTGATATTTGAATAGCAGCTTTATTATCACACATAATTTTAATGGTTTCTTTACGGAAGAGACCAACTTCGGTGAGAAGTTTTCGTATCCATAGAGCTTCTGCGACTCCTCGTGATATTCCCCTGAACTCTGCTTCAGCACTAGAAAGGGATACCACCTTTTGTTTCTTACTTCTCCATGTGACTAAATTTCCGCCAACTAAGGTGAAGTATCCCGAAGTTGATCTTCGATTTCCTTTGTCTCCTGCCCAATCTGCGTCAGTATAGATCTGGGTTTTCAGATGCCCGTTTGCCTTAAACAACACTCCATGCCCTACTGTTCCTTTGAGATATCTGATAATTCTCCATACTGCCTCCATATGAGAAACTTGAGGTTGATGCATGAATTGACTAACTACCCCTACAGCATATGATATATCAGGACGAGTATGTGAAAGATATATTAATTTTCCCACAATTCGTTGATATCTTTCCTTGTCTGCTGCTTTTGCCTTGTTTTCTATACATAGCTTTTGATTTATCATCATGGGAGTCTCTGCCGGTTTGCAATTGATCATTCCAGTTTCTGCTAATAGGTCTAAAACATATTTCTTCTGACAAATAAAGATCCCTTGTTTTGACCTTAAAACTTCAATTCCAAGAAAGTATTTGAGCCTCCCTAGGTCTTTCATTTCGAACTCTTGAAACAAATTCTTCCTTAGTTTTGTTATTTCCTCCTCATCGTTGCCTGTAATTATCATGTCATCAACATGTATAATTAAACAAGTTATAAGGTTATTTCTTCGTTTAAGAAACAAAGTATGATCAGAGTTACTTTGTTTGAAACCATATTTTCTCATAGCTAAAGTGAATCTCCCAAACCAAGCTCTCGGGGATTGTTTTAATCCGTAGAGAGATTTTTTAAGGCGACAAACTTCTCCTGGTTTAAAGTTCTTCGTGAAACCAAGGGGGGCTTCCATATAAACTTCTTCTTTTAGTTCTCCATGTAAAAAGGCATTTTTAACGTCAAACTGGTGTAATGGCCATTCTTTATTTGCAGCAATGGAAAAAAGGACTCTAATTGTATCAATTTTTGCAACCGGAGAGAAAGTTTCAGCATAGTCAATACCATAGGTTTGAGTGTAACCTTTGGCTACCAATCGTGCTTTATATCTCTCAACAGTACCATCGGGCTTGTGTTTTACTGTAAAGACCCATCGACATCCTACCGGTCTCTTTCCAACTGGAATAACACATTTTTCCCATGTGTCATTTTTTAATAGGGCTTTCATTTCATTTTCCATTGCGTCTTTCCAGTTTTTCATCTTCAAGGCTTGATCTATGCTAGTTGGAATTTCTTCAGAGTATAGTGCAGCATTGAAAGCCTTAGCTTCTTGAGTTAAGTTACCCTTAGCCATATTTGCCATAGGATATCTAGAACCTCGAGATTCTCTTTCTGGAAAATATCTTTTTGGTGGAATCCCTCTGTTAGTTCTTGGTGGTAACATATATCTTTCTGTTGGTTGTTCTTGTATTAGTTCTTCTTGTTCTCGGATGTCAAGTTGCTCTTCTTGTTCTGTGGCAGTTTCATGATCTGAGGTAACAAGGTCAACATGTTCAGGAGAATTATGAGTATGAGGAGACTGAGTGTTACATACCTCGGATGTCAGGTTGGGAGACTGATCTGGGATGGCACTAGAGTTAGGATTTGTATATTGTGTGGACATGTTGTGTGATTTTTCTTGAGCACTTTCGTTGGGTGACTCTTGAGTGCTGTGGATATTTTCTTCTGATGTTGCCTGAACATACTCTAACCAACTTAGTGCGTCTGAACACTCTATCTCCCTCTGACCACTATGTTGGGAGGCATAGTAGTATTCTGTTTCAAGAAAATCACAGTTCATAGTGGTGAACATGTGATGAGTCTTGGGATTATAACATCTGTATCCCTTTTGATTCACTCCATATCCAACGAATACACATTTTTCAGCACATGGGTCGAGTTTATTTCGCTGAGACTTAGGTATATGAACAAAGGTAGTGCACCCAAATATCTTTGGTTCTAGCATAAGAAATGAGGGAAGTTTGACAAATTCTGATAGGGTTTGTAGTGGAGTTTTAAATTTGAGAATATTTGTTGGAAGTCGGTTTATAAGGTACGTAGCTGTGGCAAGAGCTTCAGGCCAAAAAAATTTTGGAACTTTTGATTCGATTAAAAGAGCTCTAGTTATTTCTAACAAAAAACGGTTTTTTCTTTCAGCTACACCATTTTGTTCTGGGGTATGTGGGCAGGTAGTTTGATGGATTATTCCTTTTGATTGAAAAAATTGTTTCATAGAGGTGTTAACGAACTCCCCTCCATTGTCAGACCGAAAAATTTGAATATTTTTTTGAAATTGGGTTTGAATCATGGTATGAAACATAACGAATTTGTCAAGAACTTCAGATTTATTTTTTAAAAAATAAATCCATGTCATACGAGTGCAGTCATCGATAAACAACACAAAGAAACGAAGATTTTGTCCTCCAATGATCGGCGAGGGACCCCATACATCGGAGTGAATTAGTGAGAAAGGGACATCAACCCTGGTTTTATTTTGTTTGAATGTTTGTCTATGGCTTTTGGCTAACACACATGTTTCACACAGCGATAAATTTTTAGAAGGAAACAGATTAGGGAATAGAGTATGTAAATAACCCGTAGATGGATGACCCAATCTTCTGTGCCATAACCATGCTTCTCTTTCTGTGGTTCCATGAGCCATCATCACAGTACCATTTTGAGTCACCTCGTCCACATAATACAATCCTTGTTTCTCAGTGCCACGCCCAATGATCGCCCCCGTCCTGATATCCTGTAAGATACAAAAAGTGGGGTGCATTAGAACTGAGCAGTTTAGTTCTTTTGTAACATGACTTATTGATAACAGGTTTTGTGATAGAGATGGGACATAGAGACAATTAGAGAGTTTTAACATAGGAGAAAATTCAATTGTTCCTCCTTGTTTAACTTCCATTTTTTCACCATTTGCAGTTTGTATCTGTGCTTTCCGAGGTTTGGATAGCGAAATAAGATCTGATATTTCATAAGTCATGGTGTCGGTGGCTCCGCTGTCAAGTATCCAGCTTTTATCTCGTGAATTATCACAAGAAAAAATTATATTTGCATTCCCTCCATTTTGTGAACCATTTCTGCAATTTTTAAACCTTTATTCATATAGGAAATAAAGGAATAAACTTCAAGGGTAATTTCTGCCATTTCGTTTTTTTTAGGGTCAAAATTGGAGTTTTTGTAACTTGGATTTGGAATAAATGTTTGCTGATCATTCCCGTGACCTAAAAACACCCCTTCCTCTCCACCTTGATTTCTTCTTGTTGCACCGCCGCCGAAAGCATCAACTCCGCCGCCGAGGCTTCTGTGAGGAGAGGTTACCGCCAAGGTTTCTGTGGAGCGGCGCCGGTTCATGTTCGGATCGGACAGAGGGATTCCACCGATGATCCGTTTTTTCGGGCTGTGTTTGGGTGAAATCGGGGAGATGATGAGTCGGGAGTTCCGGCGAAGCAAGGAGAAGCCGAGGAGTTCCGGCGAAGCGATGAGAAGTCGAGCGAGCTCGGGAGTTCTAATGAGTCGAGAGTTCCGGCGAAGCGAGGAGAAGCCGAGTGAGCTCGAGGTGCTGTACATGGCGGCACGCCAGGCGGTGGTGGCTGATCGGGAAAAAACGCGGTTGTCGCCGGTGGCTGCGCCGCTGTTTCTTTTGTTGTCTTCGGCGGTGGCTGCTCTCCTTGGTTCAGTCCCGTGAGTTTTATCTTCATTTCTTTTCTTTGAGAAATCTGATATATGGTTTTGTTTGGCTATGAATACTCTTCCGGTGGATTCGGATTCTGACATTTTTTGGTGGTGGATGACAAGCTAATTAAGGATCTTTAGCTCTGATACCATGTTAACAGTTATAGAATAAATATTTGTAGAACAATCTTAGTTATTTCATTAAACCACGAAGCCCCTGCTTAAATATGCAGGGCTTTACACTTTACAGAATTAAAGGGAAAGACAACAGTGGGAAACATACACGTTACAGGAATTAAAGGTTGTCGGATCTGACTCATACTTTATAAAATGTGTTTATTTTAACAATTCTTACAATATTAAAGGGGAAATTTTCATTTGAGAAAATACACTCTGAATTCAAGAGTCAAAAAACTTGTTCTAGGTTTAATTTAGATTAAAATGTCATTTATCATCAAGTAAAATCATAGCGTTAAGAAGTTTTAGTTCTTAAAGCTGATTCGTTTGGAGTTCAAATTCTTTTACCAATATATTAAAGAGCCGATTGAGATATATATATATATATACTAAATGCGGAACATAAACTAACATGCATGCCACATGAAATTAAACATTTTAAGAAATCTCAAAACTAAGGGGTTGCAACACCAATCTGACAAGAAACTAAATCTTGCATTTCCCTGTTTTTAATCCACAATAAACAACAAAGATTAATTGGATGTTTTCAACGACTAGTAACTTGTTGAAATTTAAATTCAATAGTTGTTTGTAAACTCAAACTAATTAGCTAGAGTTTACAATATGTGAAAATGTTTAGAAAAAAAAACAATTATATCAACCATACTGAGATCTTTCACAAGGATTTGGATAAACATACTTTTGAAAGAAACAAAAATCAACCATTACATAAAACCACAAAACTTACAAGGTTTTGATGATCTAAAAATTGTACACATGAAAAGAATCAATCTAACTCAACACACAACTAAACCCTAATCTTTGAGTAACAACGAAAGATAGAAAGAATTATGAATATAGCGAGAGAGTGAATACAAAGGCTGTGACGGAAAATAGTTTCCCAGAGAATGTAGCCCACACCCATATGTAGGTTCTCGATCTGATGTTATACAGAGGTCAACGCTCAAAAGGAAAAGAACTCAGAGATCTCCACCTACATTCGACATACCTCCCTTCCGACTTGATGAAGAAGATGGCGATCCTTCTCACCCTCCACCGTCGTGCCCAGTCACCGCCACAATTTCGATGCCTGAGTCCACATTACAAAGACAATCTGAATGTGAAGTTACAGCTGCTGTTGGGGGGTTGATCGGTTTTGAACTAAATGCATCGAATCCGGTTTTGGCAGACATTCTCGGTGTCTTAGGTGAGCAAAACGTATCCCAATGAATTTCCTATCAATAAACATCCGTGGAATTGGAGAGGAGCACAAAAGAAGCTGGGTCAAAAAACTGAAATTGAAGCATAGAATCTCTTTTTTTGCAATTCAGGAAACATAAATCTTAGATGCAGAACTTATTGATATTCAATCATGTTGGGGATCATCTGAATTTGGCGTAGAAAGAATTAATTCTGTTGGAAAATCTGGCGGTTTATTAAGCATATGGGACAGCAGGGTGTTTACGCAAACTGAGGTAATTAAATCAAGGAACTTTCTTATTAACATCGGACATTGGTCCGGCTTTGAACAACCGTTCATCTTCGTAAATATATACGGACCACAAAGCCCGACGGATAAGAGAACCTTATGGGAAGATCTGTTACAAGTCAAAGCAACAAAGGAGGGGATTTGGATAATGATGGGTGACTTTAACGCAGTACGACGACCGGAAGAGAGATTTAATTCCATATTCTGTCCCAGGATCGCCTCTGATTTCAATGAATTCATACACGAATCAGGGCTGATTGATGTGAAAATGGGAGGACATCGATTCACATGTTTCCGGAACGAGGACTCTAAACTCAGCAAGCTAGACAGGTTCTTGGTGTGCCCTACTTTTATTGCTCATGTACCCTCAGCTACTGTCACCGTCTTGCCTCGCAAGCTATCAGACCATTGTCCGATTCTACTTTCATCCCAGTGGTGTGACTTTGGACCACCGCCATTCAAGTTTTTCAATTCTTGGCTCGCTAGAGATGGATTTGAGGAAGTGTTCATTAGGGCATGGAATAATTTTCGGGGGTATGGAAGTCCAGACCAATACCTGGCAGCGAAATTTAAACACATCAAGGAGGAGCTTAAAAAGTGGCGAAACATAGAATCCAAGAAAGAAGAGGAGGAAACATTGAAACTCCAGAAGATTGTCACTGATCTGGACAAGGCTGCTGAGTCCAGAACTCTATCAGAAGAAGAACTTGTGATCAGGCGAAATGGGTTCAAACAAATTGCCGAAAAAGAAAAATTTGCAGTCATGGACGCTAAACAAAAATCAAAAGTCAAATGGTTAATAGATGGGGATGAAAACTCCCGCTTCTTTCATGGATATGCAAACAATAACAATCGAAAAAACCGTATTAACGGGCTTCTGATAAATGGAAATTGGTGTACAGACCCCAACATAATAAAAAGAGAGGCGCTGCGATTTTTCAAAGAAAAATTTGAAGAAAAATGGCCTCACCGACCCACATTTCGCAGTCATCGGTTCAAGAAGTTAACTGACACTCAGTCAACAAGTTTAGAGGCACCATTTACCCTGGAAGAAATTAAAGAAGCAGTTTGGGCATGCGGAAACGAAAAATCGCCGGGTCCCGATGGGCTGACTTTTAAGTTCATAAAAACATACTGGGACGTCTTGTTTGGAGACATTGCAGCGGTGGTAAAGCATTTCGAGCGATACGGGAAACTCGACAAATCTTGTACATCATCATTTATCTCTCTAATTCCAAAGATCAAAGACCCACTAAAACTTAGCGACTACCGACCTATCAGCCTCATCGGGTCCATCTATAAAATAATCGCCAAGATACTCGCTATACGAATTAAAAAAGTAATGGGTAGTTGCATAAGCGAAGTACAGTCAGCGTATGTGGAAGGAAGAAATATCCTTGACGGCCCATTAATGGTGAACGAAGTGTGTTCTTGGGCAAAGAAAACCAAAAAGAAAGTTCTTCTCTTCAAGGTGGACTTTGATAAGGCGTTTGACTCGATAAATTGGGAATTTCTTGACCGCAATCTTAATCAAATGGGCTTTGGGGACAGATGGCGTAGGTGGATAAATGGTTGTCTCCGGTCTGCACATGCTTCGATTCTAATAAACGGCAATCCGACCGACGAGTTCACGACTTCGAAGGGAGTCCGACAAGGGGACCCACTCTCGCCCTTCCTCTTCATAGTAGCCATGGAAGGGTTGAGTGTGGCTATGGAAGAAGCATGCCATGCAGGGGTGTTCACAAGCTTACAATTACCTAGTGGTGGTCCGCTAATCTCACACTTCCTGTATGCCGATGACGCATTATTTATTGGCGAATGGTCAAAGGACAACGTCAAAAACCTCTCACGAATACTCCACTGCTTCCACGCATCATCAGGCCTAAAAGTAAATTTTAATAAATCACGCGTCTTTGGTGTTGGTGCAGACATACAGGAAGTCACCCGTTGGTCTCGTCCCTTGGGATGTGAACCAGCTTTGCTACCCTTCACGTACCTAGGGGTCCCAGTGGGTGCCAATATGAAGCTCAAACGGCATTGGACACCAATAATTGACAGATTCCAGAAAAAACTGTCAACATGGAAGTCGAAAACACTTTCTTTTGGCGGGCGATTAACATTAATCAAGTCGGTCATGGGCAACCTCCCGAATTATTATATGTCCCTTTTCGCCGCACCACAAGGTGTATTAGATCGGTTAGAAAGAATTCGGAGGCGATTCTTGTGGGGGGGATCAGAAGGAAAAAAATCTATACATTGGGTGTCATGGGACAAGGTTACTGCGGAAAAAAGAAACGGGGGTCTAGGTGTTGGGTCACTAAAATCTTTAAACATCTCACTATTGGTCAAATGGTGGTGGCGACTGAGGTCTGAACCCACAGCCCTTTGGGCCAAGGTTATAATGGGAATCCATAAGTTGCAAAACAGGGACGATGAAACATACGCCTCAAAATCAATAAAGGGAGTGTGGCAAAACATTGCAGGTGTCAAACGTGAATTAGAAAAAGAATCAATTCCTGTTGAAAAGGTTCTAAAAAAAGTCAATAATGGAACTGATGACACTTGGAGGTGCGAGATAACAACTGATGGGAGTTATAAGGTAAACGCCTTAAGGCATGTCCTAAACGATCATGGACCAGTGGATACAGGTAAATTTACATGGGTTAAGGAGGTCCCACTTAAAGTTGGGTGTTTTGTGTGGAGGGCAAAATGGGGACGAATTCCAGCAGCAGTTCCACTGTCTAATCGGGGCATCACGCTATCCACAAAAACCTGCTGCCAATGCGCCTCAACAGAGGAGACACCAGACCATATTCTTGTTCAATGTCATTTTGCAAGGACTGTGTTTCAGTGGATATTCAAATGGTGCAATGTCCCGCTCGCACACTTCAACACGGTGAATGATGTTCTAGATTTTGCAACAAACTGGGGAAGCAACTTAAAGAAGAAGATGAGATTGATTGGAATCTGTCATGCCACATTATGGAGCATCTGGAAGGCAAGAAACGACCGGATTTTTGCGAATAATCGGCTGAGTGCAACAAAAGTGGCGGATATAATCAAGACAACAACATTTTTATGGTTCAAACACAGAGGAGATAAACACAGTCTGAAGTGGATTGATTGGAGTGTTGTCCCATTTTCATCTTTGTAATGTTTTTCTTTTATTCTGTTTGTTCTAAAACTGCTGTTGTTTCTTCTCCTCTAGCGCCTTGCTAGGGGAGCTCCTTTTTTATTTTTATATATCTCCTCTTTTGCCGATTCAAAAAAAAAAAAAAAAAAAAAAAACTCAATTTATAGCTTATAGAATTTAAATGCTATGCGTCTTCTCGTATTTCCAAATTAGCCCTCCAGGTTTCCAACTTTTAGCTCTTAGACCCTCATCAGCTTAACAACAACATTCCAGATCCTCCATATTACATTTACCCCAAAATCTATAAAGCTTGTCGCAATAATCCATACCTAATTTCTAAGGAAAGCCACCATTACATTGATGCGCAAAAACTGGTGTCAAGTTGAATTTTTTTTCAAATTGGTTGTTCATAACTCTCACACTCTCTCCTAAAGTAGACTTACGTTAGTAGAGTGCTATTTCTAACACCGTCCCTCAATTATAACTTGGGAAAGGGTTTAACATATAAACAACTTATTACATTATAATCGATGTTTTCTTGTTATCAATGATTTTGTAAAATTGTCTCCTTTTTGTTCCAAAGAGTCCACTTTCTTGATTTTTATAGCACCACGTGCCATTTTCCCGAACCAAATGCATATAATTTCGATGTGTTTAGTCCATTTATGAAGTACATGATTCGACCCAAGTTGAATAGCAGAGTTGGTATCACATATTACATTAAAAAAACTGTACATTCAATCTTTAAGTCACTTAACAACTTTAAACCCCATAAAATTTCACAGATAACCACACTCATGGCTATCTACTTAGATTCAGTAGATTGTTGGATATTGTCGTTTGTTTATTGCTTTTCCAAGAAACTAAAGATTCACAATAAACAAACATTATTTGAAAATGGGTCTATGGGTGTTTTAACACTTTAACTAGTTTGCATCAATGTATGCCTCAAGTCTTAGTGACACAAACAAGTTTATGCTAAAACACATACCAAGGCAGCCTCTAAGATACCAAAGTACCCTCAAATCTATTTGTAAATGTGAGTTCATAAGGCTCTGCATAAATTGACTTGATGTTTGCATAGACAATGCAATATTTTGTCTAGTAATGGTCATATATATATATATATATATATATATATATATATATATATATATATATATATATATATATATATATATATATATATATATATATATATATATATATATATATATATATATATATATATATATATATATATATATATATATATATATATATATATGATCGACCTTTTAAACTAAGTTTTAATCATATTATAAAAAACACAATTTTTTAATAATATTTCTTTTCACTTTACCAGATAGACCCAAATTGTCTCATCATAATTATCAACAAATAGTCAAATCATATCTAAAGCTATCATAAGTAGAAGGTCTATAAGGACCCCAAACATCCAAGTTAGCCAATCTACCAACCTAGATACTATATGTGTACCGGTAGGAAAATGTTCTCCTGACTACTTTTCTTTGTGATGAACATCAGATTGAGGAATATTGGCTCTGTTTAGGTCCAACCTATTATGAAGGACATTTAAGACATGATCAAATAGGTGACCATGCCTATTATACCACAAGACCTTAGATATAAAATGCTTAGCAACACCCAAAGAACTACAACTCTTACCTTTGTGACACGAGTCAAGATAGTAAAAACCACCCACTTCATTGCCAGTCCCCCATAATCAGTTTTAACTAAAAGTACTGAAAAGCATATCCTAACTTGTCAAAGTTAACACATTCTACTATCCTTAACAATCTTATGTATAGAGAGAAAATTAGCATAAAAAATTCAGAACAAATAGAACATCAAATAGTGTAACAACATTTGACAACATAGCATCATGTGTCTTTTTAATCTTAAAAGTTGGCCATTTTGGGCACTTAATTATAAGATCAAGATCAAAGCCATTGATAGATTAGTTAAAAATTTATCAGAAGTTGTCATATGTTAGTTAGCATCATAATCAGTTATTGATTGCTTTGATTTTCTAATAAAGTTGAAATCCATATGGGCATCAATGTTTTCGGTTCGTGGTTTCTCACTTATAAGAGACTACCAATATGAGTTTTGATCACTTGAAAAATTGAAATTTCATACAGATTCACTAAAAAGAACTTGATGTTTCAAATAAAAGATCATCTGATATATCCTATAGATTTATTACATCTCTTAATAGTATGAACATTTAGTCTATAGGTTTTACAAACCAATTTGATTTTTACAAAAAACCTTGTTTTATCAGGTCCTTCCCTTGCAAATGTTGATGCACTCCCTCTTTGACTGAACATAAAAATAACTACCACCCTTACAAGACTATTATTGTGAGACAATATCAAGTTCTACTTTTATACTAGGAAGGGGTTCTCTCATGAGAATTTTACTTCTAATTTGATTATATGAGTCATTAAGTACTATAAGGAACTATATCAATTTTATTTATTGTGTATGTGAAAAGATTTTTGAAGTATCACAAGTACAAGAAGTATGATTGGTTAAGGGATCCAAATCCTTCCACGTGACATTTAGCCTGGAATAATAGCTAGTTACACCTGAACCTTTGATTAGAGGAGTTGATTTTTGGTACATGTTAAAAACAACACATCCTTAAGTTTTCTCAATAGTTCTTTAAGTTCTTCCCAAACATAATACGGGTTTCTCTAAAAATGCTTGACACCAAGTATCCACTAAGACATAGTCGGCTCTTCCCTATTTATCACTTTTAATAGTGTCATTAGTGGGTTATCTTAAAGTTCCAAAAGCAAATCCAAGTTCATTACGATTTTTAAGATCCCTAAGTATGGTAGCAGACCATACACGATAATTAGTATTACTTATAAACTTTAAACCGATTTATGGTCCCAATAGAATTATCATTAGGACACATAATAAAGGTGATCAATGTCAAGGCGATTAGAGATTCTTTTTACAAAACAATGGATTTTTCAAAATCAGCCATATTTTCCAATAGGAAACAAACAATATATCACTTAAATCATGAAGGAAACCAGACAACATATCAGGATCCCACACCCAGTACTGTAGGCAAGTCAATATCAATATACAAATAAAGTAAAGAAACAATCAGGAAACAAACAAACAACATGGGGTTCCACGCCAGTTAATCTACTTAACAATGTCAAATGCACATTAATAATGACAAAAAAATAAGTAAGTCTCCGTCTATATGTCAAGAGTGCCCAGATTCACTTAGTCTAGCCACAAATTGCTACCGATAAGAGTACGAGAGAAGACTTATAATGCGCTATTTAACAGGTCCCAAAATAGGTGATGGATCTCACCCAAACATAAAACAATAAAACAAAGGATACAAAGGAGGAAAAAGAAGGAAGTACATTACCAAAGCACTTCAATATCACACGTAATGATGTAGTGGTTCATAACAACAAATTGTAACACTATGGTGTACTAATCTGTAACCACATTCAAAGCAAAGCAAATCACTTGTGGATTTATGTTGCAAGAAGTTAAATAACTTGTTGGACTTTAAATTCAGTAATTGTTTGTAAAGTCAAACTAATTAGAGAGTTTACCATATGTTAATATATATTAAGAAGAACCAAAATTTTGAAAGAAATGGAAATCAAACAATTACGTAAAACTATAAAATTTACAAGGTTTTGATGATCTAAAACTTGTACAGACGAAAAGAATCAATCTAACTCGACATACAACTAAACCCTAATCTCTAAGTAACAAAGAGAGAGATGAAAGAATTATGAATCTAAAGAGAGTGAATATGAAAGTTATGACAAAAAACAGTTGCACTCATCGATGTATAGCGTATAAAGCTTAACTTTTATGTGTCTTTCAATTTAGCCCTTCAAATTTCCAGCTTTTAGCTATTAGTCCCTCACCATCTTATTAACAACATTCGATATTCACCATATTTACATTACCTACCATGAAATCTATAAAACTTGTCTCAATAATCCACTCTAAATATCCAAAGTAGAATTGCAATTGCAACAGTAGAGTGCCATTTTAAACAATCGTGTATGAGTACATGACTATATAGAATAGGCGTATTCTGAAATTCAGAAAAATACTTTTATATTTAAAAGTGCTAGAATCATTTCAAACTCAGTTACAAAACCCATTGACAAAAAAAAAGTTACAACTTTCCTTTGAAACCTCGTGATGTCTTATCCTTCGGAACAATTTTACAATGTAAAAATACTTACTTATCTATCCATTTATTTAAAAACAAATAATTTAGTTTTTTTTACAAATACGAATCTAAATTTTATTGAAAATTATGCAAACGGATAAAGCATCACCCGATATGTAAGTTGACCTTGTTATAACTTATATGTATGAGTTTAAGGTGAGCACGCCATGCTAAACGCGTTGGCAATTTTTGTTTTGTTTTTTTTTTTTTTTTTTTTGGTATGAAAGAGAATTAATTAATAGGATGTGGAAAAAGCCTTTCAATTGCATGTCGTTATTTATTTATTCAAAATTTCAAAAGATTGGTAGGTTATTAAAATATGATGCTTACCACGCCTAATTAAATCCTATCTAACCCTGAAGTTCTATTTTTGTAAATATTATTTAGTATTTTATATTAAGAAGATAATTATCGACGACTATTAAGGCATTTATAATTATTGATTTATCTTAAAAGAAAATTTATTTATACCAGGCTTCTACTTATTGTACCTTAAAGAAATCTATTATCGTAAACATGTTCTAATTGTTGATTATTTAGTAAGCTTTTGTTAAATAACTGATTTATCTTTCTATGATATCTTTATAAAAAATCTCATTTAATTTGTGAATTTAAAACGTACACCATATGCTTAATATTAAATGTTATTTGACAAAATTAATATTTATGAAATAAATATATTATAATATAATTAATTAGAGAAATTAATTAACCATGTCAAGTTTTTAATGCAAATTAATTAAATTATTATTTATATAATTATATAAATAAAAAGTTATATAGATATTATATAAGTATTATGAATTTAATATTTAATACTAAAAATAAAAATAAAATTAAATAATTAGTCAAAATAATAAAATTTAAAGTTGAAGTATAAATAGGGTAGTGAAATAAATATTACTAAATTGAAGGATTAATTGTAGGAAACCCAAAATCTAGAAAACAGATAGTGAAATTTAAAGTTGTTGATAATATTGACTTAAAAACTATTAATAACAAGGGTAAATTGCATAAAAGTCACTAAGTTTTACAATTTTCTCGATTTTGACACAACATTTTTAGTTTTTGTAATTAAGTCATTATGTTTTCAGAAAAGTTGCAATTAAGTCATTATGTTTTCCAAAAAGTTGCAAAAATGACCATATGACCGGATTACCAGGTCATATGGTCAGATTTGCAATTTTCAGAAAACCTAATGACTTAATAACAAAAATAAAACATAGTGTCAAAATCAAGAAATCTGAAAAAGTTAGCGACTTTTAGGGTTTATTTCATAAAAAACCCTAAATTTTCAACTTTTTTCTGTTTAAACCTAAAACTTTATTTTTTTTTTCAAAAAAAAAACCTAAATTTTGGAGAAACTTTTTAATTTATCCCCTTAACCGGTTTTACAGGTTATACATACTTTTTTTTTTCAGAAAAAAACCCTAATTTCTTTTTTTTTTTCCGGAAAAAACCTTCAATTTCAGTGATTTTTTCACCAAAAAAAATGTTTCTTCGTTTTTGTAATTGACATAACTTTCATATACGATGTCCAAATTCTACGAACTTTATATCCCTGGAAAGATCGTAAGTAATACTACAACTTTGCTTTACTGACTTTTGTTTGAATATGTTCAGATATTTCGCTACACTGGCTTGTTTTCTTATAATAGCTGTATATTTTGCATACGAGCTTTGTTTTCGACGTTCTATAAGTCGACAGATTCGTAAACACGAATACATCGTGTAATGAATATTATTCAAGTTAATTTAGGCATTTACGAGTTTATCCGCAAGTTAAACGATTTTTCAGGGATTTTTTTACAAAGAAAATTATTTTTCTTCGTTTTTGTAGTTGGCATATCTTTCTTGCGACCCCGTCTGTAACATCCGTCAAATTTGGTCAACAAAGGTCAACCAGAGCGCAAATTAGGATAATACGTTGAAATATAATTTTCATAACTTTCCTAATGTATTATTGGAAATTATAATACTACAATACGCTATTTCGAATCAATTATCGAGTAAACGTTATAATTTCGAATAATAGACTATAGTAGCATAAAATTCGATAAATCATACAATTAATATTTTGGTTTAAATAATATTCATTACACGATGTATTCGTGTTTACGAATCCGTCGACTTATAGAACGTCGAAAACAAAGCTCGTATGCAAAAGATACAGCTATTATAAAAAAACAAGCCAGTGTAGCGAAATATCTAAACATATTCAAACAAAAGTCAGTAAAGCAAAGTTGTAGTATTACTTACGACCTTTCCAGTGATATAAAATTCGTAGAATTTGGACATCGTATATAAAAGTTATGTCAATTACAAAAACGAAGAAACATTTTTTTTTTGTGAAAAAATCACTGAAATTGAGGGTTTTTTTCGGAAAAAAAAAAAAGAAATTAGGGTTTTTTCTGAAAAAAAAAATATGTATAACCTGTAAAACCGGTTAGGGGGATATATTAAAAATTTTCTCCAAAATTTAGGTTTTTTTTGAAAAAAATAAAGTTTTAGGTTTAAACAGAAAAAAGTTGAAAATTTAGGGTTTTTTATGAAATAAACCCTAAAAGTCGCTAACTTTTTTAGATTTCTTGATTTTGACACTATGTTTTATTTTTGCTATTAAGTCATTAGGTTTTCTGAAAAATTGCAAATCTGACCATATGACCTGGTAACCTGTTACCATCCGGTCATATGGTCATTTTTGCAACTTTTTGGAAAACATAATGACTTAATTGCAACTTTTCTGAAAACATAATGACTTAATTGCAAAAACTAAAAATGTAGTGTCAAAATCGAGAAAATTGGAAAACTTAATGACTTTTATGCAATTTACCCTAATAACAATAACAATAATTATTTAAATACCGACTAAAATTCCACATATTTTATAGAGTATATGTATTCGACCAATATTTTTGAGGTTTACCGAAATGAGCAACATGTTTGGAATGGTTATTTTAGATCTAATATCCGGCTATCCGCCGTCTTCTACATATTTATGTGGTTTCTCACATTTGACATGTGGTATCTACTGCATTCCAGAATATCATTTCCTTTCTCTAAAAAATTGTTCAAATTTTTTCGAAAAATCGAAGCATGAATTCACACTCGGATGAGCATACAATGAACCTGGTTAGTCTTATGGTTTGTAGTTCCACGATTTGTAATTAGATACTAAAGAACATTGTCCGGAATGTGAAGAACTATTTCGAAATCCAAAGAACCAGTCCTAAATTGCGGTTATATATTTGAGTAAAATAGATCTCTCTACCACACTTTGTATCTAGGCTGTTATCAACAATTATGAACTTTGATTCATTGTATTGAACAAACCGGCCATTGTCATATTCTTTGTAAGACAATTTTGACTCTAAATTGAAGAGATGTTTTGACAATGAGTTAGATAAATGCTACTTAAATTTCACCTAACATTGTGATAAAGTTTGTATAAATGTCAATAAATTGGAGGTGGTTAATCTGTAATATGCTAATAACCAGTTAGCCACATAAGAAATACCTAATATCATGTAAGTTTTTTCTGCAATATTCCTGATAACAATAATGACTTTTGAAAACTTTAGCAAATTCAATGGTATACTATACAAAAAAAAAAGTTAAATAATAATTTTTAACAAAATATTATACCTTCGTTTTTTTTTTTTTTTTCTTTCTTTTAAAAAAACTATAATCGTAGACAAAGAAGTTTTCGAAATACAAGCTACCAAAGCAGATAGAGTTTGCATAATTACATAAAGCACCCCCAAAGAAATTCTAATGCTCAACAAAAGCCCCTGAGTCGCATTACATCGGGCCGCCTCCAATATATCGCCAACACTCGGTAATCGTCTGCAAACCCTAGTCTCTGTCTACTAAATCATCATTCAAATTCGTTTCAGAAGGCAAGTTTAATTTTCGATTTGTATATTAGTTCATCGCCTAATTGTCTCGATTATCGTTACTTACACTGAAAGTAATTCAATTTCTGAAGATCAGTTGATAGTCATGGCCGGCGGGACAGATGTTACGGAAAGTGGTTTATCATGTGTTAAATGTGGCAAGCCTGCTCATCTTCAGTATGTGTTTATGTGTTTGCATACGGTTTTGAAATTTACTTGCATCAGAATTCATTCAATATATATATTCATCTGTTCACCTTTTCCAGAAACAAAAGTTATGCACTTCGATTTTGGATGTTAATCAGATTACTTTTAAACTTCAAAGTCGATGTAGCTGAAAAGCTTAGCGAGAAGGATTTGATGATTATATTAGTATGATAACTTCTACTCCTTTTAACTTATGACAGGTGTCCCAAATGTGTTGAGTTGAAGCTTCCTCGCGAAGGTGCTGCTTTCTGGTTTGTTACTCTTTTCCCCTATTTCATTATCAGTACTAGCTGTTGAGCTTACCATTTGAGGACCTCAATGCACTTTAACTGAAGATATGTCCATGGTAATATTAACTTAATTGCTACTCTTAACAGCACTCAGGACTGTTTCAAGGCATCATGGAGTTCTCATAAATCAGTTCATTTGAAGGCGAAGTTATCATCAGTTGGATCGAGCAATCCATGGGAACTTAATATAGCCTCACCAAGTGATGGGTGGCTTTATTGTTTGAAGAAAGGACAGTCTCGAACAGCACAAATTCCACATTTTGACTGGACAGGGTATTGTTTTAGACAAATCTTCTTATTCTTTTTAGCACAATTGTCTATATATCTTAATGTTCTTTTTCACACTTTATGTTTTTGTTATCTTTTTGCAGACCATTAAGGCCGTATCCCATATCAAAAAAGCGTGTAGTACCTACAGGCATTGAGCTACCTGATTGGGCAGTTGATGTGAGTCGTTGACATGATGACTAAAATTTTATTTTCAAGCTTCTTGTTTGTCTGTTCTAAATTTATATCTTTGGTATATTTGTAGACATTTTGTATTTATTTAAAGTTTTAAATGTTTTAACTTTGTAGGGAACTCCAAAAATCGAGCCCATTAGTGATCTGCAACATGTTGTTGAGGTAGTCTTAGTTTATTATTATTATTATTCGTGTTGGACAACTTTTTTCTTTATTCATGGTATTCTAATGATTTTATTAATTCTTTTGTTATTGAAGATAAAAACTCCAGAGCAAATTGAGAGAATGAGAGAAACTAGCCGAGTAAGTTCTGTTTCTTTCTTTTGTCAATTAAATTGTAATCTTTATAGTGGGATATAAAATTCTAAAATCTTTAAAATTATTTATTTATTTTATTTCACAGATAGCAAGGGAAGTTTTGGATGCAGCTGCTCGTGCAGTGCGTCCTGGTGTCACTACTGATGAAATTGATGCTGTTGTCCATGAAGCAACCATTGCTGCTGGTATGTGGATGTAATCATTGATTCTTTTAAAAAAAAAACATGAAATATTATTCATATTAATTATATAATTTAAAGTTACACTGATTAAATCTACAAACAATTACAGGAGCATATCCATCTCCATTGAATTATCATTTCTTTCCAAAGTCTTGCTGCACGTAGGTACTTCTGTGTGCTTGCAATTTTCTGTCCCATGCAATTTCTTTCCAATTAACAATGAGTGATTATTTTGTCTCCAGGTCTGTTAATGAAGTAATCTGCCATGGGATTCCAGATGGAAGGTATCTAATTGTCATATTTTAAATGGATAAATGCAAGAAATAGCAATGTACTTTGATTTATTTGTGTGTTATAGATCTTTGATTAACTTTTTCTGATCTCCATTCATGGTATAATGGAATGTATCAAGTTTGAAGAATTTGTGGTTGCAAGTAATTTTTGAATTAAAAAGTGTAATTTTGGATGCAGGAAATTAGAAGATGGAGATATAGTGAATATTGATGTAACTGTTTATTATAAAGGAGTTCATGGTGACCTGAATGAAACTTATTTTGTTGGTAATGTTGATGAGGCATCTCAACAACTGGTGAAATGTACTTATGAGTGTTTGGAAAAAGCAATAGCTATTGGTAAGTATTTTGCTACTTTGGTTATTCTGGAAAATAACTTTTGATAAATTCATCATCATTGTTTTGACTTTTTGTTGGATGAAATGGAATGGATATGGTAATGGAATAAGCAAAAGGGAATGGAATGAGTCGTTACATTCCATGATGACATGATCATGTTTACTTGGAATGCTTTTTCCTTTAAATTTTTTATATTATATGTAAATATAATGTATAATTTTAACTCTATTCTATACATTGTTTAGTTATAATCAATGCAAATTTTATTTTCAGAAATAAAAACCCAATTTCGATTAATAAAAGAATATTTTGTTTTTGTTATTTTAAGAGAATTAAATTAAAATCATGAAATGTTTAAATAAAGATCTGTTATGTACATAAATAAAAATTGGGTTCTATTGCAAGTTTAACAAAACGGAAGGAATCACATTCATTCAAAAATGATCCGTTCCATTCCATTGTTAAAAAAAAGCATCTTTTATCGACTTTATCAACCTAGCTTGTGTTTGTTTATAATTCTTTTATTCTGTTTGCCATCTTATTATTAATTCAGTTAAACCTGGAGTACGCTTTCGTGAAATTGGGGAAATCATAAATCGACATGCTACCATGGCAGGTTTATCTGTGGTAATTTATATTACTATAATTTTTTTTTTCATTCATCACTTTCCTTTCCGATCTAATAATTGCATTGATTCCGACGTTTATTCTTTGTAAATTCAGGTGAAATCCTATTGCGGGCATGGTATCGGAGAACTCTTCCATTGTGCACCCAACATACCTCATTATGCCAGTATCCTAAATATAGCCTGCTAGTGTTTTGTATAACGGAATCAAGGAATGGAATGGAATGCTTCATTCCAATTGCAATGAAATAAGCTGTTATTTTTTTACTTTGTTTTTGTCAGATGGAATGGAATGAACCGGAATGTGATTCCTTCCCTTTTGTTTTTAAATTTCATTCCTACAGACCAACCAAACATGACTGGAATGTAACGACTCATTCCATTCCATTCCAATACCTTGTCCATTTCATTCCATAGGTATGGTGACCTTAATGTGAAATTAGGAAATAAAACGGTTGGTGTGATGAAAGCTGGACAAACCTTCACTATTGAACCTATGATAAACACCGGTAATTTATAAAATATATATAAGTTAATGATTTTACTATTTTCTCAATTTTTTTATTTACTAAAAATATATAATTGATACATTCGATATTTTAGGTGTGTGGCGTGATAGAATGTGGCCCGATGGTTGGACAGCTGTTACCGCGGATGGCAAACGCAGTGCTCAATTTGAACATACTCTCTTGGTAAATAATTAAATTATTATTTTAATAATATAATTTTGGTGAATATTATTTATAAATTTAATTATTTTTGCAGGTGACGGAGACTGGAGTGGAAGTTCTTACAGCGCGACTACCTACCTCTCCTAAGGTGTTCCCATGGCTAAGTTCATAGTGGGTCCCACCTTTTTTTATATTTAATGAGGGAAATGGTAATTTATGAAATGTATCATTTTCAATTGTAGGAGAAAAAAAGGGAGAGGTTTTATATTTTAAATTATATGTGACGTATGAATAATGGTTGAGTTGATTGAGAATTTTGGCTTCAAATTTGTATACACTTTCACTTGGTTTGAAATTATTTTGATCGCTTAGTGCTATTATAATTTTGGCTTTTGGATCATATGCTTTTGTAGTGTGCTCATAATATGTTTAAAATTCATTACTTAGATTTTCTTTATTTGATTTTGGTACCTATGGACGTGTTAAATAGTTGGGTAATTGGTCAATCAATATATTAATTATTTATTAAGTTTTAATGAGAATTGTGAGAGCTCATAATGGTAATTAAATGCTTTTTTGTATTGAATGAGGGGTGTTTGTTATTTGGTCAAAACTAGAGTTGGTTTCCTCTAATATTTTATTTTGAAACCACTTAGAATCATTTTAAAAAATAGGAATGAATGATTCAACTTGGTTGTTAACGATTTAATGTATTCTTAATGTTACTTATTTCGTGCACATTAATTTGACATTATTTATTAAATGCGATATTTTATTGGCCAAACAGGCAAAACTAAACCGAATGGAACTTGTTTTTGCCAGTCCAACCAAACCAATATCCTTGGAAGGTCTGGTCTGAGATTTTGTCAAACCTGGTTTGGCAGTTTAGCCTTTTATATTTGCGCCAAACAGCGAACGCCCCTATTATTATTAAATATATGAAGAAAAACCGTTAGCCATATCATAAAGTATCAACAAAACAGAGTATATGATCCCACAACTTGTCAAAATATGACTTCAACCTATAAGATAATAACCCAAAAAATGATGCGTATCATAGTATGGTGAAGTTGAATGGATCAATGCATATAATATTATACACGGTATACTATATTTTTTAGTTAATTATTTTATATGGTAATTATTTTATTTAGGTAATTATCTTAGGGTTATTGTTACTGTAGCACATTCAACTTTTGAATTTCACCCGATTTAGTCCCTAAACTTTTTTTTTTGCGCAATTAGTCCTTAAACTATACATTAACGTGTCAAATATACCATTAAGTTCCAATTTAGAAGGTTAATCCGGTTGACTCGCTGATGTGGCAAGACACGTAGTTTAGGTATAACTTTATTCATATTTAAAAATCCACATAGATTAGGTTTTATAAAAAAGTGGAATACGGATTGTTTTAATCGGTTTTATCAAGGGTACCTTTATCAGACTTACGAACTAGAAAAGCATCGAAGGAAAACCTAGGGTTTAAGCAAATCGATCAGTGTTACGATCAATCGGAACGAGCAGAAGCTGAAGAAATGTCGAACTCCAACCCTGAGCCTCCGGGAATGTATTGCATTGTGGAGCTCAACTATCAAGGGGTGTTTGTACGATGTCCTTTCTCTTACGATGGTATAACTTACACTTTTACAGAACATGATTTTTCTAATATGACATATGCCGAGTGTGTTACTTTCTTGGAAAAGTTCATGCATGAAGATTGCAAGAAACTTTACTACTGTGAGCCTGACTTACCCCTTCATAAAGGTCTTCGACGAATTGCAGATGATATTGATTACTCAGCATTTATTTTTGATGCTTACGGTACAGATGGGAAAATATGTATGTATGTGGATCATGTTGGTGATGAGTTAGAAGATTTATGTGATTCTGAGAAGGAGGGGGAAGAAGAACATGATTCTTGTATCATGGGTGGGGAAAATGAAGATGATATAGGCAATCTTAGGGATGTTGCATTGGATTATACTGACGAACCAATTAGAATGAACAGAACTTCAACTGATGTGTTTCTTAGTAAACTGTGTACTCAGGAGGAGAAGGAGGACAACAATATTGGTGAAGATGATGAGGGGGAAAGTGAAGCAACAATCCAAGAGCATGCCATTTTTAATGAATCTTTACACTGGAAAAAACAGAAACCCATACTTGGTATGAGATTTAAGAACCCAGCTCAAGTTAAATCGATGTTGTGCAATTATGCTGTTGCCAATGGGTACCAACTATGCTTTGAAAAAAATGATAGTAATAGGCTTTTGGTTAAGTGTTGTAGGGGTGAATGCACATTCAGGTTATGGGCCTCCTGGATGAGTGAAGAGGAAACTTTCCAGATAAAGTCTTTGAAGCCAGATCACAATTGTGCAAGAAATTTTAAGTTAGGGTCATTAGTAACATATGCATGGATAGGGAGTCACTACACCAAGGAGATTATACATAGGCAGAAGATGAGTGTTAGAAAACTAAGACTTGAAGTTACCAAGAAATTTGGTATTGATGTTAGTCTTGGACAATGCAGAAGAGCCAAAGCATATGCACTGCAACTTATAGAAGGAAATCTTGTTGAACACTATGCGAAGCTATGGTCATATGGTGAAGAGATAAGAAGATCAAATCCAGGGTCTAATGTGAAGCTTAATGTCAACTGCATGCCAGATGGGAAGAACTACTTCAGTAAGTTCTATGTTTGTTTTGAAGGATTGAAGAAGGGATGGATAGAAGGTTGTAGAAGAGTGATTGGTCTTGATGGTTGTTTTTTAAAGGGTATATGTAAAGGAGAATTGTTAAGTGCTGTGGGGAGGGATGCTAATAACCAATTGTTCCCTATTGCATGGGCAGTTGTAAATGTGGAGAACAAAGAAAATTGGAAATGGTTTTTGGACAATCTAATTGATGATCTTGATTTACGTTTAGGAAATAACCTTGCCTTAATTTCAGATCAACACAAGGTATACATGCATTTTATTGTTAATTTTTCTTTGTAATATTATATATACTTTCTAATATTTTATCTTTTTAGGGTTTAATTGAGGCAGTTAAAGAGATGTTGCCATATGCAGAGCATAGACAATGTGCTAGGCATATCTGTGCAAACCTGAAGAAGAGATACAGTGGAGCACATTATGAAACCTTGTTTTGGAGAGCTGCCAAATCTTCCACTGAACCTGCCTTTAAGGCTGTAATGAAAGAACTTCATTTGTTGAACCCAAATGCACATAAGTACCTTATGGATAGAGACCCAAAGACATGGTGTAAAGCATATTTCCAACCAGGTAGATGTTGTGATGCAATTGAGAATGGGATGTCTGAGAGTTTCAATGCTATACTAGTGGAAGCTAGGAAGAAGCCAATAATCACAATGTTAGAGGAGATAAGGCTGTACATGATGGACAGGCTATACAACTTGAAGCTTAAGGGACAGGCATGGGGTAATCAGGTATGCCCAGCCATAAGGGACAAGCTTAATGAACTTAAAATTCATCAGAGGCACTGGCATGTTTTACCAAGTGGATTAAACCAGTTTGAAGTTAGAGGTACATCTGATGCGTTTGAGGTTGATCTTGAAACGAAAACATGTTCATGTAGAATTTGGCAACTAAATGGATATGGGTGTGTGCATTCTGTAGCTTGTATTTGTTTCCTTAATAGGGATGTGGAAGCTTATGTAAACAAAATGTTTACAAGCATGACATATATGAAATCGTACAAGTATAGAATTAAAGGGATGAATGGAAGTACCATGTGGCCTGAGACAACATATATACCACCTTTGCCACCTGTTGCAAGAAGGATGCCTGGAAGACCATCAACTAAACGTAAGAGAGATGCCACAGAAGACAAAAGTAGGAACACTGTGTCTAAGGTGGGAAAAAAATTGAAATGCAGTATTTGTAGGGAGGTGGGACATAACAAAGCAAGTTGTTCCAAGGGTGGCAGGCCAGAAAAACTTTCCATAAGAAAGGTTAAGAAAAGCCAGGGTGTAGAAGGGCCTGTGGAGAATCAAGAAGTGCCTTTGGACAATAATGGAGGGCATGTTCAGAATCATGGAGGGGTTGTTCAAGCTGATGTAAGTATATGTTCCTGAAACTAAATTATGGATAATAATGGGTATATTATGTAATATTTCTTCCTTTCAGGTTATTGGGAATGAAGGAGTTGTTCTTGGTGTGAATGGAGGGGATAATCTTCAACTAGATGTTGATCAGCTGTTTGATGAGATGGACCTTACTCCTACATGCATGCAAGCACCTAGTTATGAGGAGGAACAGATGAACCAAAGTGATGGGCAACCAGATGTGGAGGTGCATGCATTAACCCCTATTGGAGTAATTTTGGAGAAGATAAGACGAAGGAAATCAGAGAGGATTCTAAAGAAGAAATTGAGTACTGTTGTGGGTGGGCCTGATGCACCAGGGAATTCAAACCAAAAGGCTTTAAACCTAGATTAGGTTTTTATGTTAGTGTGGATGTTGGAATACTTATGTTAATTGACTTTATGCATTACATATCTATGGTTTGCATGTACCAAACTTGAAGCCTTTTTGGCAACTTTTGAGATGTAATATAAGCTATTCAGGTTTGCATGCAGGCAAATGACTCATATGGTTCATTTTGTTAGTTTTTAAATGGTTAAATATAATTTAAATGTGGACCACAATGACCTGTAAAAGTATAAGGACCAGAATGCTTAAATACTTTAATATATACACTGTCTACTGCATGTGGTCACATGGGGTCCATTAGAATGTGCATGAATGGACAATGACAACACTTTAATAATCCTTCTATAAAGACACACGAATGGAAACATGTGGGACAAGGACAACATGTGGGACAATGCAATAACCCTTCTATAAGTACACATGTTTGGCCTTAGCAGACATGCTATATTGTTTATAGCAATCTACTTTATTTAAGGACAGACAAAAATATATTCCTGAACACAATGTCCACAGACATGCAAACATTTTCAAATTGGTTGATTCTAATATAACTTGTTATTACTACAAAACATGCTTCTGCATTGGTCGGACAAACCAATATACACACAAGTGGTCCATAGGAAGATTCCACTTGTTTCACATTGGTTGATTCCAAGAAAACTGTTTTCAGATTTTGGGACAAAATCCAGGTTTGTACCAACAAAGACCAATATACCCATACCCATAACACCAACTCACTTTTGGGGTTTTCAATGTTTACCAACAACGATGATACCCATTAATATATATATATACTTGTTTATCATTTACATGAGAAAATTACAACATTGTTATCACCCATAACTACATCAGTCTTACCATTGTTATCACCCATAACTACATAAGGCTGCAAATGTTTACAAAAAATTTGCTTCATCGGTCTTACCATCCCCCCCATCAAAAACCCACAAAAAAACCTGCAAATGGTTGGAATTATATGTCATCAACCATCAAAAACCCACAAAATACCTCCAATAACCAACCCACCTTCCCTTCCCTACACCCACCCTTCAACTCATCAAACGAACCACCATTATCAACAACAAACTGAAAAACATGACCTTCCAAACACCCAATCGATCCTTCATCTTCTTCAGTTCTTTCTCATGTTCCATGGTCTCTTCAGCAATCTGGTCCTTTAGGTCACTTATGACGTTTTCAAGCTGTATTACATTCTGCCTGTGACTCTCTATCTGATGCCTGTCGATTCTTGCATCCAACCTCACTTTCGTGTCGAACAAGAGGTCCTTATAGTACCCATCCTGTTGTTCATCGTCCTTCCAGTCAAAAAACTTGCAGCTCCTCTTGCTAGTCTGAGAAAACTTACACCAATCAGTTGTTGATTTCGAGATCCAAATAATTAAAGTTTTATAAATCTCAAAAAAATAACAAGACAAACAGAACATCGATCTTTACATATCTAACACTTTTGATTTTTCTTTTAAACAACAGATCGAGCAACTAATCAGCTGCAGATTTCGAAATCGAAATCATACAACTTTTGGACCCCTTCTTTCCTCATTTTCTGTACATTAAATGACACCACACTTAACCCTTTAACACATCGAAGCTTACCAGCGAGTTTTGGCAGTTGTAGAATCTCCTTCCAGGGTTTTTCGGGCTCCACGATGTTCTCTCTATCACAGGCAATGGAGGGTCGCAGTCACATTTGTCGTTACGACCATCTCCTCCATCTCTAGCTCCACCTCCACGATTTCCAGACGTACAAGACATCAGTGCGAGAAGAGTTCACCAGGTCACTATTAGGGTTTCTTGGTTTCCGAATAAAGGAAAAGAACTTTTCGTTATGTTTCGATTGAATCAACAAACTCTTTATACATATACGAGCCTTAATGGCCAAGTTGTAGTCGTCTCATCCACGTAAGCTCATCATCGACTGACCAATCCACGTGTCTTGCCACATCAGCGAGTCAACCGGATTAACCTTCTAAATTGGAACTCAATGGTATATTTGACACGTTAATGTATAGTTTAAGGACTAATTGCGCAAAAAAAAAAGTTTAGGGACTAAATCGGGTGAAATTCAAAAGTTGAATGTGCTACAGTAACAATAACCCATTATCTTATATCCGTTTTAAGAAACATCATTTATTTTCCAAAAATCTCTCACTAAATTTGATTAACTTTTGGTTTTACCGACGGAAATAAAAAAAAATCGTTCAAAGACGTACATGGATAGATAGTTTTGAGTTCAAGTAGTTGGTATAAATTGGTCCAAACAAAGACAAGTTTTAAGTTCAAGTAGTTCATATAAATTGGTCCGAACCAAGACAAAGACAAAGAAGGGAGGTCCAAGGTGGATCCTAGGACGCACCTAAAACTTTAAATTTATGTATTTATTATATAAAAAAATTATTGGGATTTATCTGAATTTATTGACGAAGCAATGAAACAATTCTCTATATAGCTTCTTATATAAAGCAAACACTTTGGCGTTTTTAGTCATGGGTTGTTAAGCAAAAATCAATGCACAACTAATTCTGAATTCATTTACAAACCTTGAGTCAACTAGGCTTGCTAACAATATCAAGCCCGAGTTTGAGTTTAAAAAAATTATATTACTTGAAAATCATTCTTTTACAGGTTTCACCTTCTCAACCATTTTTTTCACTAAAACGGATGACGAGTATGATGCATTTTCACACTAACCCGATTTGACAAATAAAACATACGATTGATCGGATCTTGTGGACCGAGGAGAGATCTACAACTCGGCCATTGGAAACGATCGTGTTCGTCGTCATAATAAGCATCAGGCATCCGATACTGGTATACCAAAATATAAAATTACAATTTTGACCCCAAAAAAACAACTTTAAGAACAATCTCAAACTAAAACGGAATTATCAAGAAGAAAAGAATAAGTTAATAACCTCATTGACATTATCATCCTCTTGAGACCGCTTCTTCACTAGCTCATATATTTGCTTCTTGTATCTGAAAAAGTACAATTTTATTACAAAAATGGGATAGAAATAGAATGGCATGACTGTAATTAACTTCAATATTACCTTAGTTCACGCTGCTCTGCTTCAGATAACTTGACATCCCCAAATAGATACTGTTCATCATCAATATTATCTTTGAAATCGTAAAATTTTAAAGTAAACAATCATGGTATAAAAATATGTATATACTGATCATTTTAAAAGTTGTAAAGAGGTAAAAGTAGAGAATGATTACCTGATTTCCTCCAATTTTTTCTTCTCCCTTTTCTTGAGATATTCTTGCCTTGAAACTTTTCTAAAAAAAGATAATTTGAAGAAACATATATCTAAGTATGAAGATAGACAAAATAAATTTTATGAATATTTAAATGTTTATAGCAAAAGTTTGATTCTGACCTTAAAGCTCCAATGTCATCATCTTCTAAGGCATTGGCTCTCCTAATTGCCTCTTCTGTTGTCCAAAAAAACAGTAAAAAGTTGTTATAATTTATAGCATTCTTTATATATATTTCTTTTAAATATATAAAATCCACATAATACCTTCCTCCCTCTTGGACAACTTCTGCTCAGTCAGCTGTTAAATAAAATAAACAGAAGTTAAAAACAGCAAATAGCATAATTATCCACTCATCATATGTATTCCAAAAAAAAAAAACAATTAAATGATCATTTAAACCAAACCTTTGTTGTTCTTGCTGCATCTTTTTTCTTTAAATGGCGCTCCAATCCTCTCTTTCTAATTGGTCATGCAATCTTTCTTCTTCAGACTGCAACAAAGAATTGAAAATTACTATCTTGACCCTCATATTATAATGTCAGAATTTCAAATACCTCAGAATCATCTGATTTGTCATGAGAAGCTTTTTGTTTAACTCTTCTTTCTTGTTTTAAAACTCCAGCTCCCTGAAGCACCACATATGATCAAAAACAGCAACCAAAAAAGAATCTCACATTTGATCCAGAACTTTTATGTTCAACTTTCTGAAAGATTTCTTCAGCAAATGCGCGTGTTTCATTTGATGATGGGACACCCATGTCTTTAAGGTTACTGAATATATCGAAAGGTGATGAAGCTTTTTTAGCTGTATGAGATTGAAAGAAGAATCAAGCATGTGTTAACACAAATTAACAACAATACATAGTAAATGTTGAATTTGAATATGACTTACATAAACTAATTAGGTACTGCACCAGTGTGGGTTGTGAATATCCCAAGAGGGACATCAATCTGTCTAAAACCCAAGTCTTCAAGTCGCTCCCCATTACTCACTACATTCAAATACATATACAAAGTCAATTAGTAATGTGGACATGTGGTGTTTGTTTTAATAAGATGATCATTGTGAATGATTCTGGACTTCAACGACTGGTTGTAAAAACTCATGTTCTTTGGTCTTTGCTAACGTATAACTGATGTATACAAGCAATAAGATATCCAATTACATAAGCGAAACAAAAATATATGCAAAACTATCAGGATCATAATAACTTGTTGTTTTTTCCACGAATAGCCTTTAGTAATACTTGAATTGCGTGATTTTCTTAGCACTATATAAACAGCAAAAATCATTCAAGAAATTGCTGCACGAAGTTGAAGAAGAGGTTAAAACTACTAACCTTTTCTGTAGATGAACTAATGTATTGAAGAAGTTCCTAGCACTGGCGAAACAAAAACCAAACGTGTTTGCGATTTTCAGGCTTCTTGGAGCAATTCAATCTGACACGGCAGCCAATGGTTAATATTTTTCAAAAGTGAGCTCTCACTGACGATTGATTGGGGGCAAATACGATGGTTGTTTAAAATAAACATAAACCAAGAAATTAGATTAGGGTTCTAATTCCTTGACGAACTTTTTTTTATTATCTTATGAAAACAAATCAATTACAATGCCGGAATTGAAATAGTATAGCTCATTTAGGCTGGGGAGAGCAGTTCGCTAACCCCCTCGCCAAGTCCTCGCCAAACTGCTCCTCCCCTCCTCGCCAAGCAACTCGCCATCTCTCCCTTGCTGAGCGAGCTCGCTATATGCTATTTGACTTGTGCATACATTATTGAGACTTGTACCTTTTAGCATTGAGACTTGTACCTTTTAGCATGCTAGCACATGCTGACTACACCCACCAAATTTGGTCAGCATGTGCTAACATGTTAAATGCTGACGTGACAATGTTTAGCATACGCTGACTGCTCCCCCAGCCTTACAACTAAAACGGCAAAACAAATTAAATTAGGGTTCTTAGAGAGTGTTTGGATAAGACGGTAGTAGTCGCCGGTGGGGAGACACGAATCACGTTCTTCTCCTCTTCGATGTTGTCGAGTAGAGCACGTTACAGATGGTGGATGCGGAATTGTTTACGAGTAAAGGGTTAAAAGGACAAGGGGTATTGGTGTATTTTTTTTTACAAAAAGGTAAAAGCAGTTTAAAAAGTCCGGAAATACCGACTTCTTAAAAACGATTACTTCTAAGATTACAAAAAGTTGATTGAAAAACATCTTTTATTTATCCAAAACACACTTTTTAGCTTATTAGCTTTTTATAAGTTAATGAGTTTGATAAGTTTTTTCAAAAAACACAACCAAACACCCTCCCAGTTTGAAAAATTAGGGAAGGCGCTCGTCAGGGGAATTTTGGTTTCTTGTGAAGAACAACCCGACTCGATCCTACACGATCTTTTGTTACGTTTGTGACCTGTGAATTCCCCTCTTCAGATTATGGTGCTGAAGAGACCATGATCTTATAACCGTTTTACAACATAAAACCTATACTTTTTAATTGCTTCGTATCTAAACCCCTGATCCATCTACTAAATAAATAAACGAATATAGCAATCATCTCTCTCATCACTTGCTCCATATTGTATCATACCAGGGTTTGCTTTCTCTTCCCACTCACATCCCTCTCATTCACATGGTAGCATCTTTTACATGGAACTAGATCGAACAGGCTTACATAGAACTAAACGGGACTAGACTAAACAAAACAAAACATGTTATCTTTGAAGCGTCAAGTAACACTAACACAATACGTTAACTTTACCAAATTGTATTGGATATAAATTATTACGAACCATATTATTACGGTTATTTGTTGGCCGTTATGTTTTTTCTTTTTTGTTACTTATATCGTTTTTTCCTTCGCCAACTAGTTGCAAATAATGATTTTGGCTCCATCCTCTCCCATCAAAATTAGATAAGGTATGCATTTGGTATTTATGGAGTTGAAAGTGTAAGGAGCACTTTGCCTAATAAACGAAATTAAAGAAAAAATAGATCGAAGAAAGATGAAGATTATGAGTTCACAACATTAATGGAAGCCTACTGAACCAATTAAAAATTTCCACAAAACGAATGATGCCTAGAAATCCATGGAAGACAACTAGAAAAACGAATAGATCCAACATACATCATATTTGTGTATTTCGCTTATTTGTATTATTTTTCACTACATTTAAACAAATATGAATCACCAATTCACTTTTACTTATTCCGTTTTGAATATTGTGGCATGAGTAGATTCCAAGTAGAATCCAGAGAAACCTAACCCTATATCCAATGGAGAATAAATCTATAACTATAATATATATCTCACAAAACCAATCAATTTAGAAAACTAGTAGAAAGACTTGAAGTGGGAGGGGTCATGTTGTTTTCTTGGTTAGGTGAACAAATTACTCATGCCTTCATCAAATGAATAGAGACTCTACTCATTGTCTTATGAGAGAGGATAGTTCGAGGATAGTCTGATGAGAGAGGCGAGAGGTTATGAAATAGGCAAGCGTGTTTTTGTCAATTGCAACTTTATCTCGTTCAATTTCTATCATTTTGGGAGGGACTAAATTTTCGGAAAATGGTCATACTGAACTTGGTCAACAGTCAGACTTGACTCAATTCAATACATGTCAAACATTTGATAAAAGAGCTTTGCTATTTTCTACCCAATCCTATTCCATGTACCAAACGCAACTTAACGGTTGTTGGGTATATGTATTATACGAGCCGCATATATGGCCCTGAAAGAAGCAAGCAAGAATCTTATATGTTTGCATAACTTCCTAGCAGAGTTATGATTGAATCTTGAAGATTGTGTTCTACGTTTGCGATAACCAAAGTGAACTTCATCCGGTGAACAATCCAGTATTTCACATTAGGAAAAACATCTCTAGATTAGGTACCCCTTTATTAGAGAGATGATATCCGAAGTTACATTAAACTTGAATAAGATTCTTGGTGCAAAGAATAATGCAGACATGTTCACCTAGGTGGTTATGATGGAAAAGTACTTAGGTGGTTATGATGGAAAAGTAAAGACTTAAACTCTCTATATATATATATATATATATATATATATATATATATATATATATATATATATATATATATATATATATATATATATATATATATATATATATATATATATATATATATATATATATATATATAAACGATCGGCTAATGACTCTTTTTAAAGTGAGGACACCTTAAAAAAATTAAAAAAAATTAAAAAAATATATATATATATATATATAAATAATAAAATGGATCATAGTACTATATTGGAGAAAAATTTCGAAAAAAAACTTTTAGATCATTATTTTTTTTTATAATGAAATAATGATCCAAAAATACGAAATTTGAATAATTACTATTTTTAAATGATCCAATTTTTTTTCCAATTTTTTTGATAATGATATAGTATTATTCTCGATTTTATGATTTGTATTTTTTTTTATTTTTTTTCAATTTTTTAAGATGTCCTTACGAGTCCTCACCGAAAAAAAAGTTCTCACCGGAACTGGACCCTATATATATATATATATATATATATATATATATATATATATATATATATATATATATATATATATATATATATATATATATATATATATATATATATATATATATATATATATATATATATATATATATATATATATATATATATATATATATATATATATATATATATATATAGGAGATGGTTCAAATGAGAACCACTAAAAGGTTAAGAACCGTGAGAACTCGATATTCACACATTAAGAACCAAGCTTTTTTTTCGTTTTTTTGTTTTTCACACTTGTTTATTATGTAAAAATAAATTAGACTTAATAAATTTTATTATTTTTAATATGTTTTACAATATTCACAATATAATAAAATTTCTAGTTATTAAACTGTGAATATTAAAACGTAAATTTTTTTTTTCTTTAAAACACATCAATATTAATATCTAATTGCAAAGGAAGAATAATTATATATATTTATGTGTTTGGTAATTTTATTTTGATAAAAAACAAGTGTTAAAAATAAAAAATACAACGTTATTAAACTGTGAATTAGTGGTTCTCACGGTTCTCAACCTTTTAGTGGTTCTCATTTGAACCCCTCCCTATATATATATATATATATATATATATATATATATATATATATATATATATATATATATTCAAATTTATGTATAAACGAGTTTTCACTTATAACTTGGCAAAGATTGGAAAGGTTTCTGGAGCTTATTAATTATTATGATGATGTTTGTATGTGTTGGCATTGCATCACTAACCTCGTGAGCATCACATTAAGAAATCTATGTCAATAATGGATCAATGTCAAAAGTTGTTGTCTAATGTCTATAACACCACCTACATCTCTTCACCTTTGTTTTACCCAAAGGATTTACAAAACTGTATTTACAAATTACAACAAGCACCCTATTCCCTATCTTTCCTTGAAATCAGAATCAGTCTTTAGACGCACGCCCTTCCCCACGAGGCATTTTCTTTGAAGCCACTGCAAAATAACACAACATTAAATAAACTTTCCATAAAATATATAACTTATAACCCAATACATACAATTAACGTGTAACAGAGAAAGAAGCCATACAATCTTCGACATCTTTCAGCTGATAATAATGAGGCGCTATTTCCACAAGCCACTCTGGCTTCAGTTCGCTGACCTGTCGCATGTACTCCTTAGTAGTCAACACTAACTCATGATATACCACCCACCTCGGAAGTACCTTAATAACCAAAAACAAAAAACCATCATATTTTAAGTTTTAAAAAAAAAAAAAACATACATATAAAAAGTTGAAAATATTACCTGAGCTAAACCAGAACTCGGGTGAATATAAACAGTTTGGGGATGCTTAACAGTTCTATAAGATCCATTCTTTTGCATCTTTGCTGAATGTGGAAAGTATCCTGAAGTAATAGATTTCTTAATTGCTTCCAAGTCCCCGGGGTTTGAGACTAATTCGATTTCAACCCTTTCCAATAACCCCTCCAATTGATCTCGTATGTCTCGTGCTCGTTTCATACTCCTCACCTGAATGTAATTCTCATAGCACCACTGTGTAGAAAAGTTGGTTTCCTTCCATGAACTATAAACCTGAAAAAAAAAATCACAAACAACATATCAAAATCTATAACAAACTAAACTTTCTATAACAAACTAAAAAAAAAAAAAAAAAACATACCTTAAGAAGCGCGATATGATCTCCAACATTACCCATATGAAAATTCAAGCGCGCGTTGTCCGCATGGACTTGTTTATCTTTAGGACGATAAAAAATGGAGCTACCAATGGACAACATGGCGGCAATTGAAATAATTTCATCAGAGCATTTATATTTATCAGACGCGACAATCATTTTAGACAACATCGGATCAAGCGGGAATTCCGCCATTTTTCTCCCGACTTTTGTCAACTCTCCGTGTTTATTTAGCGCGCTTAATGCAAAGAGTAACTCCAAAGCTTTTAACAAGGCTTCTGCAGGTGGCGGGTCCATGAAATCGAAATTCAACAAGTCATGGATTCCGAGACTCTTTAAACTCAAAACAACATTCGCGAGATTTGTTCGTTGGATCTCGGGGACGGTATTGTCGTCCAAATCGTTGAAGTAATTGTACGCGGTGTACAACCGGAAACACTTCCCTGGACCCGTTCGACCCGACCGACCCGCCCGTTGATTTGCTGATGCTTTGGAAATCGGGGTGATGAGTAGCGATTCCATTCCGGTTCGCGGGTTGTACGATTTCATTTTCACGAAACCGGGATCGATCACGTATTTGATTCCGTCGATCGTTAACGATGTTTCCGCGATGTTGGTGGCGAGGACCACTTTGCGGGCCCCTTCGGGAGTCGGTTCGAATATTTTCGCTTGGAGTTCGGTTGGGAGATTTGCGTAAATCGGGCAGATTATTAGTTCGGCTATTTTGCTGCCTAAACCGCGTGTTCTGTGTTTGAGGATTTCTTCGGCGGTTTCGATTTCTTCCTGGCCGGTTAAAAAGACTAAAATGTCCCCGTCTCCTGGGGGTTGGGTGACATGGATTTGAAGAGCTGTGACTATTGCTGCATCTAGGTAATCAGCTTCTGGTGCTTTCGTGTAATTTATTTCAACGGGAAACCGTCTTCCTGGAATTTTAAAAATTGGGGCTGAGTCAAAATAGTCACTGAATTTTTCCGCATCAAGAGTTGCACTTGAGATAAGTAACTTGAGGTCGGGCCGAAATCTCGCAATATCCTAACCAAAAAAACATTTTATTTTTTATCATCAAGTTGTGTTAAAAAAATAGAAAGATGAGAGTTTTAGGATTACCTTAACCAAACCAAATAAAATATCAGTTGATAGTGTCCTTTCGTGAGCCTCATCCACCATCACTACACTGTTTTCAAGTTAAAAAATATGGTTATGTTTTGTAAATATATATTTAGTGACAAAGAAAAAATACCTGTAACTTTGAAGATCAGGTTCACCGAGGAATTCACGTAGTAACATGCCATCTGTCATGTATTTGAGGACTGTTTTGTCGGAAGTACAGTCTTCAAAGCGTATAGAATAGCCAACCTGAAAGCATAAACCAAATTTTTGACTTGTTGTAATAAGAAAAAACAAACACCAAAAATTATATAATTACCTCGTGCCCAAGTTTGACATTCATTTCTTGAGAAACTCTAGCAGCAACACTCATAGCAGCAACTCGTCTTGGTTGTGTGCACCCTATCTGCAATTTAAAAAAAAAAAAAAAAAAAAAAAAAACTTTGTTTATTTATAAGAAAAATAAATTAGTAAAAAGCTTGATTATATATATATATATATATACCATTCCACGTTTTGTGTATCCAGCTTCATGGAGATATTGGGGTATCTGAGTGGTCTTCCCAGAACCAGTTTCTCCAACAATGACAAGAACCTAAAAGAAATCAATTAAATAAAAAAACTCAAAAAAATTTCAATTATAGCAACAAAAGTTGAAGTAGTAAACCTGATGATCTTCAACAGCTTTGAGCAAAGACTCCCGATACGGATACACGGGTAAGGTTTTTCTGTCTGCCTGAAATATGTCAAAGGAAGGGTAAATTGGTAAATTTTAATATATGATAGTTGATGAAGTGAGCGTACAAGAAGCTTCTCATGTGCTGATTTTGCAATGGATTTTTCATATTCCTCTTCATTTACTTCATCATCAACCTGTAAGTGTAAGTAGGAAAATGTTTTAGACTAAAATTTACATATATCACATGAATGAAAATAAGATAAAAATACATACATTTACACCACCCATCACTTGTCCTTGTATGAACTCAATCTGGTCCTCAAATACAAAACTGCATAAAAAATAATATTAGATATTGAAAAAACTCCATGTAATCAAAAGAAATACATACTTATAATCGTCAGCTTGCTTTTTGTTCTTTGATCCATATTTTAGTGTTGCTTTTCCTGAAAGATAACAAGTAATTAGTTAATTACAAAATTACCCATGTTAAAATTAAAACATACCAATCTGATGATCCTCCCATGCTTCTTGTTCAGCAAATGGATTCATCTTATCTCCATCTTTTGAATCCCTGAAATCATTTCAATTCTCAAAATCAAAATTTACAGAAAATTTGTTATAAAATATTAATATGCACCTGTATCGCTCCATAGCTACAGAGAATCTTTTCTCTTGATTTACTCCACCTTCGTCATCATAAGCATCAGGCATCCGATACTAGTATTCCAAAATATAAAATTACAATTTTGACCCCAACTTTAACAACAATTATCAAGAAGAAAAGAATAAGTTAATAACCTCATTGACGTTATCATCCTCTTGAGACCGCTTCTTCACTAGCTCATATATTTGCTTCTTGTATCTGAAAAAGTACAATTTTATTACAAAAATGGGATAGAAATAGAATGGCATGACTGTAATTAACTTCAATATTACCTTAGTTCACGCTGCTCAGCTTCAGATAACTTGACATCCCCAAATAGATACTGTTCATCTTCTATATCATCTCTGAAATTGTAAAATTTTAAATATGTATATACTCATCATTTTAAAAGTTGTAAAGTAGAGAATATTACCTGATTTCCTCTAATTTCTTCTGCTCCCTCTTCTTGAGATATTCTTGCCTTGAAACTTTTCTAATTTGAAGAAACATATATCTAAACATATATCGATAGAGAAGATAAATTTTATGAATATTAGCAAAAGTTTGATTCTGACCTTAAAGCTCCAATGTCATCATCTTCTAAGGCATTGGCTCTCCTAATTGCCTCTTCTGTTGTCCAAAAAAACAGTAACAAGTTGTTATAATTTATAGCATTCTTTATATATTTCTTTTATATATAACTAAATATATAAAACCCATATAATACCTTCCTCCCTCTTGGACAACTTCTGTTCAGTCAGCTGTTAAATAAAAATAAACAAAAGGCAAATACCATAATTATCCACTCATCAGATGTATTCCAAAAAAAAAAAAAAAAACATTTAAACCAAACCTTTGTTGTTCTTGCTGCATCTTTTTCCTTTAAATGGCGCTCCAATTCCTCTCTTTCTAATTGGTCACGCAATCTTTCTTCTTCAGACTGCAACAAAGAATTGAAAATTACTATCTTGACCCTCATATTATAATGTCAGAATTTCAAATACCTCAGAATCATCTGATTTGTCATGAGAAGCTTTTTGTTTAACTCTTCTTTCTTGTTTTAAAACTCCAGCTCCCTGAAGCACCACATATGATCAAAAACAGCAACCAATTATTACAAATAATAAATAAATCAAAATATATATATATCAATAAGAGTACAAGCAGCATGCCTCATCATCTTCTTGGTTTTCAGTCTTCTTTCTGAATCGTTTCACATGTTTATCAACCTTTTTTGGTTGAAGGGCAACAGACTGAGGATCATCATCATCATCATCTGCATCCAATAGCTTGTAAGTCCTCTGTTTTCTTGCTAACATTGCAGCTTCTTCTTCTTCTTGTCGATAAAGCTATCAGATAAAATAATAAGGAGATTAGTAGGATTTTTTTAAGTTATGTAAAGATAAAAAAGAGTCTCACATTTGATCCAGAACTTTTATGTTCAACTCTCTGAAAGATTTCTTCAGCAAATGCACGTGTTTCGTTTGATGATGGTACACCCATGTCTTTAAGTTTACTGAATATATCGGAAGGTGATGAAGCTTTTTTAGCTGCAAGAGATTGAAAGAAGAATCAAGCATGTGAAATCAAAATTTAATAAAAATATTGATAGCTTACATAAACTAATTAGGTACTGAACCAGTGTGGGTTGTGAATATCCCAAGAGGGACATCAATCTGTCTGAAACCCAAGTCTTCAAGTCACTCCCCATTACTCACTACACTCAAAAACAAATAACAAAGTCGATTATTAATGTGGTATTTGTTTTAAGAACAAGATGAATGTTTGGAAAAACTCATGCTCTTTGGTATTTACTAATGTATACAAGCAATAAGATATACAATGACATTAACGATACAAAAATATATGCAAAACTGAATAACTTTTCTTCCACGAATAGCATTTGAATTGCGTGATTTTTCTTTACACTATATAAACAGCCAAAATCATTCAAGAAATTGTTGAAAAAGAGGTTTAACTACTAACCTTTTCTGTAGATGAACTAACGTATTGTACAAGTTCCTAGGACTGGCCCCGACGTGTTTGCGATTTTCAGGCTTCTTGGAGCAATTTAATCCAATGCTTAATATTTTTCAATCAAAAGTGACGATTGATTGCAAATACGATGTGATGTTTGTTTTGAAGAGGTAAAATGTCTGCAGTCTGCGGACCACATCTGCAGAAGAAGAGGTGGACCAAATGTCTGCAGTCTGTAAGAAAAAGATTGTTTGTTTTTTAATGTCTGCAAACACTTAAAAAATCAAATAAACCGAAGTTTTTTTAATTTAAAAGACTTTTTCGAGTTTATTACATGAATCTAGTATTATGAAAAGTACCAACAAATCAACATATAATTTACTAAAATAATCAACAAATCAGCAAACAATTTACAAAGAGAAATCAGGATACAACCAAAAATCAGCAAACTGGAACTTTGAGCTTGAATTTCATATGTCCATAGATCGATAATACAATTTTACTTTGACCCTTTTACCTGTTGTTGCATTGTAATATCATTTCCCAACTTTCGGTATTGACATAAAATCAAACACATGGTGTGAATTACCAACAAGTAAAATCTTATTTTTAGCTATACATTTCGAATTCAGAACAATAATATCATAAATTCAACAAACAATCCAAGAACAATCTGGGAAATTCAAACAAAACATAGTTTGTTCCAAGTTGAATCTGATTTTCAGCTTTAGAAATTCGAAATCAGATTTTAGGCCCGAAGACCAAACAATCAGCACACAATCACCAAATAAGAAAAGGAAAAGAGAAAACCAGGTTGAATTGAGAGCTTACCGTCGGCGGTGCAAGCAGCAGGGGCGAGGTCGATCGACGGCGCAAGTAGCGGCGCAGTCGTTGTCGGCGACGGCAGTGGCAGATGGAGTTGATGGTGACGTGAACGGAAATCAGAAGAGGTTTTGGAGCTGCAGGGGATGTTGAACGAAAATCAGAAGAGGAGAGTTGTGTGTTTTTCTTTTACGTCTGCAAGATAGAAGCGATATTTCACGTCTTCTGGAAAAAGAGCACGGGCAGATGTTTTAACCTCTTCTGGCTTGACGAACTTTTTTAATTATCTTATGAAAACAAATCAATTACAATGCTGGAATTGAAATAGTAGAGTTCACTTACAACTAAAACGGCAAAACAAATTAAATTAGGGTTCTTAGATTTGAAATTTGGGGAAGGCGCTCGTTATGGGAATTTTGGTTGAAGAACAACCCCGACTGGATCCTGCCCGATCGTTTGTTACGGTTGTGAATTCCCTCTTCAGGTGATGGTGCTGAAGAGACCCTCATCTTTTAACCGTTTTACAACATAAACCTATAGTTTTTAATTGCTTCATCTAAACCCCTGATCCATCCTTCTATTAAATAAATAAATAAGAGTAAATTACAGTTTTGGTCCCTGTTGTTTACCCTTTTTTTCAGTTTTGGTCCAAGTTTTAAATTTTCACACTCAATGTCCCTATGGTTGCATAAAGTTAACACTCATGGTCCTTGGTCCAGGTAAAAAGACCACATTGCCCTTTTTAATTTCTTTTTCTTTTTTTAACCTATTAAATATTTAGATATTAAAAAATACCCCCACCCCTACCCCACTACTCCTCTCTCTCTCTCTCTCTCTCTCTCTCTCTCTCTCTCTCTCTCTCTCTCTTCTCCAACCGGTTCCTTCTCTCATGAAACCTAGCCAAGCCGCTACACTTCACAATACTGTTGTAAATGGAGAGGTGTAGAATGCAGCATCGACACTGGCCAAGTCATCAAACTTGATCTTCATGTAGATTTCCACGCAGATGTTGGCCAATTTTTTGGTATTAGCGGTCAGATCGATTCTACACTGCTATTGTTAACTTCCTTGCAATATTTAGACCTCAGTGGAAACAGTTTCACTTGTATCCCAAAGTTCCTTGGTTCCCTCAAGACATTACAACACCTCAAACTAGCCTATATCGACTTAACTTCACCCATATTCCCGAACCATATAGGCAATCTTTCCAACTTACAAACTCTTGATCTATTTTCTACATCGATGGTCATGAAGAACACACATTGGCTCTCCGGTCTTTCATCACTCAAGTACCTTAATATTACTTCTGTAGACCTCAGTGAGTCCATTAGATTACTTAATAATGCCATCACATTGCCCTCTATCATAAAGTTGCAACTCGAAAGCTGCTCACTTCCAACTCACACTGCTAAATCGTTTACTCACGACAAACTTCTCCAATTCTTTTGCAGTTCTCAATATCAATTTTAACTATCTTCCATCGTTTATGATATACCCTTGGTTTATTTAAATTTAGTGGTAGCCTTACCAACATCGATCTATCATACAACAACCTACTGGGTATCGTTCTTGAAGCGCTTGGTACATTTAAAAATCTTCGAACCCTAAACTTGACCAATAATGGGATTGAAGGTGGTATCCTGAGCTCGTTTGGGAACTTGAACGACTTACAGAGACTTCTCCTATTTGGGAACAATCTGAACCAAGAGCTTTCGGGTCTTTTCAACAAAGGCGATAGTGGGGTGGGTTAATGTATTTTTCTTTTTTTTTAAATAATATAATAAATAATAAGTTAAAAGAAAAAGGAAAATGAAAATGAAAATGGTAGTTTAGTCTTTTTACCTGGACCATGAGTGTTAACTTTATGCAACCATAGGGACCTTAAGTGTGAAATTTCAAAAATTAGAAAAATAGGGTAAACCACAGGGACCAAAAATGTAATTTACTTAATAAACAAACATAGTACTCATCTTTCCACCGGTTGCTCCATATTGTATCATAAGGGTGTTTGCTTTCAATTTACGATCATTAGACCTAACAAGGTAGCATTTGTTACATGGGACTAGACCTAACAAGATTGCACAGAATCGAGTGGGACTAGGCTAAACAAAACAAAACATGTTATCTTTGAAGCGTTGGGTAACAGTAACACAATATGTTAACTTTACCAATTTGTACTGGATATAAATTATTACGAACCAGATTGTTACGGTTATTTGTTGGCTGTTATGTTTTTTGTTGCTTATATCGTTCTTTTATTCTCCAACTAGTTGTAGATAGCGATTTTGGCTCCATATTCTCCCATTAAGGGTTGGATAAGGTATGGATTGGTATTTATGGAGTTGAAAGCATGGGGAGCGCATTGCATATTAAACCAAATTAAAAAATATCGATCGAAGAAAAATGAAGATTATGAGTTAACAACATTGATGGAAAGCCTACTAAACCAATTAAAAAATTCCATAGAATGAATGATGCCTAGAAATCCATGGAAGAAAATTAGAAAAGCGGATAGACCCAACATACATCATATTTGTGTATTCCGCTTATTTGTATTTTTTTTCACTACATTTAAACAAATAATCATCACCAAATAATACTTTCACTTATTCCCTTTCGAATCTTGTGACATGAATCGATTCCAAGCAGAAACCTAACGTCCTAACCCTATATCTAATGGAGTAGAAATATATAATTGTAATATATATCTCAAAAAACCAATCAATTTATAAAACTAGTTAGAAAGAATGAAGTGAAAGGAGTCAGGTTGTCATTGTTATTTTCTTGGTTAAGTGAACAAATTACTCACGTCTTCATCAGATCCATGGAGACTCTACTCATTGTCTTGTTTTATTTTCGAAATCATTATATAGCAAACAAAATTTTATTTAATAGCAATGAAGTGTGAGTGGTCAGGTCGTCATTATTGTTTTCTTGGTTAAGTTAACAAATTACTCATGTATTCATAAGATGAATGGAGACTTTGCTCATTGTCTTCTTTTATTTTTGAAATCATTATATAGCAAAAAAAAAAGTTTGATTTAATAGTGACTCAACCGTGGAATTCTAATAAGGAAGTTTTAGGATAGTATGATGAGAGAAGCGAGAAGTTATGAAATAGGCAATCGTGTTTTTGTCAATTGCAAATTTATCTCGTTCAATTTCTACCCTTAAATGTTGTTGGGTATAGGTATCATATGAGCCACGTATATGGCCCTGTAAGAAGCAAGCAATGATCTTATATATTTAAAGAACTTCCTAGCATAATTAGGATTGAATCTGGATGATTGTTTTATACATTACAATAATCAGAATGCATTTCATATGCCGAATAATCCAATGTTTCACAATAGTGTTGGATATATGTCCAGGTCATCAAATGTGGTGATGTTTCTAATAATAGCAGTGTCCTATTTAGGTTGCCCTCACGGCCCAGTAAAAATAATTAGTAGCAGAAATAAAGAGGATTTATCAGTTTATTAATTATTTGATAAATTAATTAATCAGAATCTGGATCAATAATTAAATGATACATTAATTAGTAAATTAATTTATGAGAATTAATTAAATGGTTGGATTGTAATTAATTAATAGAACAAGCCCAGGGGCTGCGACCACCAAAAGGCTCCACAGTTTAAAACCCTAGGGAGCCTTACACTATAAATAAAGGCATTGGCGGTGACACTCCAGGGCATCCCCAAACCCTAAGAGGTACCGCCACCTCCTAGAGAGCCTCCCCTCACCCTCTTTGTCGATTTCCTTTATCCCTCAAAGGGTTTCTGGATCGATTTCCACAAGGCTTGGAAGTTTCTGTCTGCTTGTTCTTCTGGTGTCCTTGGGTGTGAATCAATAGAGGGATTCTGGTTTGGATCCTGAACATCCAACCACAAGGTATGAATCGATTTCATGGTTTTGTTGGTGCAACTGTTATGAACATATGATCTTGTTATGAACATGTTATGATCTTGCTGAGTTTTGGGATTTAATCATTTGTACCAGTTTCCACATCCTTTTGTGCATCCAGATTCTATATGTGAATCAAAAATGTTGTCTCATGGTTTCAACCTTGCCTTGATATGGTTTTGTCATAAACCCTTTTTTCAAGAATTGTATATTGAAACATGGGTTAATGTCATAAAATGATAACCAACAATACATAATTTGCTCTTTAGGTCACTTATCTTCTAATTGTATTCAATAGGTCATTAAACTTTTTTCTATGTTCTCATTACACCATTAAAAGAGATTTTATCTGGATAAAACTGATACTAAATCCTATTTGTTGTCCACTATGACATTCAATATAGCATCATTTATTCATTTACGTCCTTCTGACACTGTCATTGCATCCATAATGACATCGACAAAATACTCGATTTAAATGCACTTTAATGGTGTAATGAGAATACAGAAAAAGTTTAGTGACGTATTGAATACAATTAAAAGATAAGTGACCTAAAAAGCAAATTATGTATTATTAGTTGCCATTTTATTAGGGTTGTGTATGGGGTGGTTTGGTTCGGTTATCGACCAAAACCGAACCATAATCATTATGATCGGTTAATGTATTTTAGTAGTCGTTGGTTATGGTTAATATTGATTATGCTTAATGGTTTTTATCGGTTAATGATTTTGGTTAATGGTTAATGTCGTTTAACCAAAACAAGCAAAAATGATATAAAAATTGAAAGTTCATTATATAAAAAGTGAAAATTAAGAAAGTACATTGATTTTTTTTTTTTGGAACGGCGGCAATAGATTAAAAGCTAGCAAAACGCTAGCACAAATTACAAAGCAGAAATAATTACATTAGGGTTAGACACCCAATCACTCCAAGAAATCCTAAGCGTACGAAACCTTGCACACACCCAGAGAAACGATTGAGATTGAATAAAATCCCACAAATTACAAAGCAGAAATAATTACATTAGGGTCAGACACCCAATCACTCCAAGAAATCCTAAGCGTACGAAACCTTGCACACACCCAGAGAAACGATTGAGATTGAATAAAATCTCACAAAGCCTTCTGAAGAGACTTACTTTTATCAAACAATGATCTATTCCGAAAAGACCAAATAGCCCACCCTACAGTATTACAAACCACCTCCAAACACAATTTAGCCTTCTTCTTCATTCGAAGATCATCAAACCAAGAATCTCAATCACTAATAGAAGAACATATGGGAATATCAAGCTCCCACCATCTCGCGACCAACGCCCAAAGATCAAAGGATACATCACAAGAAATGAAAAGACCACATCGCAAGAAAGTACATTGATTTAATAAGTGAAACACTATTGTTTGTATTAAATGAGGGATGTTTATTAGGCTGGGGGAGCAGCTCGCCCTCCAGCTCGCTGAACCCTCGCCAAAGCCTCGTCAAAGCCTCGCCATCTTGCACCGGATCCCCTCGCCCTCGCTTTCGCCAAACTCCCCTCGTCAATATCTCCGCGAGGTCGACAAGCATCTCCAACGTTCACTTCCTCCACTTCCAACGGCTACATCTCCTCGCCAAACAACACTCCCCCCACTCGCTCTCGCTCTCGCCTTTCTGTTTAACAGTGTTAGCGAGGGGATGGCGAGGGGACTGCCCCCCAGCCTTAGGGGTGTTATTCGGTCGGTTATTTCGGTTTTTTAACATTTTTAAATTAACCGTAACCAAACCATATAAGGTTCGGTTTAATCGGTTTCGGTTTATACGGTTTGGTTACCGGTTAAACCAAATAAAAAATAAATTCATTATAAAGTACAAAGACTTGACAAAAAACTGGATCTTGGCCAAACCCGGGTTGAATCGATTTAAAAATATTTTTTTCCTATATAGAGACCGATGAGTTTCTACTACTTATTGATGTCCTTAAGTTTCCATTTTTTAAGTAAAGTCTTCATAATTTTTTGTGCATCGATGTGGAATACCAAATAAAACATATACATATACCACATTCATTTGTTTAATTCAAACGAATGTAAAGTGTAAAGTGTAAATATATAAATATAAAGTGTAAAATATACTTGATTGCTTATTCTGTTTATTCGGTTTAACCAAACTAATAAAAATTTAACCAAAACCAAATCAATAAGGTCATGCTTATTCGGTTAACCAAACCAAATTAACCGAAAACCAAATAAACCAAACCAAATAACCCAAACGTCATTGGGTACGGTTTGGTTATACGGTTTCGGTTTTTTGTCACACCCCTAATGTGTATGATTTGTCAAAGCTAGGTTAACCGGCCGCACATAATTAAATGTAAATTTTCATTCAAAAAAGCCAAAATTTATGACAAATGGGAACCATTAACTATTCGTTGACTGTGAATTCCGAATAATTCTTGGATTTGAATTGAAAATTAAGTTTGCCTAATGACATAAGAAACTACAAAACATACTTAGTGAATATGTTACATCAGAATTCAACAGTTTGACGATATTTTGATTACAACGTTGGTTGGTTTCGTCTAATATTTTAGTTTGAAACCACATAGTAACTTTTAAAAGAAATAGGAATGAATGATTCAATTTGGTTGTTAACGATTTAATATATTTAATTGGCTGTATTACTTATTTCGTGCACATTGATTTATTATCTTTGACATTATTTATTAAATATGAAATGCTATTGGCCAAACAAACGAACTAAACCGGGAACTTGTTGTTGCCAATGCTACCATACCAATATTCTTGGAAGCTCTGGTACTCTGGTTTGAGATTTTGTCAAACCTGGTTTAGCATTTTAGCCTTTTTAATTTGCACCAAACAGCGAACGCCCTTATTATTATTAAATGTATGAGGAAAAACCGTTAGCCATATAATAACGTAACAAGAAAACAGAGTATATGATCCCATAACTTGCCAAAATACGACTTTGACCTATAAGATAGTATGGTGAAGTTGAATTGATCAATGCATATAATATTATACATGGATAGATAGTTTTGAGTTCAAGTAGTTGATATAAATTGGTCCAAACAAAGACAAGTTTTAAGTTCAAGTAGTTCATATAAATTGGTCCGAACAAAGACAAAGATAAAGACAAACAATGGCGAATTAGTAAGGCCCAAGGTGAATCCTAGGACCACCTAAAACTTCAAATTTATGTATTTACTAGGTTATAACCCGTGTGTTACACGGGTTGAAAACTTAACTACATACAAATAATATGTTTTAATGTTTGAAAGTACATTGTTTTTTCTTAGCATTTAGGTTGTGTTTGATAGCCTCTTAATCTGAATGATTAAGAGGCTCTGAATGATTAAGAGCGTTTGATTTGTAAATTTATCACATCTGAATGAGTAAGAGCCTCTTAATGGCGTCTGAATCATTAAGGGTTAGGGACAAGTCTGAATGAGTAAGAGCCTCTAAATGGGTTCAGACCTCTTAATGGTTCAGATCTGAATGGTTCAGATGCTACCAAACACAGCCTTAGTGAATTATTGAATTTGATGTGTTACAAAGAAGAAAAAAAGAAATTAGACACATAGCAAAAGCACACAGCACGCCAATATTGGAATTTGAAAAAAAATCAAATACAGAAAACACACACTCAAGGAATTAAATGGTACAAATTTGAAAAAAAAAAAAAACATACATACAAAAAACTTAAAACAGGATGCTACAACTTGCAAATGAAAACACACATATTGGCTACAAGCCTCTCATTGTCATCCTTCTGTCACCCAAATCTGCAACCTTCAAATTCTTCAATCATACGACAACTACAAAGGATGGTGGTAGTACTAACAGAACACCCACAGAAATCAAACCATTTAATCGACAAATTAAACATAAACTATAACACAAGCAGTTGCAAATTAGTTATACCATATATAGTAAAACAAACAATTGTGGACAAAAGTGGCAAGAATGATGGAAATCCTTAGATTTCCATAAGTTGTCCAATTTGGTCATTCTTGCAAACCGGTGTTCTTATAGCATTTTCACAATAGAAAATTGGACCAAAATGCCTTAATAACCAAAAATTGGAAGTTTAATGCTACAATAGAAAGATACGAAAGTAAAATGTTTACAAACTCGAAGTCACCTTTTCCTTTTTTAATTTACAATACGGAATTCAAGGCGTAAGGGCAGACGTAATGTCAGCCAAAAAAGCCGAAGTCATCCATTCAATTCTACGTGATCACCAGCATTGACCTGTCAAGAAAAATAAATAAGGAAACTTCTTTAGATTTATTTGACCACATGTGGGACCAAAATTGAAAATATAATCTAAAGTCGGGACCAATACATAATTTAATCTAATTTTTTTGTAAACTTTTATTGTTACTTTAACTTTTATATCATTTTTTTATTACCTAAGGGGCAAAGTAGTCAAATTTACATGAGGTAGAGAAAAAAATGAGAGTACATTGTTATGATTCAGCAAAATGTTCAAAGTTCAATGTCTTATTAGAAAAGAACTGAAAGTACAATACTCTCATAGAAAAATATGAAAGTAGCCTACGATAATACACAAATAAAAGTAAGTGCAACGTTATTTTTTGTAGGTAATCCAAACGGACTCTTTGATCATCTTAGATGCAACAAATAGCAGTACACTTTCTATATTTCTTGAATTTAGCTAAATAAATAGCAACGTCCTTTGTACTTTGTATATTTCTAGCATGTAACTCAATAAACAGCAACGTACTTTGTAATTTGTTTATTTCTATCATTTCTAGCATTTAACACATTATTTCTATATTATTGATGAATGATGCTACTGGACTTCTCGTTTTGGAGAAAAATTTATACTTGACAATTTTTTGGGGTGGGCTTTTATCATTGCCCATAGATTAGTTGTGAAGATGTCGAAACATTAAACGAACAATGTCATTAAATAGTAACCAAGTTTCATTGTTCTTCCGGGTTTGAAATCATTTTCTTTAGAATTCAAATGGATTTTGACATATAAAATATTTATATTAATAAAAACATAATATGTTTTAATTTATAAAATAATTATAATATTTCATTTAGTTTTACATTGTTCAGCAACTTAAAAGAGCATTATATTAGTAATTTTTCGAACTTTTTAAATTCTAATAATACTATCCAAACAATTATTAAAAATTAAAAGAAAAAAGAGTAGATACCACATAATATGCCATACTCGGCTTCGCACTCATCCAAGGCCTCTTTTGCTCCATGTTTATGCAACTGCCTATACAAACTACCCCTGCACTTGATAAATATTACAAATTTAGCCCACCATACAAATCATAATATCAACCTTGTAGAAAATTTTAAGAGAGATTAAACCTGGATAAATATTCTGTGACTATTAATAAATTTCACAATCGAGTGATAGCGCCCACAAAAAAAAAACAATAATCGGATGCCTTAATAATCTCATTCTTTGAACCAAAAAAGTATCAGGTACTAAACACTTGACACATAAATACAAATTAATAAAAAAACATTAGGACTTACCTACTGCAAGAAAATTTCTCAACCATTCTGGATGAAAATCTTGTTCTAAAGGAATTTTAACAACATCAAATGAGATGTGAAATTTGTGAACTTCTAAATGAGTACTAATCTTTCACCGATAAAATAAAAACATTAGGACTTACATATCTGTCAGCAAGAAAAGCCACTGGCAGAGTGAGAATCCTTCGATTTGGATCCGCATCTCTCAAAATTAAGCCGTTTAAAACATTGTAGCCTTGCCATTGAATCATAAAAACTGAAATTGATTCACAATACGAAAAAGGTTGAATGAGAATCATGGTTTGAATACGAATAGTGGAGTAATTAGGGTTCCGATTAAGCATACCTTGTAAAACCGTAGGTTCCATCGAAAGTTACCTCACCTTTTTTACCTTTGATGGCGTCGTCAAGGAATCGAAACACCCAAAGACCTGTAAAAACCAAGAGGAAATAAACATGAAATATACTATAGATGTGAAATTATCGAGCGGACCTGTTACAACACTGCCGCTTCTATGAATATATGAAAGTGAATGAACTGTAGTAAATGCATTTCAAATAAAGATAGCATTAAACTCTCTGATTTCTTGCCACGATTTCCTGATTTGTTGCGATTTTAATGGGCAATTTTAAAGGGTTCCTGATTTGTTGCGATTTTAATGAGAAAAATAGTTTCATCCAATAGAGTAGGCGGGAAACAAAATTATAGCAGGCGTAAAATCTTGACATGTGGCAAAATGACATATTAGAAAGATGCCAAGTGTTATTTTAGCTTTGCTTTATTAGAAAGGATTATATAAAAAAATTATTGGGACCTATCTAAATTTATTGACGAAGCAATGAAACAATTCTCTGTATAGCTTCTTATATAAAGCAAACAATTTGGTATTTTTAGTCATGAGTTGTTAAGCAAAAATTAATGCACAACCAATTCTGAATTCATTTACAAACCTTGAACCAACTAGGCTTACTAACAATATCGATCCCGAGTTTGAGTTAAAAAAAAATTATATTACTTGAAAATCATTTTTTTTACAGATTTCACATTCTCAACCATTTTTTTCACTAAAACAGACGATTTTTTTTCAGTTTAATTGCAGTCAACTTTTTAAAATTTATGAATCGATGACCTGAGTAGTTTTCGATTCAATTGGTCGGTCTTGCTTTTAAGCTATATGACCCAGTCTGTCACAAATATTGTTGTTTTTTCATTCTTATCGTTTTAATTGTAATCACCAGTGAGTGACTGATCATTTCTTAGGTTCTCATAGCTATTTATGTTGTCATTTGAACTTGACTCTCCAATTGATTAATAAAGGACACATTAATGCTCTTGTATAACTCATTAAATTATTTCTTACCAGACAGCCAAAATACCATTGCCAATTTGACAAATAAGCAAAACACAAACCAGCTCAGCAAACCAAGATCCGAATGTCCATAAACGCAATAACAAAACATTTCAAAATCCAGCAGATCCTACTAACGACGAGTATGATGCATTTTCATCATTAGTTTTAGGCTTCTGTTCCAATGATCCTTTACTTGACGTCCTCCAACTATGCATAAGAATCTGCCCCACCTCAATATTTGCAATTCCACATAATTTTAATCTTTGTCGTTTTGCTTCCTCCACGTCACCCTCCCAACAACACTCAGAAACTATTTCAAGTGCATTCTCCAAACTCTCCTCGGCCACAAGCTCCCCATTTTGGATAAGAACCAAATAAACTTGCTCAGCACAAGCCTTCCGAATCTATAAAGAAGAAAACAATATAATAAGTTCAGTAGCTGTTTACTTTCATTAAACAAAAAAGCATAATAAATAATAAACAACATACCTTGGGATATCGATGAGTAAGAAAAGATAAAAGATGAGTGAAAGCCTGGATATTGATTGGATCTGAAATCGAAGCCATATATCCAAGTATTGCAATGCCGGCATATAACTTGGAAAAATCCTTCGTTCCTTTTAACTCGGTAGCTAAAGACGCAAGAACACCCGCACAAAAGACCGGGGTTTGATCCTGAAATTTTTTCGTCAAATTAATATCAGTCTCAGTCTCGGTCCAGTCCAATGCATGTCAAACACAGTACTGTAAGTTGGAGTGGTGGACTAACCTCCATGTGTAAGAAGATTCTTTTGCTGAAAAGAATCTCTATAGTCTGAAAAGATTTAGATTTTGGTAAGATTGGGTGTTTGTATATTTACTCATTGAGATTATGAAACAATAATACCTTCAAGGTGGGAATTATGACTCTATCGCGTCTTTTGTACTTGTCAACAACCCAAAGGATATCACTAGACAAATTTGATTCACTGTCTTTTAATTTCGTAGTTTCAAGATAATCTAATAAAGAACCAAGTGCAACTTTTTTTAAAGAATCTTCTAATCCACCAATGGAAATGACCAATCCGGATGCGACATATTTACTGTAACAACCAAAATGAAGCAACTTAACAAACCGAGGGAAAGAACAGCTTGGTACCTGCAAGGAAGTAACATAGTAAAATATAAGAGACGAATATTCTTTGTATAAAATTATTTGTGAATTTGTACTTAGTTTCTTACCCCCCACTTCAAATCACCTTCCTTTGGTACGAATTTTTCTAGTTTTTCTCGATAAGGAATTAAAGGAACAAAAACGACATCATTGTATAAAATTCTTTGGAGGACTTTTGCAGCCACTTCTCTTAACCTGTCCATCTTTTCTAACGCTTGTTTAACGATGCCTCCAACTAATTTGGTGGCAATATCAGCATCAAAAAGTGGGGTTTCATTTGAGACTGATTTGTCTCTTTTGCATAAAATGTATGTGCATTTTTCAAGGGCATTCATTGCAGCTGTGCGGACCCACGAGCCTACATCACCTCTGTTATCAACGGAGTAATCTTCGAGTGCATTTAACAAACTTTGCATCACTTGGGTTTTTATTGTTGTGAAAAGAGATGTGTATTCTTCTTGTTGGAATCCGGAATGTTCTGTAGTTGCGGTTAGTGTTTCGCACACTTGTATGAGTCCTTTGACAGAATTTACCCGTGTTTCTGCGTCTCTATCTTCTGGGTTATCCTAGTCAGACAAATAAGATATTTATCAATTAGTTCCTAAAGATAAATGCAAGAAATAGCAACGTACTTGTGTTTATTTGTTTGTTATAACATCAAACTTTCATTCCTTTTGACTAAAACATGTATGCTTTTAATTTTTTTTATTAGGGTTAATAGAAATAGCAAAGTACTTTTATTTATTTAGTAAAACATTTACTTTCATTTCTTCCTATTACAGCATTGTACTTCGTAAAAACTACTTAATTATAGCAATGTCATCTAAATACAAAGATATTTTCACTGCTATAATTCAATAGAAATTTTAAAGTACAATGTCTTGATAAAAAATTGAAAGTACAATACAAGTTGGTAGATTTTCAAAGTACGATGCCTTAATAAGAAAAAGATTAAAGTAAAATGCTATAACAGAAAGAAATTTAAGTAGGATGTTAAAATAAATAAATAAATTAAAGTACATTGCTAGTTCTTGTATTTATCCCCTTCTCTTATTAAGACATACTTTCAAAAAAAAATTTCTTCATAGGAATTGTACTTTGAAAAATATACCCAATTAGAGCAGTGTACTTCCAATTTTTATTATTATCAAGACATTGTATTTTTGAAAAACCTATTCAATCATAGCAGTGAAAATTGCTCTTTATTTAGATGACATTGCTATAATTGGGCAGTTTTTTGGAAGTACAATACTGTAATAGAAAAAATAAAAGTACGATGCTATAATAAACAAATATATAGAAGTACGTTGTTAAGTTTTACATTTAAAGCTAGTTTCTATTAGCAGGGAACAAAAATTTACCTCAATTGCACAAGATTTACAAAGCTTTTGAAGCACAACATTCCATCTTGTGGCAAGAAACTCAAAGGGCAAAACCCCAATTGCCAATGCAGATCCCCTTCTAACAGCTACATTTGCATCAGTCAACTGGTCAAGGTACCTTAAGGTAATATCAAATGTCCCTTTATCTTTGGTTTTTGCAAAGTACGTTGGTACAAAATGTTTGAAGGCTTCATTGGCAGCATTCTGCACATATTATAGAATAAAAAAGAAAGATATATTAGTAGTTAAAACGTAAAAGAATACTAAAATAGTTGGTAATAAAAAAGTTGGTAGACAGAATTACCTGTATTTGACCATTAGGATGTCTCAAATTCTCATTAAGAGTATCAAGAAGACTTCTCTTTATTTTTTCTGTTAAAGTTATGTTCACAATAGAAATACACTCAATGAACCTGGAAACTGCAGCTCGCATTATCTCTCCACCTTTTCCCCGATACAATCTCGCTTTCTCAATAGCAGGGACTACACCAGCAACCACTTTTTGCTTATCTGTAATCAGAAATTTGAACAGAAATATAACTCCATATGTACATTAAAAACTATATTAGTAAAAAGAGAAAAGTACGTTGCTATTTCCTGCATGATTTTACTTGATGGGTTATGGATACGAAAGGGAAAAGGGTACAAACCTAATGGAAGAGAATAACCGCAATTATGTAGAGCTAATACAAGCTCTCCAACTGCCAATGTTGCACCATGTCGCATGCATAAATCAGAAGCCAAAGTGCACGGGATTAATTTCTCAAGTGCAAAATTTGCAGAATATTCTGGATCATACTTTACAAGAACTGATAAAGCATTTGAGGCAAGTTCTCTCAATCCTTTTTCCTGAAGTTAAAGTTGTGAGTTAGTTAAATGCTTATAAGTAAACCGTCTGAACGAGACTAAATGACCATTTTACCCTTGCATTCCAAACAAATTTCACAACATTCATCGGTTTTAACACGAGTGTTGGGAGAAAAAAGAGAATGACATATAGACAATGGATTAGTGTCTTAATACATTAAGCCAGGTTGTTTTGGCTTAACGCATTAAGCCATTATATGTCCATCTTTAGTCAAAAAGAAACAACCATGTATAGTTGTCCACATTAAGTCAAAAAGAAACAGCCCAAAAGTGATGTTTGGATAAAGTGCTTTACAAATATATGATATTTAAAATAAATTAAGAAAACAATGATAAGAATTTACTGTATGTACAAAACGGTCTAATTTCTTCGCAATCACCAAGCTACAAAAAGTCAAAGGAGAAGAGAACATACCCAATGACAGATCTTGTTGGATAAAAGTTCATCCATGAATGGATAAAGGTAACCATCATATCCAGCTATGGTAAAAGCAACATGAAGGTAAGAATTCACACGTGAAGAAAGCGCAAAATAATCAGCTGTATTCACAATATCAATTCCATGAGGATAATTCCCTTGTCTCCCAACATTTTCCTGAAAAGCAGCTGCAGCTGCTCTTCTACAATTAACCTACAAAATTCATTACATACAACAATTATTCATGAAACAATTATAATATAAATCAAACAAAAGTGTTAATGTCCACCTCACGGTCATAACATGCAATTATCAAAAGATGTGGTGCAAGTTGATCAAGTATGCCCTTCATGTCGGTGTGATTATATGCACGACCAAATGCCCAACAAACATAAGCAGCAGCATCACGAATATGTGATCCAATACTATGTGGACCTCTTCTTACATCATAATGCAAGGCCTGCAAACAAAGATAATCATATAGTTTATCGGCTTATTGCAAGAAATAGCAATGTACTTTCGTTGATTTGTATATTATAGCATCCTACTTTCGTTTCTTCTGATTGCAGCATAATACTTTAAAAAATCTACCCAATTATAGCAATAGCTACTGCTATAATTGGGTAGATTTTTCAAAGAATGATGTTCTTACAAGAAAAGGTTTGTAAGTATAATGCTATAACTAGGTAGAAATAATAACGGTACAGAACCTTTATTACAACTGGTACGACTTTAGGAAAGCTAACAGGTAAGAGCAACCCTCTACGTGCCAGCTCAGCCAATGCCAAGCATCCACCATGCCATGATCCATCACCCTGTGAATAAATGACAAGGACAACATGAATTGGCCATAATTACATAATAATTAATAAAAAAGAAATAAAAAAAAGTAAATGTTTCTCGTACCTCACCAGGTGAAAATAATTCTAATACAGACGAAAGGACTTCCTCTGCTAAAGTATATGTAAGGCGTGAAGTTATACGCCCAATACCTTTTGCAGCAGACCAACGAACAACAGTATCCTAAAAGAAAATAAATCATAAATACAAATAATTATTTCATTTTTACATAAAAAATGGATTACAATGTTCAGCACCTATAAACCTACCGTATCTTTCAATCCAGACAATAATAACTCAATGATCTCTTCAATAATATCAGGAACATCCATATCTTCTTCTTCAATGAAGGAATTGTGTTCTGAATTGGACGAGCCAAAATTTGACACATGTGTGCGATCAAGTTGTGATGCTTTTTGTGACATATTCTCTCCAAGTGTACTGTGTTTACCCTATAATGAAAGAACATAAAGCAATATCAGAATGAAAAGTGTCTTTTCCTTTTTAGTTCATTAGAGAAATTATGATGTCATAAATAAGAATCTGTTACCACATAGCGCCAGGTTGTCGGACGATGAGGTAGACTGGTGAGTCCCATTCTTTGTGTTAATTTTATTAAATATTTTCTAAGTAATGGACTTCGAGCTGCAGGTGTAGACTTGATCAAGACTGATGTGTCATTCCAAACAACAGGAACAATGTCAAGTAATGCTTTCCGGCTTCCACTCTAACATGGAGATCATATTAGTAAGTTAATAGCAAGCATACTTTCATTTATTTGTGTATTATAGCATCATACTTTCATTTCTTTCTATTACAACATTGTACTTTGAAAATTCTACCAAATTATAGCCTTGTAATTTGAGTTTCTTTCGTATTAGGACATTGTGCTTTGAATAATCTACCCAATTGTAACAGTGAATTGCTTTGTATTTGGATGACTTGCAATAATTGGGTAGGTTTTTTCAAAGTACAATGTTGTAATAAGAATAAATGGAAGTAGGATGATATAGTAAACAAATCAATGAAAGTACATTGCTATTTCTTGCATTAAAACCCATTACAGATGAAAAGCTATTGAAGAAACATATGAGGATATTAAAAAGGAAACCTTGAAAATAGCAGCAATGGATTCTACAGCACCAAGTAAACGGAAATGATGTATCACATCTTCTGTCGCAGAAGATAGAACTTCATGAGTCCATTCAATAAAGCTGAAAAAGAAATAGAATTTGTATTAGAATAAATAACAAAGCTTAACTAATATGAAAATCCTGATGAATAAAACCTGGTGTAAGCAGGTGACATGTCTGGACGTGTAAGAAGCTTTGAAAGAAGCAATCCAGCTATAGTTTGCATAGGGCCCGCATTTGAAAGGTACTCCTTTGAGATCTCTAATATCCTACTCACTAAAGGTGGTGTTTCATTTGCATCAACAGAATGAGTATTTGCAATACTTGTATCCACAGATGATATATCAAAAGGAACTAATACAAGTATTGATAGCCATAATAGTATAACACATTTAGTCTCCATTTCTCCAGTACTTTCTTGCCTCAATGTTGTCCCTGTAGTTGTCCCGTGACATTTCTCCAAAAGAGAGACTGCTGGTTCTAGATCAGATACTTGATGAGGAAAGAACCTGATGACAGCCTTGTATCCACAAACTGTCACCAATGAATAAATTATAATACATAAAGGCTTGATTACTTCAAGAAGTTCATTCGATTTTACGCCTTGTTCAAGTGTCATAGAACGAACAATTTGCATCAGGGGAGAAATTATGGTCTCCAGGTATGGTTCTAACAGTTGTCCTTGTTCCTGATATTTGTCCACCTGTGTAAAGAGCACATAGATATGAAATGCTAATGAATAACAGAAGAAACAGTGTATTTTTTCAACCAGTTAAACATCAAAACACTATCATCAAGGCAACTAACATTTAAACTAAGTTGCTACCAAGATAGTATTCCTTCAAATAAAGTTATGAATTTCTTCCTAACACCAAGTGGTGAGATTTCAGTTCAAATTCGAACCAAGCAAGCTCCAATTCTAATATTGAACACCGCCTGATAGAAATTTGAACTGGACGTATACAATGCAGCTCATGTTCATACAGTGTAAAAAGTTCTCCGATAGAACATCAAAAACCAACGAAATAACGAAAAATGCTATCAACATAACGTCAATTCTAATAATGTTACCAGAACATAAATAGGTGATAAGATCAGTTTAATATTCGAGCTAAAAAAGCTTCAATAGCAATTCCGATACTACGTAATAGAAATCTGAAATGCGAATGAGTAACTAAAACATACGATTGATCGGATCTTGTGGACCGAGGAGAGATCTACAACTCGGCCATTGGAAACGATGTCGTCGAGGATAGACTTGACGACCTTCCATTCTAGTAGAAAGTATCTCTGAAACACCGCCTCTTTTGAATCGTGTTCGTCGTCCTCTTCCAATTCTTCACTCGCCACCGAAGGTTTTGCTGCATCTTCTGCTTCTCTTGCCGCCATGAGACAGAGCAAAGCGAAGATCTTCTTCTTCCCGCGCTGTTATGCTTTCTTTGATTTGCTGGTTTCGTTTTGATGAACACCCTGAAAACCTTTAGAAAAACCTTAAGTTTTACTTTTTTGGGTCAAAGTATTAATTTCAAAATTATATAGGATCAATTCTAAAAACCAAAAAACTTCGAGGGTCTTGACCAAGGTTTTGAACGGACCGGCAATCGAACCGGACGCCTTACCGGTTCGATGGTTCAACTGGTTCAACCGGTCGGACCGGTCCAAAAAACCAGATGACTTCATTCGGATGGATTCGAACTTGAACCTGGATTAGTCTTAATCTACAATAAAAACAAAATGCACATAAATCATCAATGGTAAAACCCAACATCCACATTAACCAATTTCATAGTTCATCTTTTTGCTCAAACTAAAACTCATAAACCCACTGTATGCTTAAAAAGAATGCAAAGTGACTGAAAAGAATTCTTAATTCTACAACAAACTAGAATCAATTGTAAAATCAGTAGCAAACTCGTAGCTAAGTAGAATCAATTGTAAAAATCAGTTACTAGAATCATTTGGAAAAAATCGGTAACTAGAATAATCTGTAAAATCAGGAGCAAACACATAGCTAACTAGAATCAATAATCAAATCAGTAGGAAATCAATTACCTTGGTGATTCGGTTGTTCACTGCGGAAGAGTAATTTGGAAGAACGGTGCAGGACCACTCGACAAAGATGGAGGACCCGTCGCTGCTATGAGTTGCCGGAGATGGAGGACCACTGGACAAAGACGTGAACAATCGGTGGTGCAAGCTGCAACAGTGCAGTCGTAGCCGAAGATGGAGGACCCGCCGTCGCCGGAGGAGCAAACGCCGGCAGCAAGAGAGGGAATCAGGTTTTTCCTTGGTCGACAAAATGGAGGAGGTGAGGTGGTCTAGGTTACAGAATACGCACATGGCATGGCACATCTTTCCATTATAAAACATTAATTAAAAAATAAAAAACAAAATAAAGTACACGAAAACCGGTTTTCAGAGGTCAAGAACCGGTCCGGTTGAACCGCAAACCGTAAAAAACCGTTGGTTTTTAGCGGGTCAGCATACAAGCGGTTTTTGGGGTCTAAGAAACCGGTAAACCTACCGGTTCCCGGTTGAACTGGTCGATCCGGTCCGGTGTTCAAAACAATGGTCTTGACTGGAGTTTATCTGGAATGCAAACTCCATTTTTTTTTAGTTTCCAGATTTCAACAAATAAAAGAAAAGAGAAAAAAAAAAGGAAATGAAAAGAAAAAATAGTTGTATTTTTGTGTTAGAGAATTGTAGTAAAAAATATATTCTCTAAGCAGAAAGGAAAGAAAAAGAAATTATATTCCAGTTTTATTTTTATTTTATTAATCACTTTGTTTATTTCCAAATTCTCCTAAATCGAAAGAAAAATTAGAAGATATGATTGTTTACCCTCTTTTCTTCTCTTCTTACCATTTTTATTCCGTAAAAAAATCAGAAACATCGAATTTTTTTTTTCTTCTCAATTTTCATTCATTTCTCTCATTAAATGAGACACGAAAACACAATATAATTAGTTGAAAAATGTTTTATGTGAAAACCTTTTACGATCGGAATACAAATTAAAAAAAAAAAAACTCTTTGGAAAATACATAGTGTAGTCTATTTGGACCTCTCTTTGGTGTTTTCTCATGTTATCATTTTATCATTTTATTTGATTCACATTTTTATCATACATCACCACAAATATAGATGAACCGGCTCGAGATATGTGGTATATAATTAATCACATATATACCGTACGAGGGTTTTGCAAACCCCAATGATGCTACCTCAATGTAGACTGTCTAGACTGTTGAATATAATACTTTCAATCCCCACAACCACTACAATTATCCCAACAGCACAAGTTCATTTACACATTTGTGGTATGAATGAATATGTTATTATGAATCAATATGCCATTTGTATATGATTACATGTCACCTCAAATAATCTTTAAACCACGTGAAGATTAAAGGGCTTTTGATATATAAGTTCTTAAGATTTTAAACTTTTATCAATTTTAGCTTTTATACGATTGTTGTTCGTTTATCTCCAATATGTGTAGCCTTTTTTTCCATTTATGTATGTATGTGTGTGTGTGTGTATACACACACACGTTTTTCATCATTATATAAAAATCTTTAAAAAATGTCCACATTTTTATATAATGATGAAAATCTAAGATTTTTAAAATCCTTTATTATTATCATTTTAAATATAAATATATGTTTATGTTTATTTTACACTTTTTCGAGCTTTTACTCTTATGATTAGCTTAGACGAGCTCATTAAGATTTGCGGTGGTTTTTTAGTGGAACATTTTTGCCAGAAAATGACTTTCTAGTTTTCACTTTTCTATGAGTTCTCAAAAGAACTCCACCCCCCCCCCCCCTCCGATCCTCTTTATATATATATATATATATATATATATATATATATATATATATATATATATATATATATATATATATATATATATATATATATATATATATATGTGTGTGTGTGTGTGAGAGTGAGAGAGAAAGCTTTATAAGACATCTATATTTTTCAAAACTTGATATTTGCAAATAACACCAAGGATACATAGGCAGTTGTACAATTTCAATCACAAGTAATATAGTAATTTACACGAATGGTCCCTGACTTTTTTTAACTTGATATTTACAAATAACACCAAGGATGCATAGACAGATGTACACTTTCTATGACTTGAGATAAATTTTGTATTTGGTCCCTACCTTTTTTTTAACTCTTGATAATTCATATAGTTCGTTTTTGTATCAGGTTTAGTCTCGATAAGACCTAAAATAACTATTATACTTTTATGTATTTAAAAAAAATATTGATCACTTATATAATTATTTATGGTATTAATAAAACCCAAGTGGTCCAACTACCCACTCAATAACCATCTCACATAACATCACCCCTTCGTTCATTTCGCCACATCCCTTCCAACCTTACTGTCGATTCCAAGCAACTTTTCAGATTTGGATTGTAAACACCAAAATCTTACTGATTTGGGATGTAAACACCAGAAAGTTAAGTTAGATTGGAACTTGAAGGTTTGTCGTGTAAATACCAAAACTTGCATATTTGGAGCTTTTGGTTAAATGAATTCCATGTAGTCTAAGCTTTTCGGACACATACACTGTTTAACTTGCACATTTAGGGTGTAATCGATGTGCGAGTTCCTTATTTAACAACCTCGATAATCTACCAAAAATCGTACAACAATACCAAAAATAGACCATCGATAAATTTGGAACAACAATGAGATGAAAAATCTGAAGCCTGAATGTGTAACTTGACCAACCACAACCACTGTCACTCCTATCCCTTCAAACCTTAGTAAACAACACAAACAATGTTGAAGCTTCACCAAATCGAATAGCTGAAGGCGTAGGAACCTATAGGAATTTATTTGGGAATCTGAGATTCAATGATTTCGAAGGTGTGGTGGATCAATTCAGGTTTCAGGGATTTGATCCGGTACTATTGATAACATACATAATTATATAAGTAATAATAAGTCAAAATGCAAAAGGGTATAATAGTCATCTTAGATCTAATAGGGACTAAACCTGAAACAAAACCAAACAATAAGGATGACCCTAGTTAAAAAAAAAGAATTAGGGACCAAATACACAAACTAGGAACATTGCGTAATATACTCTGTATAATACGTTAGAGAAACGGAAGAACACGGACTAATAAGAGAGAGAGAGAGAGAGAGAGAGAGAGAGAGAGAGAGAGAGAGAGAGAGAGAGCTTTTTATAAGATCCGTATATTTCTCATAACTTTATACTTACAATTAACACCGAGAATACATGAGATACGTATACACTTTCAATCACATATATATAGTATATTTAAGAAACGGAAGAACACGAACTAATTTTACAACATGAAGATAACTTTCTATATATGTGTGTATGTATATATATATATTCATCAGATTTACGGGTTCTTGACGATTTGAGATGCACGGTGTCTTAAAGTATACCGGTTCAACAACGCAAGCGAATTACTCGCAAGCTGCTTCACATTCAAGATCTTCGCTTTGATAATAGCCTTATCCTTACCCCTGATCATATCCCCCAGTATTCCATCAATGCACATATCGACATTCGTGAGGGCAGCACTAATCCAATTTTGCATGTTATCCTCATGGAACGGGAAATTTTCCTCAGCATCCTTTCCCAGCAGTTGGAACTCCTTCACTGATAGCGTTATTTGGTTTACTCCATTGTTCATTTGTCGTGCACACTCTTCCAAGGCTTGGCTGTCTCCAAAATTCTTCGTTTGGTTTAACTGTTTTGCCACAATATCCACATACTCCTTCGTCTTCCTAGCTTTCGACAGGCACACCGCTAACGAAATTCTAGCTAATTGTTGTGGACCAGGTACGGTTTTTCCCACGTAAGGTAAAAGCGTTTCAACGCATAGATCACGGTATATCGCTGTTCGACACTGTGCCTCCAGATACACCCTTGCAGCAGAACGAGACTCGACCGTTTCCCAAAACCCAAAGAACATGAGAGAAAGAACCAAGAAACTGAAAACTGTTTGAGCCATTTTTGTGAAGAAACGTGCGAGATTGGTGCGTTTATGTGAGATGAAAATTAGAAAGAAAGGACGAAGGCTTATATAGAGGAGTCATCAAATGCTTTTGAATGAACATTCCTTTAAACATATTCAATATTTCCTTTACGTACGTAAGAAAATTTCTTTCACGTTCCATGTTCAACTTGCTTAGATATACTTTTGTATAGAGTTTAGCAAATCAAGAATCCTTGTTTAAATAATACCCGCTTAATTACATCTGTTTAGTTTAATATTTTTATTTTAATTATAGATACAATGCTACATGGTCTTACGAAATATATTTTTCTTAGTATTTCATGAGCCAACGACAGGCTCTCACAAAAAAAAATGCAAAAATGGTGTATATATATTTGAGATTTTCGGTGTTCATTTTTGTTTAAATTAAGGAGAAATAAGAAAAACGAAATTAATTGTTTTACCCGGAAAACGTTGAGTCCCAGTATTTCATAGATGTCAGGCTATCCTGATTTATATTTCTCTCGTGTAAATATGTATGTGTAATATCTCATAAATTTATTCAAAATTAAACCTACCGTGGTGGGGAACTTTTCCTAGATGACTTAGAAGTTACCCAAAAAGATACTTTTGACGTATGACTATTAATTATTCGATGATACATTTGAGATTCAAAATTGTTATTTTTATAATCTAAAAGAAGTTATAGTCAATTGTAAAGAGATTATGAGATAAGACCCGTTGTTTGAGGGTAGTTGTCTTTATAAAATGAAACATAAGGATTGCTTAACGAATTTAATGCTGTAACTAAGGTTAATCTAAACCGACAATCTAGACAAAACCTTGTACTTTCGGCATCTCATACTGTGATCTAATAAATTTATAGTTTTAACTTAGAATGCAAGTTTAATGTAAGTTTAATTGTTTTACTGGTTTGATTAGTTCTACTTTCATTCGAAGTGCAAGGACGTAACTTTACGTACGGTAGAAAAAAGGGCCAATGTTGTTGGTGTTTTTGTCGGTTAAAACATATCTCTATAAACTCTGTCAACAATACAGTGTGGTCACGCCTTCAACAGTTAACGTAGGAGGAAACTACACAAGTGTTTGATGTAGGAGGATACAACACAAGTGTTTGGTAATCGTTTTTGAAAGATTTTTATATTATTTAAGTACAACCCAAAAACTTATATAAAGGGCATTATGTAAATGAGAACTATATTTTTGGCAGACTCGGCCAATTATTAAAGATTCAAAAATAATGTTGTAATACTCAAAATTTACTACATTCAACATACTAATATATAATTGACCGATCACCAACGTACAATTCACGACTTGTCTTCCTTTAGGCAATTGGACAAGCTCCCACGTCTTCTTCTTATGAAGAGATCCAATCTCCATTCTCATTGCTCCCATCCAAAGAGCCTGCATCTTGTGATATAATCGCCTCCATATGAAAAATACCTTTATTGGCTTCAATCTAAACTTCAACATAAAAATAAAAAAAGGTTTGGTTTATTTAATATTTATGTTGTTTAATGATTAGGGAGTTTTTGTTTCATGAGCTAAAAGTGACATTTTAAATAGATGGTGAACTAGGGCTCATTTATGGAAAGAAGTTAGAACTCAGGTGCACGGGTCTCGTTGGGTCCGGCCCGCACAATTTGGAGTATTTAAAGCCATTTCTCTCTCATTTGTCATTTTCAGCAAACAAAAATTCCTTTCACTTTTCTCTCTCTTTTCTCTCCAGACCAAAGATATATTAGTGCAATTCCAACAAGTTATTCTTGAGTGATGTTTTGTCTTTATTCTTGCTGGTTTTTGTTATACGTGTATAAGAGCGTGAGATATCTGGGTTAGATTTTTGTATAGATCATAGGGAGGTTTATTTTTGTAAAAGTCCAGATTTGATTATTCTATTAATAAAGAAATTGTTCTAGTTCATTGAGTGCTTTTTAAGATGGAATCAAAGCGGGTTTAGTCTGTTGTTTGGCTTTAGAAGTTGCCTACAAAATGGTTGATCGAGAATTGTTCTCGCAATACTCAACGAAATTGGAGTCAACACCGGTCTGGGACCCTATGTATGTATATCAGTATATGTGTGTGTGTGTGTGTGTGTGTAAAGTACACAATATTCGACCTATAACACATAGTGATCATGTACAATATTTTATTTCAATAGAGATATGAACTCATAAAACTATATACTCACCTTAGTAAAGAAACCACGAAGGCGCACACTTTACCACCATATATGAATTAGACAAAAATACTTGTATTATCTAATAACTAAATATATTATCTAATGAGCTAAATATGTTATTATCATACTAATTTAGTAAGGTTTATTGTATTATTTTTATATCGATTATGTCCGGTTTCTACTAAACAGGAAAAGTCAGACAGTCTAACTAAATCACTTGGCGAAACACTTAAAGCTCCTCATCATGTATACCGAAAAAATAGAAACTCGGTAGGCTAAGTTCTAAATATCTTAATAGGCCAATATTTTAGTTTTAGGTAAAAGGCATCCAATAATCGCACGTTGTCATCGGCGGTGATTGCTAGTCATTTGTACCAGTTTCCACATCCTTTTGTGCATCCAAATTCTATTTATGAATCAAAAAGGTTGTCTCATGGTTTCAACCTTGCCTTGAGATGGTTTTGTCATAAACCATTTTTTCAAGAATTGTATATTGAAACATGGGTTAATGTCATAAAATGATAACCAACAATAAAAATTTGCTTTTTAGGTCACTTATCTTCTAATTGTATTCAGTAGGTCATTAAACTTTTTTCTATGTTCTCATTACACCACTGAAAGAGATTTTATCCAGATAAAACTGATACTAAATACTATTTGTTTTCCACTGTGACATTCAATATAGCATCATTTATTCATTTAGGTCCTTCTGACACTGTCATTGCATCCATAATGACATCGACAGAATACTTGATTTAAATGCACTTTAATGGTGTAATGAGAACACAGAAAAAGTTTAGTGACATATTGAATACAATTAAAAGACAAGTGACCTAAAAAGCAAATTAAGTATTATTAGTTGCCATTTTATGACATTAACCCTTGAAACATTAAGTGAATCTATCTACTAAAATTTTAAAAGGTCGTCTCATGGTTTCAACCTCTGCACGTACCTTCTCATTCTCTTTTATGAAGACTCATAGAGCACAAGATTCTGAATATTGCTAAAAGGAAAACTAGGAACAGATCTCCTTTTTGCATTGCCTTTTCGATAGCGATTTACTTTACCTCGCCTCACCGCCTTAACCTTTCTTTTGCTATTGCTATTAGCCCATTCCTAGTTTAGGCTTGAATAAATAAGGTAGCCCACTTTCATAAAGGCTTGTGTGTACTTGTCATTCGTAATGGTTTTAGTGCATTATGCCAACAAGTCCCACCCCCAACTCTATGTCTCGGTTTATATTATTATATTTGCTCGGAGGATTGGGTTTGACCGTCTTCCAACATAGTCGATTTTGATCATAGAGTTTCATTGATTTAATTGCACTATATTCTCTGTCCTATTGATGAGAATGTTGTGGAGAATTGAGAATATATTTCTGTTACTGTGAGGTAGCTAGTTTGATTTGCCTTAAAGACATCAAAATGTTGGGGGTATATACCGCTTCCCTCTAATTTGGATTAAATGTCATATATGTGTGATGCGGTTACAGTAGTGCAATTGAACACATTTTTAAATACGGCTTAATTAGACATCGTGATTCTTTCGACTATTTAGTTCATTTGGATGTTCCAATATGGAGTAGTGCTCAAAGAGAAGACCTTTGAAAAGAGGCGTTTGTTTAATTAGATTTCCGATCGACAAGGAAAGTGTTAGATCAGATTAGCTTTTTTTGCTTTCTTGCTGTGATTTGGGGATTTTCCTTATGTAATTCCTGAGTTTTCTTTAATGAATTTTTTTTTAATAAAAGTTGTTTTCGTTTAGGAGTATAGTTTAGGTGTAGTGTAAGTTTGCCCCGAAAAAAAAAAGACTTTCAGTTGGTACATTGGCCAAAATTCGATCCTAATCTCTCTACAACACTAAATGAATATCAAGTAAATGAGCTTTGTATTTGAACTTTAACTAGGTTTTACCCGTGCTATGCACGGGCCGGGTTATGTTTTTGGGTACTCGGGTCTTTTACGGACTACCCTACCAACACAATTTAACCCATCCTTATCAGTACATGGAGATTTTTTAGCTATAAGTAATGAGCATTTAGGATTAGCCGGTAGTTCCTGCAGAAATAACCAAATTAAAAAATTTAGAAAATTAGGCTTTGGTAAAAATCTACTAATGAGTAAAAAAATGCCAATAAAGGAGTTTCTATCGAACATTATACTCAAATTGGCTTTAAAACATGTATGAAAATTACTGAGAAAAGCAATGTACTTGGCCTTTTTTAACAATACAGGGAATCTAATTTACCTTTTACTCATAATAGCAACAGACTTAAGTTTTTATACCCATGAAAGCAACATGGTTATATTTTTACCAATATTAGCAATATGTAACCCATAATAGCAACATACTTACATTTTGCTATCCATATATGTGATATACTTTATTTATTATATATTGATATTATCAGTAAAAAAATGTAAGTACGTTGCTATTTTGTATAAAGAAAATGTAAACATATTTCTATTGTGAGTTAAATATTGCTATTATCAGTAAAAAATGTAAAACCGCTGCTATTATGGGTAAAAAATATAATTACAATGCTATTATGGGTAACACATAAAGTACATTGCTATTTCTCATAGTTTGCCCAAAATATCATTTTAATAGCAAATTTCCTACACATTGCAAGGCCCTTGGGGCTGGAACTTATGTGAATGGGAAAAGTTGCAACTTTTGTCCCTTCCAAAAGACGTGAATGCCCTCCTCGTCATCATCATCATGAAAAATAGCCCTAAGAAGGTTCTCCAGTATTGTTCCATGTAACAATCTTTATTACAAATTTCAATAATAGTATAATGTTTAAGCTTGATATTTTTAGTTGTTACCAAAGCAAGAGATCAAGATATATATTGTTGAATTAGTGAATTACTTGAAAGTTGACTTGCTTTTACAAACCTTTGTATGAAATACCAAATTACTGACTGCTATTATTGGAGATCCGTTGGAGTCACATGCCAAATCAACCATTGATCCAGATGGATAACCCTCATGCTTCTGCCAAATTAGGAGAATATTTGATGAATACTTTTGTTACAGGTCAAATCAAACTGATAACTGAATGGAGTGATAGTCTGATTGTTAATAATTAAGTTGAACATAACCCTAAGTAAGATTACTCCACCATACTTAACCTAACTAAACTAAAAATTCATATTGTAAAATTGAACATCTGGATTTGTTGGAATAACAACCTTATTCAAAACATGAATGTTATGCATTTACAATTCAAAATCATGAGAGATTTGTGAATAAAAACCTTGTTTTAATAATGATATGATACGAAAATTCTCCAAATGAAACAGAAAGTTTAGAGAACCTGAGAGAAAGTAGAAAGCATGCCACGAATGCTATGATCAAGGATAGTCCTGACTTCCTCAATAGGAAGCAGTCTAGTAGCGTTCTCCTATAATAACAAACAAAGCACATGTCAACTACACAATAAACATATGAATTTGTGAAAATTGAGTACAGACTCAGACACACATTGGGGCTAATTCATGTTACGAAGGTACCTGATGAGCTTTGATCAGCTGAAAGACTTCATCGATAGCATCACTCTAGTAAATCCGAATGGTTAAACCGTCCCAAACACCGCCTTGCTGCTCTAAGCCCAAATAAATGCAATAATTAGCAACATAATTTCGTTTTTAGCAAGATATAGCAGCTTACTCTCATTTCTGGTTAGGGATGAGACAGTCACACCAAGACCTGAGAAATACAAAATTAATTCCATAAATAATGATGATACATAAATAGTGGAAACATATAGAGATGATGAAACCATAGAATTCAGAACCAAGTGTGAGTTTGAGTGAAGTTTCTACGCATTTGGAAAAGATATTAAACACAAGACAATCAGCATTACCGGTTCATGAATACCATGGTGATCAGGGGAAACGTGACCAAAAAACTGTAAAAAGAAAGAATAGTCATGCAATACTCAACTGATGTCATTTAACAGGGCTCTGCTATTGTTTCATTCACTGTGGCTGTGTGGCACATGAAAGATGACCATTCCTAAATGTTGCTAGTCACATACATCCTATGCTGCCACATGAGATGAGTATGAGACAAAACCAGCAAGAATAAAGACAAAACATCACTCAAGAATAACTTGTTGGAATTGCACTAATATATCTTTGGTTGGAGAGAAAAGAGAGAGAAAAGTGAAAGGAATTTTTGTTTGCTGAAAATGACAAATGAGAGAGAAATGGCTTTAAATACTCCAAATTGTGCGGGCCGGACCCAACGAGACCCGTGCACCTGAGTTCTAACTTCTTTCCATAAATGAGCCCTAGTTCACCATCTATTTAAAATGTCACTTTTAGCCCATGAAACAAAAACTCCCTAATCATTAAACAACATAAATATTAAATAAACCAAACCTTTTTTTATTTTTATGTTGAAGTTTAGATTGAAGCCAATAAAGGTATTTTTCATATGGAGGCGATTATATCACAAGATGCAGGCTCTTTGGATGGGAGCAATGAGAATGGAGATTGGATCTCTTCATAAGAAGAAGACGTGGGAGCTTGTCCAATTGCCTAAAGGAAGACAAGTCGTGAATTGTACGTTGGTGATCGGTCAATTATATATTAGTATGTTGAATGTAGTAAATTTTGAGTATTACAACATTATTTTTGAATCTTTAATAATTGGCCGAGTCTGCCAAAAATATAGTTCTCATTTACATAATGCCCTTTATATAAGTTTTTGGGTTGTACTTAAATAATATAAAAATCTTTCAAAAACGATTACCAAACACTTGTGTTGTATCCTCCTACATCAAACACTTGTGTAGTTTCCTCCTACGTTAATTTCTAGGTACCTTTTAAAGACCGTGCTCAGCACGACCTAGTAATGGGTAAATTGTTGTCTGAAAATATATTGATGGTATGGTAAAGGGCTTCTGTCAGATAGGATTTATTACCTACTTAGATAATTTGTGAAATGTGTTGAATGTAATGTAAATTTTTATCGTTATTTGTGTGATCTATTATATATCCGGTTAAAAAAATAACATATAGAAATTAATAATTAAAAATTATTAGCATATTGGTTAGCATATGAAGTTTTGAAAGTTTACTGGGAAAGTTAGAATTAGTCGCGAACACTGTGTAGTCATACACACACAGAGCTTAAAATACATTGCTACTATCATGTAATTATATTTTATCCTATAAAGCATATTAAAAAAATGAAAGAATACTTTCTTTTGAATCATTCCTTTGATATGTGTTTGCGTAGTTCCTACATTCCAATTTCAATTTTCTAATACAATGTTGGCACTTGTGAGATACACTGTTTACTGATACATATAATTTCAATTAATGAAAATAAAAGGAAAGGGAAGGTTGTGATGGCAAGAAATGGGAATGATTACTTATGAAATGAACACATGTTTCACTAAAAAGAATTAAAATACATGAGTAATATAATTAAAATTTATTACCATTAATTCACAAATCATAAATACAATATTGTAGTTCATATATTAGTACATTCGGAATTATGGTGATCTTATAGTAATCAGAAGGTAGTTAATAGTAATTGTTTCTACAAATATTGCTTTGTAGATAATTTACGAACCAAAATGTGTTGGTGGACGATAACTACTTCAATTGTTGACTATATATTGTTGTAATAAGCATCCAAAGAGTAGCAAGCAAGATTTATCATGTGCGCATATTTGTAGTTTGTAATTTTCATCAAAACTACCATCCTACCCATGATAAGAGAAAGTTTACGGAGAGTTTGGTTACAAGAAACTTATAGCGGTAGCACGATTGGTGTGGGACCTTACACCATTTGTATCTTCTAGAGCATCTCTCTTCTTTTTAGCTATATCAATATAAACAGAATTGAAAAACATAAATCTAGAAAATCGAAATCGGGGTCCAATAAATCAAAAGGGAGATTTGCAAATCGGAAAAAGTTTGTGATGTTCGAGACAAGCCCTTCGGGAGAATCGGCATGTGTATAATAGTTGGTACCAACTGTGTGTGTTATAGATGTTATGTTATTATGTGTTATGTTATGTTATGTTATGTTGTATGGCATGTATGTGGATGAATGTATATGTTACGTGAATGCATGTGATTGATATAATATGTGAGTACTGTGTTTCTCACTAAGCGTTTCCGCTTACCCGTTGAATTCTACATTTCAGGTTAAGGGGTATTTATAGAAAAAGACATGGTGTGATCGCTCCGAGCTCGTATCAGAAGTGAAGGGACCTTTTATGCAATTTAATATTTTAAGTCTTACGCCTATATTTTAAGTTTTTTTTTAATACAAGTTATATTAAGATGTTTTGTGTGGAAGTTAGTAACACCGACGCTCTGATAAATGTATTTAACTAAGTTTATGCAAGGTTTGTTTAAACAAAATTCTTACTTGATTTCTAAAAAAGGCTCTTAAGGATTTATTTAATGCTTTATTTATTGGATATTTCAAAAAAAAATTAGGGTGTTACATATAATCAACTTGTTATCTCTCATCTTGGTATATCATATTTGCATCCTCTTAAATTTCCTTCTGTTCTCATTATGCCTGAGATCACAAAACACCTCCTGAGTGTTTTTAAGCTCACCTATGACAATAACGTGTACATGGAATTCTGGCATAGTCGTTGCTCTGTCAAGTCGTTTTAGGGCAAAACATTCCTCATTGGGGACGTTAAGCATGAATTATATCGCATTCCTTTCCACTTCAATAAAACTGCCACCAAAGTGGCTCTCGTCGGCGCCATCCTCTTTGCTAATTATGCATCAAATAGGGGCATGAGGCGGTGGACTGTTGGCAACGAAATAATCAGGTTGATTTTCCCTCTAGGCGTCCAAATCCCAGTGATCATCACATGACTCTCACCGCCAAGCCCACCTTGCTCACCAGCACAATCCCTCTGCTGTCGTTGACCCTTCGTGGTATTTCGACATCGGCGCCACTGACAACGTTGCTCCCGATATCCAAAAGATAAGTGTTGCTAAAGATTACCATAGTGGTGACAAACTGCAGGTTGGAAACACTAATCAACTTGTTATCTCTCATCTTGGTACATCATATTTGCATCATCTTAAACTGCCTTCTGTTCTCATTGTGCCTGAGATCACGAAACACCTCCTGATTGTTTTTAAGCTCACCAATGAAAACAACGTGTACATGAAATTCTGGCCTAATTGTTGCTCTGTCAAGTCGTTTCAGGGCAAAACACTCCTTACCGGGGGCGTTAAGCATGCATTATATCACATTCCTTTCCGCTTCAATAAAACTGCCTCCAAAATGGCTGTCACTGGCGTACGTACTACACTCCATGGTTGGCACAAGCGATTAGCACACCCGCATGCTCCCCTTCTTCGGCGTATTCTCTCCTTGTTCAAGTTGCCTACATCATCGAATAACTTTCCAAATTTCTATGAATCATGTCAAATGGCCAAGAGCCACTGTTTACCTTTTTCTCACTCTCACACACCTTCCACTGTGCATTTTGAGTTTGTATATTCAGATGTTTGGGGACCTTCCCCCTATTTTTCAATAAATGGCCACCGTTTTTGTATTGTTTATTGACGATTGCACTAAATATGTTTGGATATATTTTCTATCTCATAAATCTCAAGTATTCAATACCTTCTTACAATTTCGCCAACTGATTCATACATAATTTAATCGTGAAATCAAAAGTGTTCAAACCGATTGGGGTGGGGAGTACCAAAATGTTTCTTCCTATCTTAAAAATCATGACATTATTCATCGGGTTTCTTGTCCCCAGGACGGGTTACTTGGTTGTACAAAAATGAAGATAGAATGTTACCATCTGATGGTTTTTCAGAAGTTCGATGTCAAAATAAGAGAAACTGAAAGGAGATTTGACACCTTGCTAAATACAATAGTAGAATTCGGTTGGTTTTTAAAACTATAATGCCTAATAAGAAAAAAAAGAAGAACGCCGTAAGTTTGAGCCTCCTTTGGATTGACAATTCCAAATGTTGACTAACCGAAAACACTCAATAGCTTCATAGAACAACTTTTATTATTAGTCTATAAATACATTATTATAATGTAAAATCATGTATCATTGTTTTCATAAGAGATCCTATGGCCAAAATAAAATTGTAGTCATTTGTCTGCAATGTTGATTGTTGAAAAATTCAACTGATAGTGATTGCGAAAAAAAAATTGGAGTAAAACATATGGATAATAAGGTTTCAAACAAGCCCATAAACCAACACACATGCGTTGTTATTGTTGTTACTAATACGAGACCAATTCACACCATTTCCAAGTAGCATTTGGTATTTTGAAATGGAAAATTAGATTACATAAGCTTCAAAGCACTTCCATTGTCACATTTAATTTGGACATCCTAATCAGCTATAACACAAAATGTATCCTATGATAAAATTCTCACGGAAATAAAAAAAACCAAAACGTTACTTATAGGTGTATAAATGTGCAGAAAATGATCACATTACCACAGACATGACCTGTAAACATCATCTACGAAAGTGTATTTAGTCAAGATGGGGTTTTTTGCACTATATTCCAGCCATGTTCGCATCATCAAACTTTTTGTCCAAGTAAAGAAAATAAACAAATAATAAACAAGTTGGAATCTAGCAACAAACTAAAATATAAATAAAGAAAAGAAAACAACTAATACACATTTCATTTAAGGTATAAATGCAGGAATTACAATAACAGAAACCAAGTAGTATGTTATTTTTTTGCATTCAACTCGAAAACGGTTAAATACAAGAATTAATAGAAATATATTGTGGTTTATTTGTTACAAATAGCATTGTACTTCCATTTATTTGTTAACTTATGCATCGGAAGATAATAGTTAGAATCAAAGTGATATTGTTCCTAGCCAATAAATTCTACAAACCCACAAATACAATATAGCTTGTCGGTTGAAATGTAACAAACACCCTTTATATATGTTTTTATAGAATTTAAATGTTGACAGTGCAACCTATGCAAGGACACATATAAAAGACAAATCCACACCTTTCATATTCCATTTGAAGAAGAAAAAATGAACAAAATTCCTTACGTTTTTGTATGATTGTCGAAAAAGGATCCACATCTTCACCAATAATTTACACATAAAGCTTTATCAAATCACTTTCCTTGTACCTGCAATCACAATTAAATAATTTTAACTTCTATCTATAATATGACGACATATTTTTACAACCAATTCCACGTATACCAATTTTCTCCTTCCTTATATCATGATTTTGATACACAAGGCTTGAGATCTGAAAAAACTACAAAAAATTGCCAATTTTAAGAAGTTTAGAGGATAGGAATTAATGAAATAGATACATGTGACCTGATGAACTTCTGAACATCTTCAGATCGGTGAGGAAATACACAAAGTTATGAACGAGAAATAAAGACTATTTAGAGGAAGCGTGATGATTTTAAATTGGCTTTCACGATGATAACCCATTGTTACCAAATTCTTGACCCGACAACACACTAATCATGAATGAACCCAGATGCAAGAAATTAGAATGAATTGAAACCCTAAATACAATCATCAAGATTTAAAATCCGTAAACCTTGACACAAACGACCTAGGTTCTTGAAATCGGCAAACCCTCACATGGATTATCTACATATGTCAAATTCAATAGAACGACTACCATCGATTATCCAACTTAAGATATGGAAAACAAATAACTTCTTCAATCGGTCCACAGAGAAGAAGCCCAACGAGAACACATGAATCAAGAAAAAAGCCAACTGTAGACGGAATGATGGTGGCAAATGAAAAATGCTTTCTTGAAAGAAGACAACAGTCGGTGGGGGTGTGTTGGAGAAGCCGTCCCAGCATCTGAGTGGAAGAGAAAGCGGTGGAGATGAGTCACGGCTTCAACATTTTACCATGAAGAAGTAATTACCTTTAATAGGAACGGGAGCAAATCAAAAGAAAATCCTACTTGAAATTCACAAACAAATTGCACGGAGGAAGCAGTACATGAAGAAACGAAGGTATAGGCTGAAGTCGAAACGCGTGAATCTGATTCCAGACATCGATCGCACGATGTCTTCTGCCGATCCCTTTCCATAAAAAAAAGAACCCGTATGCAGTTAGGGTTTACAGAGAGAAATACCAAATCAGAAATTTTTATGAGTAGCAAGCGGCGACATCTGAGGAAGAAAAAAATTCACCTGTGTTTAAGAAGTGGAGGAAAATCCTCGGCGCCTAGAGGCCTTGTGGATCGAAGCAGTGTGCATCCGATTGGAAGGGATATGACGTCGTTCTACTCATTATTTTCTTCCTTCATCCAAAGGTTCAACCCTTCGTGAAACAAGATTAAAGATTCAAAAATAATGTTGTAATACTCAAAATTTACTACATTCAACATACTAATATATAATTGACCGATCACCAACGTACAATTCACGACTTGTCTTCCTTTAGGCAATTGGACAAGCTCCCACGTCTTCTTCTTATGAAGAGATCCAATCTCCATTCTCATTGCTCCCATCCAAAGAGCCTGCATCTTGTGATATAATCGCCTCCATATGAAAAATACCTTTATTGGCTTCAATCTAAACTTCAACATAAAAATAAAAAAAGGTTTGGTTTATTTAATATTTATGTTGTTTAATGATTAGGGAGTTTTTGTTTCATGGGCTAAAAGTGACATTTTAAATAGATGGTGAACTAGGGCTCATTTATGGAAAGAAGTTAGAACTCAGGTGCACGGGTCTCGTTGGGTCCGGCCCGCACAATTTGGAGTATTTAAAGCCATTTCTCTCTCATTTGTCATTTTCAGCAAACAAAAATTCCTTTCACTTTTCTCTCTCTTTTCTCTCCAGACCAAAGATATATTAGTGCAATTCCAACAAGTTATTCTTGAGTGATGTTTTGTCTTTATTCTTGCTGGTTTTTGTTATACGTGTATAAGAGCGTGAGATATCTGGGTTAGATTTTTGTATAGATCATAGGGAGGTTTATTTTTGTAAAAGTCCAGATTTGATTATTCTATTAATAAAGAAATTGTTCTAGTTCATTGAGTGCTTTTTAAGATGGAATCAAAGCGGGTTTAGTCTGTTGTTTGGCTTTAGAAGTTGCCTACAAAATGGTTGATCGAGAATTGTTCTCGCAATACTCAACGAAATTGGAGTCAACACCGGTCCAGGACCCTATGTATGTATATCAGTATATGTGTGTGTGTGTGTGTGTAAAGTACACAATATTCGACCTATAACACATAGTGATCATGTACAATATTTTATTTCAATAGAGATATGAACTCATAAAACTATATACTCACCTTAGTAAAGAAACCACGAAGGCGCACACTTTACCACCATATATGAATTAGACAAAAATACTTGTATTATCTAATAACTAAATATATTATCTAATGAGCTAAATATGTTATTATCATACTAATTTAGTAAGGTTTATTGTATTATTTTTATATCGATTATGTCCGGTTTCTACTAAACAGGAAAAGTCAGACAGTCTAACTAAATCACTTGGCGAAACACTTAAAGCTCCTCATCATGTATACCGAAAAAATAGAAACTCGGTAGGCTAAGTTCTAAATATCTTAATAGGCCAATATTTTAGTTTTAGGTAAAAGGCATCCAATAATCGCACGTTGTCATCGGCGGTGATTGCTAGTCATTTGTACCAGTTTCCACATCCTTTTGTGCATCCAAATTCTATTTATGAATCAAAAAGGTTGTCTCATGGTTTCAACCTTGCCTTGAGATGGTTTTGTCATAAACCATTTTTTCAAGAATTGTATATTGAAACATGGGTTAATGTCATAAAATGATAACCAACAATAAAAATTTGCTTTTTAGGTCACTTATCTTCTAATTGTATTCAGTAGGTCATTAAACTTTTTTCTATATTCTCATTACACCACTGAAAGAGATTTTATCCAGATAAAACTGATACTAAATACTATTTGTTTTCCACTGTGACATTCAATATAGCATCATTTATTCATTTAGGTCCTTCTGACACTGTCATTGCATCCATAATGACATCGACAGAATACTTGATTTAAATGCACTTTAATGGTGTAATAAGAACACAGAAAAAGTTTAGTGACATATTGAATACAATTAAAAGACAAGTGACCTAAAAAGCAAATTAAGTATTATTAGTTGCCATTTTATGACATTAACCCTTGAAACATTAAGTGAATCTATCTACTAAAATTTAAAAAGGTCGTCTCATGGTTTCAACCTCTGCACGTACCTTCTCATTCTCTTTTATGAAGACTCATAGAGCACAAGATTCTGAATATTGCTAAAAGGAAAACTAGGAACAGATCTCCTTTTTGCATTGCCTTTTCGATAGCGATTTACTTTACCTCGCCTCACCGCCTTAACCTTTCTTTTGCTATTGCTATTAGCCCATTCCTAGTTTAGGCTTGAATAAATAAGGTAGCCCACTTTCATAAAGGTTTGTGTGTACTTGTCATTCGTAATGGTTTTAGTGCATTATGCCAACAAGTCCCACCCCCAACTCTATGTCTCGGTTTATATTATTATATTTGATCGGAGGATTGGGTTTGACCGTCTTCCAACATAGTCGATTTTGATCATAGAGTTTCATTGATTTAATTGCACTATATTCTCTGTCCTATTGATGAGAATGTTGTGGAGAATTGAGAATATATTTCTGTTACTGTGAGGTAGCTAGTTTGATTTGCCTTAAAGACATCAAAATGTTGGGGGTATATACCGCTTCCATCTAATTTGGATTAAATGTCATATATGTGTGATGCGGTTACAGTAGTGCAATTGAACACATTTTTAAATACGGCTTAATTAGACATCGTGATTCTTTCGACTATTTAGTTCATTTGGATGTTCCAATATGGAGTAGTGCTCAAAGAGAAGACCTTTGAAAAGAGGCGTTTGTTTAATTAGATTTCCAATCGACAAGGAAAGTGTTAGATCAGATTAGCTTTTTTCGCTTTCTTGCTGTGATTTGGGGATTTTCCTTATGTAATTCCTGAGTTTTCTTTAATGAATTTTTTTTAATAAAAGTTGTTTTCGTTTAGGAGTATAGTTTAGGTGTAGTGTAAGTTTGCCCCGAAAAAAAAAAAGACTTTCAGTTGGTACATTGGCCAAAATTCGATCCTAATCTCTCTACAACACTAAATGAATATCAAGTAAATGAGCTTTGTATTTGAACTTTAACTAGGTTTTACCCGTGCTATGCACGGGCCGGGTTATGTTTTTGGGTACTCGGGTCTTTTACGGACTACCCTACCAACACAATTTAACCCATCCTTATCAGTACATGGAGATTTTTTAGCTATAAGTAATGAGCATTTAGGATTAGCCGGTAGTTCCTGCAGAAATAACAAAATTAAAAAATTTAGAAAATTAGGCTTTGGTAAAAATCTACTAATGAGTAAAAAAATGCCAATAAAGGAGTTTCTATCGAACATTATACTCAAATTGGCTTTAAAACATGTATGAAAATTACTGAGAAAAGCAATGTACTTGGCCTTTTTTAACAATACAGGGAATCTAATTTACCTTTTACTCATAATAGCAACAGACTTAAGTTTTTATACCCATGAAAGCAACATGGTTATATTTTTACCAATATTAGCAATATGTAACCCATAATAGCAACATACTTACATTTTGCTATCCATATATGTGATATACTTTATTTATTATATATTTATATTATCAGTAAAAAAATGTAAGTACGTTGCTATTTTGTATAAAGAAAATGTAAACATATTTCTATTGTGAGTTAAATATTGCTATTATCAGTAAAAAATGTAAAACCGCTGCTATTATGGGTAAAAAATATAATTACAATGCTATTATGGGTAACACATAAAGTACATTGCTATTTCTCATAGTTTGCCCAAAATATCATTTTAATAGCAAACTTCCTACACATTGCAAGGCCCTTGGGGCTGGAACTTATGTGAATGGGAAAAGTTGCAACTTTTGTCCCTTCCAAAAGACGTGAATGCCCTCCTCGTCATCATCATCATGAAAAATAGCCCTAAGAAGGTTCTCCAGTATTGTTCCATGTAACAATCTTTATTACAAATTTCAATAATAGTATAATGTTTAAGCTTGATATTTTTAGTTGTTACCAAAGCAAGAGATCAAGATATATATTGTTGAATTAGTGAATTACTTGAAAGTTGACTTGCTTTTACAAACCTTTGTATGAAATACCAAATTACTGACTGCTATTATTGGAGATCCGTTGGAGTCACATGCCAAATCAACCATTGATCCAGATGGATAACCCTCATGCTTCTGCCAAATTAGGAGAATATTTGATGAATACTTTTGTTACAGGTCAAATCAAACTGATAACTGAATGGAGTGATAGTCTGATTGTTAATAATTAAGTTGAACATAACCCTAAGTAAGATTACTCCACCATACTTAACCTAACTAAACTAAAAATTCATATTGTAAAATTGAACATCTGGATTTGTTGGAATAACAACCTTATTCAAAACATGAATGTTATGCATTTACAATTCAAAATCATGAGAGATTTGTGAATAAAAACCTTGTTTTAATAATGATATGATACGAAAATTCTCCAAATGAAACAGAAAGTTTAGAGAACCTGAGAGAAAGTAGAAAGCATGCCACGAATGCTATGATCAAGGATAGTCCTGACTTCCTCAATAGGAAGCAGTCTAGTAGCGTTCTCCTATAATAACAAACAAAGCACATGTCAACTACACAATAAACATATGAATTTGTGAAAATTGAGTACAGACTCAGACACACATTGGGGCTAATTCATGTTACGAAGGTACCTGATGAGCTTTGATCAGCTGAAAGACTTCATCGATAACATCACTCTAGTAAATCCGAATGGTTAAATCGTCCCAAACACCGCCTTGCTGCTCTAAGCCCAAATAAATGCAATAATTAGCAACATAATTCCGTTTTTAGCAAGATATAGCAGCTTACTTTCATTTCTGGTTAGGGATGAGACAGTTACACCAAGACCTGAGAAATACAAAATTAATTCCATAAATAATGATGATACATAAATAGTGGAAACATATAGAGATGATGAAACCATAGAATTCAGAACCAAGTGTGAGTTTGAGTGAAGTTTCTACGCATTTGGAAAAGATATTAAACACAAGACAATCAGCATTACCGGTTCATGAATACCATGGTGATCAGGGGAAACGTGACCAAAAAACTGTAAAAAGAAAGAATAGTCATGCAATACTCAACTGATGTCATTTAACAGGGCTCTGCTATTGTTTCATTCACTGTGGCTGTGTGGCACATGAAAGATGACCATTCCTAAATGTTGCTAGTCACATACATCCTACGCTGCCACATGAGATGAGTATGAGACAAAACCTCTGCATAAAAAGAAGCCAACCGAAGATAACTTACGAAATTTAAAAAATATAACTCAATATTATGATGAAAAGACGCTACAACCTATGAAATTAAGAAACCATACCTCAATATTATGATGAAAATACACTATAACCTGTGAAATTAAACAAAATACACATCAATATTATAATGCAATGATACTATAATCTGTGAAACTAAAAGAAATATATCAGTAGCAGTTAAACAAAAAAATTTGAGTAGGTGGAAGAACATTGAATGCACAAAAACGTAAAAGGGGTTTTGAATTTGGGAATGTTTACCTATAATTGGAAATAGTGAAGAGGGAGAAGATGTGATGCCTTATGTATACACCACCAAATAGCCATCGGTCGGTTTTGGAGACATTAAGTGGCATACGAATAGAGTTGGATTTGAAGAACATATATTACCAATTTCAAACCTAAAATCGCTTCAATGAAAGATAAACCCCAAAAGCAACTCTCATCGAACAAAACCAAAACTTATGTACAACCCAAAAATCGAAAACCTAAAATCGCTTCAATGAAAGATAAACCCCAAAAACACATATCTGATGAAGATGAAGCGGAAGGTGGAAGAGGTGCAACGATGGATCGACAGAGGAGCAAGAGGTCTTCGAGGAAATACTGCCGACTTTTGCAGAAATGGAGACAATACTAGAGAGAGACGAAACACGTTTGAACGATACAGAAGAAAAAGGGGGAAATAGTAAAGACCTTGAAATCGCTATTGACGTCGGCTAATCCGACTTTGGTTTGATCTTTGAGAGCACTGTAGGTTTTCTGCCATGTTTGCATAATACCCATCTCTGAGGATTGATCGAACGGTGTTACCGATAGATCGGCAAGTATTTCGATCGATGTTTGGACACGTGAAGAGAGGGAGCGGTGGACAACTCGAAATGGATCTACAACCCGAAATTGGACCCATATGGCATAGTTTCATATGCATCTACGCTTTTTTAACTAAGGATAGAATATTACGGGCTATTCTGGTGAATTAAAAAACTCAAATACACAGTAACCGTAGAATGCAGAGAGAATGACCTTTAATAGAAAACAAAATCTTCTTCCTACTCTAATAAAAGAGTAAAAATACTGCCACTTGGCCTTCCCTTATAGCTTCTCCTATTTCTACCCTGCTCCATAGAGTGCCACGTGGCCTGCCCATATGCTTCTCCTTTTTGCCTGAAATTTTTACTTGTCAAAATTCATTAATTATGGTCATCAATTAAATATTAAATATGCCTTAATTACTGGATACGTTGAATAGAGAGAGACATGCCAATTTTACGTTGAATAGAGAGAGTCCTAGACAGGCTTTTTATTCTTTTCCCGCTCTCTTTTTATATACTTCGGTCAGTGATTTCCAATTAATCCCGATAATTACGCTTTATATACTTAATTTACGGCACAATTACTTCTCATCAGAGTCACACAACGCAGAAGCCGCTTCAATTCCTCCATTACCCATCCTCCATTTTCTCTTTTTTACTCTCCACAGGCGCACTTCCATTTCCCTGTATCTCGGCTTCTTCTTCAACATCTCAAACTCCAGTAACTATCCTCCATTTTCTCTTTATTTCTCTCCCCTCAATTTTCTCTCCACTCTGGTCTGGTTATCTTCAAGAATTAGGGCTCAAACGAGCCTGAAATTAGGGTTTTCTATTCTCCTTCTGTTTAGAACGCTAACTCTGGTCATACTGTTTCTCCTTATTTACATCCCCTAACCACCAAACTACCGAAGGCAATAAGTTGGCATTATTAAAGGCACAAAGGTTATAACATTTTCCCATTATTTATTCTCTTCTTAAATCATGTTTGAAGTTGATACTTCTCACACGTATTTCTATTATCAGTTCTACACACAAACAACGATGGCGGAAGAGGGAAAAGAACATTCTTGGTTTCTCATCCTCTCAAATCTGATGATTGGTTGCATCTGGTGAAGCTTTCATCCTTCCTTTGCTCCACTGCCTAAGTTAATCTTTATGTAATATTGTCGTAAATTAAGTAATATCACATATTGACTCTTCTCCACCAGTCCATGATTCAAATCTGACAGCCTCATCATCATCGACCATCAAATTCAGACCTTTAATTCAAAACACAGATTATCCTTTAATTCAGACCTTTAACTCGGAGTTTAAAAAGATAAATTGACCATTATCGATTTCAAGGGTATTGTTTTCATTTGAATTTAGGTTATTATATATCAATCTTTTGTCTTCTTGCTAATGATTTCCGCGTTCTGTATATTGCATAGTTTTGTACGTTTCAATTGTCTTTAAATCATTTGTGTATTAGTTTGAAGTTGGCAAATCGATGGCTAATTTTTGAGAGTTCAAATTGAAGCTACATGATTACGGTTATGTGTCATGGTCATAGTAAGTGTTTTGTTGCCTTTTCTAATTGGTGTGCCTCTATTTTTCTCTTCTCTTCCTCTTTATCTCTCTAATAAAAAAATTCAAGAAGAATAATCAGTTGTTTTCGCTGTCAAAGCCTAAACCAAAAATCTATTCTAGTAATAATTATTCTTTGTACCAACAATATTAAAAGTTGGATCCGATTTCATCTATGAGAGACAAGTCATGGATTTTTTACATTAAATTTGCACACGCTTGACAACGGGTATTCTTTTTGTGATAGAATCCTTGTGTGAAGTTTATGTTGAGTTATATGCCTATTGTGTGATCGAAATAATAATCGATGTGAAATATTCTTATTAAGTAGAAAGTTTTTGGTTCACAACATTCATATCTACATGTATGATACCGAGCCTCCAAGCACCTGCAAATCTCTTACTTTGCTTACTTTACAATGGAATGTGTAGTGAGTTGGAAAATTCAGATTATTCAAATATCTACTCATCACCTCCAATCAGAAATGCAAAAAAGTTTATGGAGATCCTAACCACTGGAATAGTGGAATATTAGATTTCATGAAATTCATCTCTTATTCATCTCAATCATGGTGGTAAGTTTTTCTCATTAACATATTGCACTCTAGGCGTTTGTTGAAAGTCCCACGTAAGAATTTTAGTTTTACAATCAAGTATTATGATGGTATTATAGCTCTTGCTTTTCGTTAGAATTTATTGAACTGATTTTTTATAGACAAAACTGCAAAAATGGTCCATGTGGTTTGTGATTTTTGGTGGATAAGGTCCATTAACTTTCAAAATCGTAAAAATAGTCCTTATAAGGAGGTTTTTTGTGGTTTAGGTCACTGTCCAACCTGAAATGTCTATTTTACCCTTTTTAAGATTTTTTCCTTTTTCTTTTTACCCATTTACATTTTTTAATAAAAAAATTAAATAAATAATCTTCCCCACCCTGTTTCTCTCCTGTCTTTCTCTCTCTAGGTCAAGAATCCCCCATCCATCGTTTCCAACTCCAAATCGACGAATTTTCCATCGAATTGCTCCGGCAACTGCTGCTACCAATTCCGAAATTGTAGGTTGAAAGGGGGCGTGAACACAATCATTTGCTGGAGAAATCAAATCAAAACCAAATACGGTTCAAATTGCGTATTTGCATTACTTCACATTTCAGTGTATCACTTCTTCAAGGAGGGAAACGACGACCGGAAAGAAATCGACTGGACATTTGATCGACCCACTCACTTACCTCGTAAATGATCATGCGTCGCCTCGACCTCTTGAATCGACATCAGAATCGATTTTATACGTTAGTGATTATGATTTCTCATTTGTTTTTAAACTTCTGATTTCTCAGTCGGAACTTCCGATTTTTCAAGCCTCAAGGTCCCTGCTTTGGTTCGTGATTCATTGATTCATGAAACGATAAGTCTTCAAATCAGTCAAAGCTTTGGTCCAAGTTTTGCGTTTCTAGAACAATAAGTCGACATCAATTTGATTTCTTAAGACCGAAAAGGTTCTATTTCTGCCTTTATGAATTCTGATTCTCGCTTCTGAAATTTGATTTTCTAATTCTCAGTTCTGATTATCTATGACGCTATGAATTTTGATTATCGATTATATGTTCTGATTCTGAAACAGGTTCTGGATGGATTCTGATTTTTAGTTCTTACAGATGTAGTTTCATATGTATTTTCAATACATTTTAGGTTGAATTTGATTACATATTTCTTGTATGTTAATGGAATTCTTTAAGCTTTAGTGCGATTCTTTTGTTGATCTAATGGATATACTCTTTAAATAAGCATTCGTATACAAACCTTGTAAATAGACTTTTTCGATTGGTGGCTTGGTAAAACTGTGGTGAAGAAACGCTAACCCTCTCGCTGATCTGATCGTTGTCTTCTTCCTTGGTAAAACTAACCACCCCATGTTGAATACGGGTTAATAACCTAGTAATTCTAATAAACAATAATTAGGACTGCCACGTGGCAGCCTCATTCACCCTGGAGATGGTTTTCTGCTCAATCTCATTCTTCACGGTAAGCTTTTCCGCATTAAGTATGATTGCTAACTTCTAGCGATTCAATCAATTACAGTATATTATTTTAGATAACTACTCAATCGATCCAAGAAATCAGCAATTGAATCACACCATGAAACTCACACCACATTCAAGAATGATACTGCTTCTCGATTTCCTTACAGCTTCATTGTCTTCGATTTTCTCAACTGAAGTCCAGGATTAAATTGATACTTCCCTAAACATAGAGGGTGCAACTTGTGAGTTGTTGATAAAGGTTTGCTCCAAATAGTTGGAACCTATATTGCATGGTTCACTGCTCGGATCTCCGGCGAAATATGGAGGAATCATCGGAAAACAAATCAAACATATCACCAGCGTCGTCTTCGTCGGTATCTGATTTCGGCATACTGGAGAAAGTAAAACCATTTGATGGTGATTCTGCTGTAGAATGGGTCGATTACGCCGTTCAACAGGCTATGATACTAAAAAAAACATAGTCGAAACCCTAGAATCCACGGTATCTATCACCAGGTCCCGCCTATGCCAAATTAAATCAACTTCGACGGCTCATCTTCATATGACAATCGTAAGCTTCTTTTTATTGATTAAATTTATGTACTCTTGCTTCTTCTGACCGTTTAAATGCTGGCAAAATTAGAGAAAAGAGATAATACCCTAGTTGCAATTAAAGGAAGGTTGACATTTGAATTTTGATAGTGAGATGGCCACATTTTTGATTGAACGTTGATCATCATTGACACTTTTTTAACAGATGTTAAGAGATACCCTAATACCAGAACCACCGATGTTCAGACCTAAGTTCCCTCCTCAAGATTTGACCTCCTTCGTACTCTAATTTCCCTCAAATCAGTCTGCCGCTTCCAAAAGCATAGAAGTAATCCATCGATTTTGAACTTATATTAGAACCAGAATCTGGAGTCGTTTTTCTCAAAGAAGACGGAAAATCTGAAGACCACGTTGAATCAGCAGTGAAATGTCTTCCTCAATATGATCCTGCTACCAATTGCAACTCTGACTCAACTCCATTCCGCTACCGGAAGATTCGTGATTATGCATACTCTTACAGAACAAGCCGCACAACTCCATCAATGGTAGGTCACCTTACAACTATGACTCAACTCCATGCCCTAGACCATTTATATTCTCTTAAATAATCTTTTTTCCACTGTGTGAGCAGAATCCATCAATGGTTGTTGCAATTGGGCATCTTGAAGATGCCATGGAAGAAAAGGAACAGTGTGATGATGCTAATAACAAGCTTCTTGTACACTTCAAGTCAAAGGTTGGAATGTCTTGGCTGTGAATACCTATGTTGTAGAAAATATTAAATTTAAAGTTGAAAGTACAAAGCTTTAATAATAGATCCATTGTTTTAAAGATGGCAAAGTTGTATAGATTATTGATTATAGTTTACATTTAAAATGATCATCAATCTCATATTTTTTCTCTTTTCTTTCAATTGCTAGATGGGATGTTTTTCTCTGTTCTTAGGGTTTGAAAATTAGGTTTCAAGAAATTGTCCCTCCAAATACACAGTTTACGCAGAATGAATTGTTACTATTGAGACACGTTGTCCACTAACTATTATTTTTTATCCAATGATAGTCATTATTAATAATTTTTTCAATCTATATTGAAGGTGGATTCACATACAGGGGAAGTAATTTAAGAGGGTATAAATTTGTCATTATCTTCAACATGTTATATTTTCTAATTTTTAGATTTTTAATTTTTTATATGTTTGTGTGTTGGCTATGAGTCCTGCAATAGTATCCTTAATAAATGGGAAACATTGTAGTTAAACAAAATTGGTAAAAATATTATAATTTTATAATTTTTACATATGCATTTTTTTTCGTTTGTTTGTAATTTGCTATACCTTGCTTAATGCTTCTCTTGTTCTGGTTTATTTATTTATTTTGGTTGTACTTACGTATGCACCAGGTGAAGACGGAGATTGGTAAATACTGTTGATTATTTTTGGTTGAATGGATGAAAGAAGTTTATATGAAGAATAATATTGAACTCAAAATATGCTCATTGGTGTTTGTATTTCGAGATTGTTACTAAAAGAATAAGTACTAATAGGTTTAATAGTGTCTAAACTTATGTATTTGCACATAAAGCATTTTTCTTTTCTTTGGAAAGTTTTTTTTTTCTTTGGAGGATGAAATAGGACTGGCATCTTTGGTCGGACTTCCATGACTGGTTTGAATGCTTTATTGATCGATTGACACATGAAAATGAAATAGAGAGCCTATAATAAATAATAATTTTAATAGGTAAACAATGGTTAAAATTAACTTAAAGATAAAATAGTTTATTTGTAGAAAGTTAAATTTGATGACTAAATGAACAAAAGCTTTATGAAAAGATGAAACAATGACAAAAACTATAAAAAATTCCACGTTGAATTAAAAAAGTACAATCAACAAGAACCAAATAAGAAATTTAGTCTAAAATAGAAAGTTAAAAGGAAACATAGAAGTATATATACGCCACTAATGTACTACCAATAAATTGTCATAAATCATTAAATTGAACTCCACGTCTCACTAACATCCAATTTTTCTCATATTTTCATAATAAGAAAATGACAAAACATTTAATTAATAACTTATATGAAAAATTACATTTTTATATAACAAAGCATTAGAGAAAATTATATATATTACGAAAACTTATGTATGTTATATCATATATTTTTAAACAATCATACAATTGTGTATATAGGAAATAGGGCTATCATATGAAACCCATAGAACATAGTGAAAATTAATACAAAAGGATAACAATCTTCCTGATATGTAACGCCTAAAACATTATATAAATGCATTGATAAAGTAGTAAAATTATGATATGTTTTTTCTTTAGCTTTTATTTCATTTGGTTTATAATTGAAGGTAATAATTTTAGTATATGACTGTTTTGTTCTTTTTAGCTTTTAGTGATTACCATATATTAGAATTAGTTTTTATACCTGACCAATTATAGATAGCTTTATCAATAGTTAAGAGTATAGAATGATTAAAGTTATTAATTTTAGATAAGGATAATAGTCTAACCAATAAAACTTTCAATTTTGTATATAAATAAGTTTTTCAAAATTTATCATAAAGTACTAAGTTTTTTTTATGACATTAATTTTGTGTTACTTAGAATACAAATGTATTCCACGTATTTTAGTTATGATTTATTTTTTCTGTTTGTATATATATAACTATGTTACATTATCTTATTTGTTTGAATTTTTTATAACAGCAACATCGTACCATCATGTATCATTGTTATTGTCATATTTAATATATCAAATTGTATAATTAAATAAAATGTTTTTCTTATTATATAAGTTTTTTTAAATTTTAAATGTCAACCGTATGTTATACACGGGTTTGTAACCTAGTTATATTATAAAACTATTATAAAACAGTTAAAAAATCAAAAACAAATACGACAGCATTCGACGTTATTAAATCACTATATATAATTGAGGACGTCGACTATCCTGTTACATATAAATTTTCCTACCGAATGTTTCTATTAATTTAATGAGCGCTGCCAATTCCGTCGGTAAATATTGATGCATCCTTGGTAATTTATAGACGTCTAAAGTTTAAATATCATATCACATCTAATAACCTCTTTTATAGACGTCTAATAACCTCTTTTATATACTAGAAAGCTTTGAAAATGCCTCAACATTAAAGCCTCCCATACATAAATCACAAATTACAAAATGGAAAACATGCATTAACGATTTACGTTGTCTATCCTTTGCATTCTATGTACCTACTTCATAAAAAAATTTGTATCCTTACAAGAATATATGACATATCCACTTAGAAATAACACACCTTATGACAAGATTTATGGATTCTTGATGCCACGAGAGGCACGGTATCTTATTGTGAAACGATTGAACATCGCAAGCGAATTGCTAGCGAGTTGCTTCACATTCAAGAGCCTTGCTTTGATCATAGCCTGTTCCCTACGGCTGATGTCATCACCCAAGATGCCATCGATGCATGTGCTGGCATCCGTCAAGGCAGCTCCGACCCAAGATAGCACGTTACTCTCGTGCCACATAAAATTTTCATCTCCATCCTTTCCTATTTGCTGTAATTCCTTATAAGATTGCGTAATTTGGTTCACTCCATCGTTGATCTGATGAACACAGTCTTCTATAGCTAAATAGTTTCCAGAATTCTTTGTTTCGTTCAACTTCTTCGCTACCATGTTCAGATAGGTCTTGGTAAACCGTGCTTTGGATAGACATGAAGCTAGTGAAATTTGTGCTAATAGCTGCGGGCTTAGCACTCCGGTTTTAGAAACATATGGCAAAAGAGTTTGAACGCATAGGTCAGAATATATAGATGATCGACACTGTAACTCAATATACATTCTTGCACGAGAACGAGATTCCACAATATTGGTTGAAAGCCCAAAGATTGTGAGACAGATAACCAAGAAAGAGAGAAACAATTGTGCCATGTTTGTGATTTTTTTATTGTGTTTAAGATATGCAAACAGGAAGAAGGGAGGGGGTTATATAGAGGAGTTGTGACCTGCTTTTTTAGATAAGTTGTGAACCAAGTATATACAAATTCCTTTACGTACAATATCTGTTTCATCTCACACATGCAACTTGCTTGAGAAAGTTCTCAAAAACACTTACTTCCAAATATTACAATCAGTACCGAAAAACCAAGTAACCTTGTTTAGATAGTTTCATTGAGGTGTCACCGAGAGATTTGTGAATATATAAAAGGATAATGATTTATAAGAGTAACGAACTTTGTCATATTACATATGTACATATTTACTTATTTATTTTTATTTTTTTACACATTTGATTACTGAACTTATTTTTGTGCTTGAATTATCCATAAACTTTTTAAAATTGTTCATATTTAGTCATTTATGTTTTTTTTTTGTTTTGTGACTATTATATTATTGGTCATATGCATACAAAAAAAATTTAATGATCATACGTGTACAAAAAAAATAAGTGACTAAATATGAACAATTTTAAAAAGTTCATAGATAAATCAAATGCAAAAATAAGTTTAATGGTCAAATATGAACAATTTTAAAAGTTTATTATCCTATCAAGTCATTATCACGTTGTTGTACGGATAAAGTTTTTCAACAAAAATTACAAACTTTACGGATAAAATGATTCTCCTATAACAAAAATGCAAAACTATCGAAAATCTAGTTTGTTTTTTATTTAATGTGTCAAAAAGCAAGAGACATATAAATGTAAAAATAAAATCATCCAAAATTTCAAGATGGATTAAAATGTAAAATAGTTTGACCCCATATTAATTTATTCCTCCCACAAACCCCCTCTTTTTATCTCATCGACAAAGATTAGACTTTCCAAGAATTAGTAACCACCACCGACAATATTTGTAAATCCTTTACCTGCCTGCTTCGTCCTCGAGTGACTGTAACTTGATTGCTAAATGCCTTCGCAAAAACATCAAAAATCCTCTTTAACATGAGGAGGATTTAAAACCCACGACCCATTTACCGAAATAGTACTACTGACCGACGATCTTTAATTTTTTGTTCATAGTTTATAAACCCATGGAAAATTTTGTGTTTTTAATTTCCTCGCCTTTTACATCATATTTTACATTTGCTTTCTGTTAGGATCAACCAAAGGTTGTCTATCGAATTGACTTGATGACACTAATTAATGTCACCAAGATATAAAGATCCTGAATGTTCATAAGCCCACGAATCACTTGACTTCAATGAACTCTAGCTAGTATTTGTTCTTCGAATTGTCTCTATGTTTGCACACCCACACACACGTATGTATGCATCTAGAATTTCTTTGTACATGCTCACACACGCTAACTAATTCAACAAATTATTAAAAAAAATAAAAATAAAGCAAACGACTGTTTAATTATGAATGAAGAATGTAGGGTTATTGTCATAATTACCCAACAAAGTTCTGTCAAATATTTTAAAAGATCCCTAAACAATAATTTATGCTCTCTATATCCTTAAACTCATAAATGACCTTTTAAAAAAGGGTATCCATGCTTTATTTCCTGGTGAATCCGGTTACCAGATCATGAGTATATATATTGATTATTTAATATTTCTAAAAATTGAAAAGATGCCCTAATACTTACCACTTCTTCATGCATACCCATTTTCTTCTTTTTGTTCATGCCTCCAATTAAGATCTAAATCGCCGGCTAAGCAACACCGATTATTCCTCCAATAGGATACTCAAAGGCCAAAGCCAGTTCCGATTCAATACACCTGAAAATTTTGATTTAAGCGATTATGCTTCTTCATTCTCGAACTCCGGGTACAGCGGAATCTCCCGGCTAGAGCGGAATCCCAAGCAGTAGTTCTTCATTTTTCGCTTCTTTCTTGTTGAACATACGCCAAAAAAAATTTGATTTAAGCGAAGATTGAGCCGCTGGAGATAACCGATTCCATACCAATTCATCGTCCTAAGTGAAGATTGAGTCGTCGGAGAATTGTACCGGTGTCTGACTTTGAGATTTCTCTCCCCAGTCACTTCAACAGATGGACTGCTGTTACCGGCAACAGAATCGGTGATCTCACTCATCTTCTCCCGTGAAGAAATCATCCTCCATGACCTTGTGATTCTGATTGCGAGGAGCTTCTTTGGAAGAGAAGCTTGCTTTCCTGCATGAAACACGTCATGCTTTTGGAAGAACAACTTTGCTTCTAAGCGGCGGTGCTTCTCTTGGATCTTTCCATGTCGGTGTAGTGAAAACATTAGTAGAACATATTCTTTTACCAAGAATAATCGCAGGGTCTAGTGTTGGATCTGTTATGTGTGCTGTTGTTGCAACAAGGTCATGGCCTGAGCTTCAGATTTCTTTGAAGATTCACTTCATTCGTTACAGTTTTTTGACCAATTGGGTGGAGTTTTTAGTATCTTTAAAAGGGTTATGACATTGGGAGTAATTCATGACATTAGACGATTACAAGTTATATTAAGAAACTTGACAAATAATCTTATATTTCAAGAAGCTTATGACATGACTGGTCGTGTTCTTGGAATAACAGTATGTTCTCCAAGAAAACATGAACCTCCAAGATGTCTTAACTACTTGACTTCACCTCATGTAGTTATATGGAGTGCAGTTACTGCCTCTTGTGCTTTTCCAGGTATTTTTGAAGCTCAAGAACTCATGGCAACAGATCGAAGTGGTGAAATTGTCCCGTATCACCCACCTTTCCATTGGGGCCCTGAAGAGACCAAGAGCAGTTCAACACGCAGATGGAGAGATGGTAGCTTGAAGAAATCATCCTCCAGAGTCCCGACGCGGGTGAGCTGGAGGAAGAAGCTGCGGCGGTGGCGGTTTCTGGTGGTGATCACGGTGGTAGGGGAAGTGGGAGAGGGAGGTGAGTGATATCGAGAGATGAAGGATTTTATGGAAGGATCGTTATCGATGAAGGAAGTGAGTGAATGAGTTAGCAAAATTGATGTTAACTCATAGAGAAAGCATTAACATCATAGAGAAAGCAAAAAGAATTGAAGGAAAGTAGGAGAAACATAAGGAAGTTACTACGGGTGGAGAAGAAAGGACTAAATAGAAATGAACTGAACATTGAATACATTCCACGTCAGCTTCTTTACCGGTTCAACCAGTGACCCTTCCAAAAAGGACTAAATAGACACGATTTTTTCACTTTAATGGTTTAAAACAACGAAAATAAAGTTAAGGGACCTTTTAAAATATTTTTAGATATATTGTTGGGCCATTAGCTCAATAACCCAAGAATGTATTAATGATTCATAAATATAATATACAACAGACGCAAACATATACACCCACGATTACAATTGAACTGCCAATGGTTTACATCAACGTAAGTCTTTGTATCACTAAAATGGGAAAAACTTCTAATTAAAAAGAATTCTCTTAATAACTCAATTTAGGGAATTTTGATTCCATGTGCGGCCCGGTATCTGGACGTGAAGCGAGTAAACAAGGCAAGAGAATTGCTAGCGAGTTGCTTCAACTTCATGATCCTTGCTTGGATCATAGCTTTTTCACGATCACTGATTCCATCCCCCGAGATTCCGTCAACACATGTCGTTACATCCGTCAAGGCAGCACTGACCCAAGTTTGCACATTACTCTCATGCCATAAAAAGTTTTGATACCCATCTTTTCCCATTTGTTGTAATTCCTTAAATGATAGTGTGATTTGCTTCACTCCATCATTGATTTGATGCATACATTCTTCCATTGCTTGGTAGACTCCTGAATTATTCGTTTCGTTGAACTTCTTTGCGACCATGCTCATGTAAGTCTTTGTAAACCGGGCTATGGATAGACATGATGCTAGCGAAAGCTGAGCTTGTAGTTGTGAGCTTGGTAATCCTCTTTTCGTTACATAGGGTAAAAGGGTTTGAACACATAGATCAGGATATCTCGTTGATTTACATTGTGACTCAAGATACGCTCTTGCACGAGAACGAGACTCGACATTGGTCGAAAATCCACAGATTGTGAACGAGATGAACAATAAAGAGAGAAAAAATTGTGCCATTTTTGAATTCCTTTTTGTGTTTGAGATATGAAAATTGGAAGAGGGGAGAGGGGTTATAAATAAGAGTTGCCACATGTTGTACTACAGAATCATTAATTCTCCAATAAGACAATTTAAATTTCGTTACATACAAAATATCACATGCAACTTGCTTATGAAAGTAACTTCATTAAATTCTCTGTGAATTATATTTGCAGATACTAGGGTTGAGTGCTTCGAATATCACCGTCCATTTCTTAAGACATGGAATAAGCAAAATAATTCACAACATTTACGTCTTCAATAATTAAAAGTTTATCACGTATATACGAATTTTTAGAAAGTTGTCTTTTTTCTATAGGTATTCTTGAAATGAACTACGTTGCTTTGCCCAGCGCCGGACCAAAAGATTGGGTACGTAAGCATTTTGTGCCCCCCGTGAATGAAGTAGTAAATTTCCCTTCTCGATCGACTTCGTTTAAAGCCATAGTTTTATGTTTTAATATCTCAATATTTTCTCAATTACGTCAAGAATAAAACATTGTCCGTAAATAACTTGCTATATTCTCCGGAAAGTATTCTAAAATATATTATTATTCTTTAAAGTGTCTACTAAGACAGACCTTGTTTATTTCCGTCTTAATTAAAGCAATGACTAGTCATGAGCTTGAGTCTCACCCACCCTTAGGTTTGACAAAATTGTGAGGACAAAGGTAATCATGATCACGGAAACTTGTCTTAAGAAAATGAAACATATAAATTACTTAACATAACATAATACTATGATTTACTTAATCATACATGACTAAAACGTATAAAATAATTAACTTTTCATTTGATTCATATGTCCTAGAGTGATGGAGTATGAAGTGAAGTTTAATTGTTTAAATCTACTTAAATTATTTACAATCTACACAACTACCACACCAATTGCTTTTCCCCGCACGAAATGGTGAATATAGAAAAAATATCAGGGTATGCGGTATTTACATTCGGTGGCTAACAAAACTAATTGAAACAGCGTCGCAAACTCGCAATATAATAGATTACCAACGATTGCTTTCCAAAAAAATCATGTCGGTCTTAATTAGAAGTTTAGAACTATATGTATGCCCGTTAGACGTGGCAATGGAGCAAGTTTTGGCATTGATCCGCTCCAAACCCGTGCAAAATTTATGAATTTTGATCATTGTTTGTAATTCGTTTACCCATTAACGACCCGTACCAGTTAACCCTTTTATTAAACGGGTTGGGTTTAGATCACTATCGATCCGATCCATTAATAACTCGTCTCATGTAAACATAAATGTATTATTTATAAATTATTAGTTTTAAAACTTAGTATTTACTTATATGTCCTTACTTTTGTCTAGGTGATCAGTAGGTGGATCGGTTGGACTCTGGATTTTTTGAAGATGCATCTCGATGTCTATATTTTCTCATGCATGTTTGCAATAGTAGATATTTGTTTTGTTTTTGAATTGTTATTTTAAGTATTAAGCTATATTAGATGTTTGTTTTATTATGAATTTTTTTTTTTACAATTATTATGTAAAAAATGCGATTCATGTTATATTTCTTGGAATGCATAATCATTATGTAACTTTAATATTGTAAATTGGTCAGGTAAAAAGGTTGGGTATCCGTTGATCCGGTGGATAAGGGTATGGGTTTGATTAGTCAAAACTCTACGAGTTACGGATCAGGTTTGGATCAGCTTTTGGAATTTGCTAAAGGGGTTTGGATCAATGTCGATCCGCTTCAAACCCGCTCCATTGCCAGATCTAATGCCCGCACGAAATGGTGCATATAGAAAACATATGTAATACACTACTAGAAAAGTGGATAATTACCTACGAAATTTCCCTACACAAAAAGTCTATCGGTAATTACCGATGATATACGGATGCATTAGTGACGGAGTCTAACAACATCGAAGACCCTAATACTACCGACACTATAGTAATATGACACAATAAAAAGTCGTTCATATTGTGTCGGTGTATGCCACCACTTTATCGATGCAACTTAATTTATAATATTTTTTATTTATCATAAATATTATGATTATTATTGACACACTTATCATTATCAGTATTATTATTATATTTATTATCATTATTCTTATTATTGTTATTTTATATATTAGACAATTAATATTATTATGTCTATTGTTTTAATTGATATATATATATATATATATATATTATATATATATATATATATATATATATATATATATATATATATATATATATATATATATATATATATATATATATATATATATATATATATTCATTTGTTCTTTTTATTAATTCTTTTGAAAGGCTAAACTATATCATACTGTTAATACACCAGTTAGTTTATTAGTACACCAAGTTAGTTTTACCTTGCTCCCAGTGGGGTTTGAACCCTGACCACTTGGGAGATAGTGATCTCCGGTCATCTCCGGATGTCGTTTAGCCAATAGGCCTTTGGTCTTTTTTATTAGTATGTATATATTAATTATTATACATAATATGCTTTTTGTGAAAAATAATTAAGTATATATATATATATATATATATATATATATATATATATATATATATATATATATATATATATATATATATATATATAAAATTAGTATCCATACACATATTTAACTTTTAATTAGAAATACTTAGTATTGAAAAATTGATAATAATAAACATAATTGAAATAATATTCTCAACAACAACAACAACAACAACAATAATAATAATCATAATAATAATAATAATAATAATGATGATGATAAAAATAAGAACAACAAGAACAACAGCAGCAACAGCAACAGCAACAGCAACAGCAACAGCAACAACAACAGCAACAACAACAACAACAACAACCACTCTCACCCTAGAACACGTCGATTATATGCTACCGGCTACACCACTATCGTCAACGTCTCTACCAATGACCACTTCCAACACGACCACCATTAACACTAACGTCACCATGACCAAATTAAGGCTCATTGCATGCATTTGTATTTCGTTTGAGGGTGATAACAATAATACTATTTTAGGTTAAATGATTTATGTGAGTTTTTTGAAAAAATAATGGTTTGATATATTTTTCTACGTAATGGTTCGGAGACTTATTAAGAGACTTTAATCAATTCAGTAGTAAAAATTTTACGAAACAAACATTCTGAATGATTTAAAACATCTTAACCATTCAAGTAAAGATACTATCAAACACCTCCTAAATAAAGATGATAAGATAACAAAACAAACATGTGGATTAGTCGACCGGTTAAGCAAATGCTTTATAGCATAATGAAACATGCTAATTTTCCAAACCGCTTCAAGGCAAGGGGCTATCTCCCAACTTTCATTTTAGGAATGCCTTTAAGGTTACTTTGCTAAATTGTCACATCAAAATAACTTTAGAGCCATGCTTCAACGTAATAAAAAAAAAGTTAGTCGTGTATATTTTAAAAACGTACTTAAATTCATAGTTGTCAACTCGTGACTCGACTCGTGACTCGAAATGTTATTTTTGTTACTCGTGACTCGACTCGCGACTCGACTCGTAAGAGTCATGATATTAAAGAAATTATATAGAAATATATAATACACATATAAATATATAATATTTATTGAATGATAGTACATATACCTCTCTTTAAATTATCCTAAATTGCTAATATATTAAACTGAGAACAGCGTCATCAAATCATGTTATATATATGTAGAGAAATATCTACTTTATTAGTTATTATCCGCTGGAAAACAACATTATCTGCTGGAAAACAAGATTACCTAGAGGTTATTTGACTCGTCCGAGTCACGAGTTGACTCGACTCGTAAGAGTCGACTCGTGACTCGTATTTTTTCTACCGAGTCACAACAATTTCGAGTCATACTAACGAGTCGGTTCGTTTAGGGTTTAAACTGACTCGACTCGTAAGAGTCGACTCGTGACTCGTACGAGTTTAACAACTATGCTTAAAATATATAAGAGTTTTCGTGTAATTGACGTCCGTTGTAAGAGCATTCAAAACCATTAACACCGTCTTTCGTTTTTTTTACTTGACACGTCGTCCTTTTTAGTAATTTTATTAAACAAAAACATATTAGTTTAAATCATCTTTAATCATTGATCAATTTAAAAATAAAAAAATTATGAAAAAAACTAAATTATCATCTTCTTTGTGAAATATAAAAATAATGTTATTATTTGAGCAAATGTAATAATTAATTTATATAAGTAAAAAACTATTTAAGCAATAACAATAAATAAAAACAATATATTATAAAATTAAATTGTAACATTAAATCTAGAGGCCATAACAATGATAAAATTATAGCAAATTAAAGAAAAAAACACTAAGTTTTCATAAAAGTTCGATTTGACATTATGTTATTCTTTTAATTAAGTCATTAAGTTTTTAATTTTTTCAATTAAGTCACTATTTAATTGATAAGAAGTATAAAAATAAATAAAATACAAATAATGAGCCGTTTTGTTCGAGTCATTTTCGATCAACTCTAATCTTACTCGTTTAATAATTGTATCGTATTGTGGCAACTCGTTTAATTAATGGCGTTAAAATCTCTTTCCCAAACTCGTTTATTTCGTGTTGGGTTAGCGTGTAATGTCGGTTTTTGTCTCCTGTATCAGAAAGGTTCTAACGTTTGATTATAAAATTATATAAAAACATAAATTATATGAAAAAAAATGTACCAACGTTTGATTATAACTTTAGAAAACATACTTCAAAATAAGACTATACTATAAGTTTATAGTCTCCTGAATTATGTTATTTAAGGGGGAAAAAATATTAATGTGCAAGTAGCAAATATGATCTTACAGGAGCATGTTTGGACGATGTAGATCATGGAAGCAAGTAGATACCAACTAGAAAGATACATAGTTCCAAGCTTCCAACATAAGTACTTCTTCCATTCTCTATTAACGGTCGTTGAAATGTCATTCAAACATTCAAACTACTTTCAATATCAAAACGATGCCAATATGTCTAATTTTATACCAAAAACATTTATAAATGGTACCAAACAATATAAACACACACAAAAAAGCTCGTCTTGAAATGTTAGCAGTATTACTTTATAACAAATATATCAAATAAAAGTTATGAAGAAACCTAGTAATGAAGAGTTGGTGACCACAGAAAAACCAATAAACAAACCTTGATCGATCTGATTTTTCAGGGTGCTTGGGTTTGGCATTTTCAAAGTTGTTACTGTGGGTTGAAAGTCAGAATCATATAACCAGAGATCAAGGCATTTCGTGATTCTCAAAATCATATTGTTTTGGTTTCGGATAATTAAAAAAAACACTAAGTTTTTAGAAAAAAAATTTAACACTATAAATTTTTTTCAATTAAGTTTTCAATTTTCCAATTAAGTTGCTATGTTTTCAATTTTGACACCTAGGTGCCATGTCAGCATCACATCATCAAATACTGACACGTCACCATGTCACGTCAGCTGAAAATCAGATTGACATATCAAACGGTCAACATTGAAACAAAATTGAAACATAGTGGATTTAATTGGAATATTTTGAATACTTACTAACTTGATTAAAAAACATAACACAATATCAATATCGAATTTTTTTAAAAATTTAGTTTCTTTTTAAAAATTTGTCCATAAAATAACTCTTTTTAGAATTTGTCCATAAAATTACTCCATATATAATTATAAAATAAATAACAATAAGATGGGGAGTTGACTCTGCTATAGTTTTAGTCATCTAAAACATTACGACTAAAGTTCATCGATTTATCTTCAGAATTCAGATTAAGCTTACTTTTAATATGTGTTCCCGAATATAAATTATTCGAGAGCTTGAATTTATGGTAAAACTCGTGGTAATTTCGTATTGCAAATATATGTGCTCGTAATGATATTAATTCGATCATCAAAAAACATGTTATGTCAACAAGAAAAATGCAACAAAAAGAGAACAATTATTCATAAACTTAAAAGGGCCGAACGAATAGATTTTAGGGAGTCTTGATCACACGAGATCCACGGTGTCTTGTTGTAAACCTATTAAACAACGCAAGAGCATTGCTAGCAAGGTGCTTAACATTCAAGACCCTCGCTTTGATCATCCCCTTTTCTTTACCACCAATGGCTTTATCTGATATGCTATCAAGACAGGTCGTAACATCGGTCAACGCAGTGCTAACCCATGATTGCACATTACTCTCGTGCCAAGAAAAATCCTTCTCCCCATCGTGCACCATTCTTTGTTGCTCCTTAACTGACTGCGTAATTTGGCTCACACCATCATTGATCTGACGTAAGCAATCCGTCACCACTTCATAGTATCGCACATTCTTCGCTTTGTTGAATTCTTTTGCTACCAGGTTCACGTAGGCCTTTGTGACCCGAGCTTTGATTAGGCACGATGTTAATGAAATCCTGGCTAGTTGTTCGGGTGCAGGTGCATTTGTTTTGCTAGCGAAAGGTAATAGGGTTCGGACACATAGTTCTGTGTACATAGTCGAACGACATTGTTGCTGAACATATGCCCTAGCTCGAGAATGGCACTCCACTGTTGGGTTTAAGCTGAATATGACAAGAAAGAGAATTGGCAAAGAGAGAATTGAGTGAGTCATTTCGTTTAACTCAATGTGCTTGAGATGTAGATCGTTTAAGAATTTGTGCAAGGTGTTATATAAAGGGTTGTCACGTTCGAGTAATATGATTATATTCCAACGAGATAAAATAATTATATGTGTTTTAGTTAATAATAGAACGTTCTAAACGTAATATATATAATTAGTAGGTTTGATTCAAATATTTAAAAGGCTTTTTTAGTAATAAGAATTCTATAAAATCTAGGGATATCCACGGTTTATTATATTAAGGATTCTATTCAGAAAACGTTATATTGATATAAATAATTAATCATATACTTATATTATATTTATAATCAAATAATATATCCGTTTAATCATAACTTATGTTTTAGTTTTAGCCTTTTAGGTAAAGAAGTATATTGTTTATTGTAAACTTATAACTTCCATAGTTATATGCTAGTATGTAAAATATGTTTTGTAAAATACTAGAGATATGTGGTACAATTAATTTCCCGAATATGTTTTGTAAAATAAGGAGCGACTAGCTAAGAGATGTGTTGTCTTAAGGCACAATTAATTAGGGGTGAGCGTATCGACCGGAAAACCCCAATCAAACCAGACCGATTTACATAATATGGTTATCTTTTCAGTCCTTTATAATATTTGTTTTCGGTTTCGGTCTATGGTTAATTCGGTCCCGGTTTAGTCTAGTTCGCGAACCATACTCATCCATAATTACACAACAACATCATCAATTTTGGTCCTAATTCGGTTTGGACCATAAGAACCGAACCGAAACTGAAACTGAACCGGGACCGAATACCCCTAATCGATTCGGGTTTCGATCCATGATCAACTCCAACTCGGTTCGGTCCTAGTTCGTTTTCGGTACGATTCAGTCTGATCCACAAACCATGCTCATTACTATAATTAATTTCGTCCATTATTAATATAAAACATTTACTAATTTGTTGTGCTTCGTTACTTTTTAAAATTTCTTGTTACTAAAGAGTTTTTGATTATATGATGATTAGTAACAACATGTTTATCAATTAGATACCAGAACTTTTAACAATTAATACGTTAAATTAGATATAATAATTTTTTTTACAAACAAAATATATTTTATGATTCAATAGTGGCCTTTGTCACAATTCAAAATAAGTTTGAACAATCCTAGATTTGATTTGACAACTCCAATTTAGGATTTTTTGTGTTTAATATTAATTTAACATGGCATAAAGTATAATCAAAAGTATCATGCATGGGAGTGTAGCATATGAAAATGTTAGCTTCTTGGATGTATATGGGTTGACCAAACAAAGAGATCGAGATCGATCAGCATAATCCGTTATTAAAGCTAACATTCTCTCTCTCTCTCTCTCTCTCTCTCTCTCTCTATATATATATATATATATATATATATATATATATATATATATATATATATATATATAGGGGATAGTGAATATGTGGCTGTTATGTACCTAACCTTGGGTATAGAACCACTAAAATATCCCCGTTTTTAACAAAAATAAAAGGCCAATGAACTTAATTTGTTCTCCATAGTTGTATACAATCTGTTGTTCCACTCAATTTAATTTGTTTACTTTCTATTTTAGTGATGTTTCTTCTGACCACCAACTTCTATATCACTGACACATGTAGAGGTGATACTTTTAATCACTCTATTATATGACTTATACAATCCATTTGCATGTTTGTATAATCAATCATATGGATTACTTATATTAAGGAAAATGAAAATGCAAGTTTTTCATAAGAAACCTAATGGATTTTGTTGGTTCTACACCTAAGCTTAGGTATATAACAGCCACATATTCACTTTTCCCATATATATATATATATATATATATATATATATATATATATATATATATATATATATATATATATATATATATATATATATATATATATATATATATATATATATATATATATATATATATATATATATCCTATCCTAATAAATAAGTAACTCAAAGCCACATGTCATCACCACATTCATTTTGCCACATGTCATTTTCTCATAATTTTAAATTTAAAAAAAAAGCTAATTGGTTTGAAACCTTTCTAACTCATTAATGATTGGTTTAATTATCATTCAATTTCAAAATTAATTGTTATCATTTAATTTCAAAAATAATTGATTTTTAATATCATATTATTTTTTTAATGTGTAGAATGATTTGGAAGACAATAGAGAGACAATTGATGTCATAATATTTTAAAGAACGACTCCAACCATAATAGTGAATTTGATTTTAGTACCGGTGACATTCTCATAATCAATTATATTTATCAAAATACAAAGTCGTAATAGTAAAAATCAAAAGCAAGATGTCACGATACACAAACAAATTTCTTATGTAAAATTATTAATGTTTAGATATTCTTAATTAATAATTTTTTTGTATCATCCCGTGTAATACACGGGTTTTACAACTAGTATATATATATATATATATATATATATATATATATATATATATATATATATATATATATATATATATATATATATATATATATATAAAAGTCGGATCAGATGACAACTCCAATTTCAGTGATGATCTTGAAAACAGATCTCGACTTCTAATCTTCAAAAATAGATGACTAAGAATCAATGTGAAAATTTGATACATCTTAAAAGTTTAGGGTCATTTGTCTAAAAATCAGAACTTTTTAGTGGATAAGACAAATTAAGAGAGATGTTATGGTAATCTACACAAACCCATACCCTCTTTGTAACACTTGTCCTCCTCTGGTTAGTGACTTATTCTTTATTCTAACACTTTGTTTTTAAGTCATAACTTTTTTTTTTGTAAAAAATCTTAAAAAAAAATCAAATTTTTTAAAATTTAATTCTATATACATCAATCACCATCATCAAAATTTGAAAAAAATATTTTTTTTATAAAAAATCTATAATCTCCAAAGAAATTGGGTCATATCGAATTATGAATCAAAAGTTAGATTTTCTTTAAAAATACAGACATATTTTGTAATATCAAAAAATCGTAATTTCGGTCGAAGTGGGCTCAGGAAGGACTCGACATGATACCTGGCATGGCTGATAATGGTGACTCGCTATGCCCCACTCCCAATACCATAAAAAATGAAGTCGTTCCAGTATACCTAATTTAACCATCCTGCATCTCTTTTACCTTATTTCCCTCATTATTTCTCCTTTTATATATATATATATATATATATATATATATATATATATATATATATATATATATATATATATATATATATATATATATATATATATATATATATATATATATATATATATATATATATATATATATATATATATATATGAGATAGAGAGTGAGAGAGAGAGAGAGAGTACTTTCAGCTTTTGATTAAAATATCATTGTCTTCAATTTTAACCGGTTATACTCGGTTAAAATCGTTGTGAGGAGACCTCATGACTGGTTACTGCCCTCTGGCGAAGAGAGGACTAACGGCTGGAGGCGAATTAGGCATCAGAGGAGGAGAGTCGTGCGGGTATGGTCGATGGGTTACGACTATGGTGAGATTGTGGATAAGCTTTGAACCTGGTCGAGATGGTACGACTATTAATGGCTTGAGGAAAATGGTCTGAGCCTAGTAGGCGGAGACAAAAGTGTCGTCGAAACCGGAAAACGGTGGTTAAATTTGGAGACAATGGTATTTTAAAACCAAATTAGAAAGTTCAGTTACTGATTGGGTGTAATTAAAACTTGAGTTACCTAATTAGTAAATTTTGTATTATTGAATGTTATTATGTATCATTAACCTTTTTGTAAATGGTTTAGCAAACTAGTTTATTTAAGAAGTCTTGAATTTTTTATGAATTGTCATTTTAATCTTTCTTTTTATAGTTTTTTTTATTATTTTAAATTAAAAAACGGTTATTTTTTGTGTTCAAATACGAAAAGAAAAGAAAATGATGTAACGTTAATGATAAAAAATAAAAATAAAAATGAATTCCCACCATCCTAATATATCATAAATATTTTATTGAAAACCCCATTGACAGACCAAAATTAGACGGTATCAAGAAATGTGATGGTTTAATAAGGACTAATTAATATAGGAAATTGTTCGGTAATTAACATATAGTATAGTATTTTTCTGAAATTTGATCTTTTACACGAACGACCAAAACTTATCTATTTTATGTGATTTAGTATGTTTTGACTTTTTAAAGGAAAACCAGCTCATCTATCCACGATTTCAGAATACTTAACTTCATAATATAAAAGTTATGCAGCTCAATTATTTATGATTTCAGTTGAGACCTACACCAAATGATACTGAAGATCATTTTTATAGACAATATAAAAAATATTATTAAAATTAACGGAAACATCTACTATTAAAAATGCTTGAAATTAATGTAAAGCTCGTGGTATTAACTATTAAGACCGACCAGATAGAATAATTAAATGTGTGTACTAAATCATGTGATAAACGAAAAACTTTGGCACCAAAGCGTGGTCCTTCAAACATGGATCATGATATATGAACTTGTCAACCGGAGGAACTTTCTAGGCAAACATTACGTCAATTTTCTGCCAACATAAAAGCTAGCGTTGACTTGTTCATTATTTTATTAAGAGGAAATTACATTTTGGTCCCTATGATAGTCACGATTTTTCGGTCTAGGTCTAAGTTTTGATTTTTCACTTACACGGTCCCTAAGGTTACCATTTCGCTACATTGACGGTCTCTCATGGGGTTACCGTCTAATTTAATCCGTTAAATTCATGTAAATTGTCTAAAATGCCCTCAGTGACCAAAATTGTATTTTGCTAATGATCTTATCGAAACACCTTATCACCACCAC